>CM062811.1:305368864-305968864 GCA_031772625.1 Pinus tabuliformis
ATCTGGCCAACAAGCACAAACCATAATCACTAATTCCACACAAATACTTGGAAGCCCGCTTCACTGCTGTCCAATTCTCCTTTCCTAGTTTTAACTTAAACTTGCTCAATACCCCCACTGTATGTGCATTGTTTTGTCTAGCATAGACCATCGTGTACATCAGGCTACTGAATGCACTTTCATATGGAACACGAGACATGTCCTCTTCCTCTTCTTGTCTTGGGACACTGTTCAGCAGATAACTTTACACCTACAGGAATAGGAAGCTTCACCGGTTTACTATCGTGCATATTAAACCTCTGTAATATTATCTCGACATACTTCCTCTGCTTTAACTAGAGCTTCCTCTTTGCATGATCTCTTTTAATTTCTATGCCCAAAATATAGTTTTTAGCACCAAGATCTTTCATGTCGAATTTGGAGGACAATTGGGTCTTCAAATCATGGATAATTTCTTTGCCATTTCCAACCTGCAACATGTCATCCACATACAAGACCAGATAAATAACATGGTCACCAATTAATTTAAAATACACACAGTGATCTACTTTGCTTTTGGTGAGGCCAAGTCCTCGTAAAAATGTATCAAATTTTTGACACCACATCCTTGATGACTGTTTTAGCCCATACAGAGACTTCTTTAACTTTCATACCAATTCCTTCTTACCCTTCATCGCAAAGCCTTCATGTTGCTTCAAATAGATCTCCTCTTCCAGATCCCCATGAAGAAATGTTGTCTTCACATCCATTTCTTCTACCTCAAAATCAAAAGCAGCAACAACAGATAAAAGTAATCTAATAGAAGCTACCTTGGCAACAAGAGAAAAAATATCTCCAAAATCAATTCCCAACACCTGGGAATAACCTTTTGCTACCAACTGAGCTTTGTATTTCTCCACCTTTCCTTCTGAATTTATCTTCTTCTTGAACACCCATTTTCTACCAATGGATTTCCTTCCAGCCAGCAACTCCACCAGATCCCAAGCCTCATTTTTGTGCAAAGATGCCATTTTATCAACCATGGCCTCTTTCTAGAGTTTTCCATTCTCTGAATCTATTGCTTCCTTCAAAGTTTTGGGATCATCATCAGTAATAGATAAAGCAAAATTTAAACAAAAAGCAGATGGACTATACCTTTCTACTTGCCTTTTTTCTCGAACTGATCTTTTCACGACCAGAGTTTGTGGCTCTTCATCTTCCGATTCCTCTTCTGTTGTAGAGTCTGATTCTTTTTCCTTAAGCTCAAACTCTATCTTCTCAGGTTCCTTTGGTTGGACTTCATGTTTAATAACATATTTCACCTCTTTGAACACCACATCTCGGTTGTACACAACCTTACTTGTTACAGGGTTCCAAAGCTTATAACCCTTTAAACCATCCTTATACCCAATAAAGATGCACTTTTAAGATTTACTATCCAACTTGGTTCTTTTCCCCTTTGGAACATGTACATATGCATCACATCCAAATACCCTTAGATGTGAAAGAGAGGGTTTCTTACCAGTCCATATCTCTTGTGGAGACTTATCATCCAACATGATGAAGGTGATTTGTTGACCAGGTAACATGATGTCTCCACCGCCTCTGCCAAGAATTCTTGTCCTAACATGTTACCACTGAGCATGCTTCTTGCCCTTTCCATCAATGTCTTGTTCATTCTTTCTGCAAATCCATTTTGCTTAGGTGTGTATGGATTATTCTTCTGTCGTTCTATACCACACTTCTTGCAGAATTCTTCAAATTCCTTGTTGCAAAATTCTCCACCATTATCTGTCCTCAACACATTTATATTCTTCTTTGTCTGGTTTTCCACTAGAGCCTTAAATTCTTTAAACCTGTCAAATAATTTAGATTTATTATTTAGGAAATATATCCATGTATTCCTTAAGAAGTCATCTATGAATGATACATAGTACATAGACTTACTCAGTGATGGAACCTTCACAGGTCCAAACACATCACTGTGCACAGGTTCTAATATTTTTTTCGCCCTTTTACCACCAGAAGGGAAACTCACCTGATTCTGCTTCCCATATACATAATTTTCATAGAAATCAAAATCAAGAGAGCTATTACCCATACCTTCTACCATACCTTTACCATGAAGTATACAAAGGCCCTTCTCTCCAATATGTCCAAGCATTTGATGCCATAGCATGGTGTTTTCTCTAGAGACCACTAGATTTTCTGCTCCACTTTCAGGAACCACATAACTATTTCACCCATCAACAACAATGCTACCTTGCAACTTGCACAAAGTTCCAATCTAAACTCCCCGTGTCAATACCAGTGCTCCCCGAACCATCTTGCAGGTATCTTTCTCAAACACTGTTTTTACACCTACATCATCCAGCTTGCTTACAGAAATTAGATTTATGGCCAATGGAGGAATATACAGAACACCTGAAAGTGTTCTAACCCTTCCACCTTGCAACTTCAACTTTGCTTTTCCACAACCAACGATTCTAGCCTTCCTATCATCCCCTAAGAGGACATCACCACCATCATATTTCTCATACTCGCAGAACCACTCTTTATGGGGAGTGAAGTGAAAGGATGCACCTGAGTCAATCAACCATGCCTCATGATCTGCATGTGTACATGAAGAATCCAAGTACACATCCCCATCTTCATTTGAGGTGGTTTTCACCTATGCAAAAGGATCATCATCAGATCCCTTTCCTTTCCTGGGAGCTTTAGATTTACAGTCCCTTTTGTAGTGCCCTTCCTTTCCACATTTCCAGCACACCACCTTTACAAGTTTTCCTGGAGATTTAGATCTCCCTCTAGATTTATATCTCCCACACGATGACTTATTTTTGTTTCTGTTTTGGGAATGTCCTCATATAGACAAGGCATCACCATTGTGGCTCTCCATATTTTTCTGTCTCATCTCCTCCATCAGCAAGGATGAGACTATTTCATCAAACTGCATGGCAGTTGCATTGCTACCTATTGCAATAACCAGACTATCCCATGAATTTGGTAGAGAACACAACAAACTGATGCACTTATCTACATTTGAAATTTTAATATAAACAGATAATAACTAACTTACCACATTATTAAATGCGTTCATATGCTCTGTCACCAAGTCTCCATATTTCATCCTTAGGTTATACAACTTTTTTCGTAGAAACAGTTTATTGACCAGAGACTTAGATTGGTACAAAGTCCCTAACTTGTCCCATAAAGCCTTCATCGTAGTTTCCCCTAATACATTTAACAATACTAATTCTGAGACACATAATCGTATTATGCTCTTTGCCTTCTGAGCCCTTCTTCCATTCTTCATCAAACACTCCCGTTGGTTTAGTACCCAGATCTACCGTGATCCACTAATCTTTATCCACCAATAGATTCTCCATCTTGAGTTTCCACAACTCAAATCTCTGACCATTAAATTTCTTGATCTCTATCTTTCCACTACTTGCCATCTTATTTCGCTGTCAGAATTGATCCTACAGATCTCCCACTGAATAGGGTTTACCACAGGCCCGAGCGAAACCCCTCAACAACAAAGGCGTCCCCTTGAAGCCAAAATAGCTTTGATACCAAATTTAGATTTTAACCCCTTACAGAAATTACCTGCATACGAATTCTAAAACAAAAAATAAACAATGAAAGAGCATAACACATAAAACACATATACACAGAGATTTTTCCTTGGATCCCAAAACGGGACTATCAGCTTGATTTTTCATTATGTTCCTTTCACATGTTACAATACATATATATACATGCTGAAGCATCTAATAACATGGACAAAAAACCATCACACCCAAAACCATGTGTGAAAACCATGTACAAAACCATAGGTAGGTTCGCACACCTAATATAGGGTCCAAAATAAATTTCCCTAGGGCATTAACTCGAACCCCGTAAATGTGGGCTACCCGCCCCCCTCAAACCCCCTGGGCAAGGGAAGCTGTTGCCCCCCCTATGACCCCCCCGCTACACAGTTGGCGCAACGAAGGGCGGGGGGGGGGTTCACCCCCCCCTAACCCCATGGTTTACTAGGGGAGCTAGTCGTGGAAAGAATATAACACAACCCAACATGCCTCTCCCCTAAACTTTCATACTTCTTTTCAATTTTGGAGCATAAGGATTGTTGACATGAGTAGAGAAGGGTTCTAGTGAATGGTAGGTGAGAGGTATAGCCTTTAGGTATTGTCCCTCTATCCTCTGTTCTCACCTTCTTCTATTTTTTTTTTCTTTTTCAAAACTGTATATATATTTTTTTAATTGACTTATTGGATGGATGCAGGGGTAACATGTTGCTGAAAGGCATGGTGATGATGAGGTGGAGTGAATGTTTTTTTTTGACACAATATTGCCATCCACTTTTCTCTAGGATCACTTTTCTTGGGATTTCAAAGCCACTATAATTCCTACAGGAAACTCCTGTAGGTTTTCAAGGAATCCTATAGGATTACAGGGAGTCCTGTAGAAAACACAGAGCCTGTGTAAACTGAGCTAGAGGAGTTCATAAATGGAAGGATGAATGAAATAATGAAGAATATGAGATGGAGGGATTAAAATATGGATTTTGTAGGTCCTTCTATTCCTCTCAAGCTGCGCTGGTCCTCCTCTTGCTATCTTGCAAACAACATTTCCAAAGAAATTTCTTTTCTCTCTCTTTTTTTTCGTTTCTCTTTTTTGAAAATAACTAGTCTACCTCAAAGGAGGTTTTTAACCTAGCTTCCTACCTTGGGTGCCTCAAAAGGGGTTTTCACCAAGAGATATTTTTATTTTTTATTTTTTCAACACCATTGGGCAGCCCAAAGAGGTTTTCAACCCAACAATGGGACTCAAGTGCCTCATGGAGGTTTTCACATGAGTTTTTTTTTTTTTTTGGGACTTGATGGGGTGGAAGTTCAGACTTTATCCACCACCATCACTATCCTGTTGATGCCATTTATGAATTCTTTCTTTGACAAGGGCTTCTTGTAGACCTTCAATCTGTACCCATTGACAAGTAAATGGATAGCCTTTGCATGAATGGTTCTTATCTCTACTAAACCATTATCATGAAATTTTTCTATGACATAAGGCCCTAACCATATAGTCCTTAACTTCCCTTTAAAATCCTTTTATCTGGAACCATACAACAAATCCCAATCACCTTCTTGAAACTGTTTGTCCTTTATGTTCTTGTCATGCCAAATCTTCCTTTGAACTCGAGTCACCTCTGTGTGGAGGAGGGCCTACATCCTAAATTCATCTAACTCATTCAACTGGAGCAAATTTCTTGTTGTGCCCTGGTGAGATCTAGATCCAATTGTGCTGCCATTCTTAAGGTGTTGTATTCAAATTCAATGGACAACAGGGCCTTATTCCCATAGACCAACTCATAAGGAGTGAATCCAGTGGTGGTCTTCGAGGTGGTATTGTAGGGCCAAGTGGCCTCAACTAATCTATCTGCCCAATCCTTTCTTCTGCTGCTAATCACTTTGCTCAGAATGCTTTCCAACATTCTGTTGGTTACCTTCACTTACCCATTAGCTTGTGGGTGGTAAGGAGTGGATGTTGTATGCTTGACCTTGTGCTGGCTTAACAAATTTTCAATCATGTGAGATGTAAATTGAATGCCTTGATCAGTGACCAATTTTCTAGGGTATCCAAACTTATAAAATACATTTTCCCTTAAGAATTCAACCACTTTCTCTTCTATTACTGATTTGATGGCCTTGGCTTCAGCCCACTTGGTTAAATAGTTAGTGCACACAATGACATACTGCTTTTTCCTGGATGGAGGGTCAATGGGTCCAATGAAATCCATGCCCCACTTGTCAAATGGCTCGAAAGTCACTTGAGGTTACAGAGGCATTTCATCCCTTGGGGTAGGTTTCCCCATCCTTTGGCACCGATCACACTGACTAGTATACCTCCTCACATCTTGGTGAAGAGTGGGCCAGTAATAACCAGCTTGTAGTACCTTTAATTTTGTTCTTTTGGCTGCAAAGTGACCTCCACAAGACCCATCATGATAGGTTAGAAGGATTTCAAACACTTCCTCCTCCCTGATACATCTTCTCAGAATTTGATTTGGGCCTAGTTTGAAGAGGTTGCCCCCAATCCAAGTGAATGGGGTGCTCTTCCTTACAATCTTGCTCTTTTCCTTGGAGGACAAATTTGGTGGAAACTGTGCAGACACCAAGTAATTTGCTATGTCAGCAAACCATGGAGAGAGAACTGTGATGTCGAGTAAGAGTTCATCTGGTAATAGATCATCAACCAATTATTCCTCCCCTGCAGACAAAGTCAATCTGGATCAAAAAATTGCAACAAAATTCTCCTTGCTAGGTTTATCAATAATAGTTAAATCAAACTATTGCAATGAAAGTAACCATCTAATAATCAGGGCATTTACATCAGGTTTATTCATCAAGTATTTAGTTGCAGCATGGTCATTATGTACAAATGTTTAGTAACCTATTATGTAATGCCTAAATTTGTTCAATGAATCCACAACACCTAGGAGCTCCTTTTCAGCCACTGTGTAGTTCAGTTCGGATTTTGACAGATTCTTACTGATGAAGTAAATGAAATAAGGTAGTTTGTCATCTATCTGGCCTAGGGCTACTCCTATGGCTTTGTGAGAGGCATCGGCATGTGTATGGAAAGGAAGAGCCCAAGTTGGGCCTCGAAGAATAGTTGCAGTAGCGAACTTGTCCTTTAGTGTGTCCAAGGCCTCTTGATAGCTTTTTGACCATAAAAATTCAGAGTCTTTGGCCAATAACCCAATAGAGGAGAAACTAATTTGCTGAAGTCTTTTATAAATCTCATATAGTATCCAACTAAACCTAGAAAACTTCTGACATCCCTCTATTTTTGCAGAGATGGGGCCCTTTGGATGATGGCTATCTTATCTGGGTCTACCTATAGTCCTTTCTGGGATATTGAATGACCTAGAAAAGTCCATCTAGTCATCACTAACTCACATTTTTCAGGACTAAGGGACAATTTCATTTCAATGCATTTGTTTAGCACCTTACCCAAGTTGGAGAGAGCCTCCTGGAAATCACACCCATAGGGTGTAAAATCATCCATATAAATTTCCACTGCATCATGGACTAGCTCGGAAAAGATAATCAGGACTTCCCTCTAGAAAGTGGCAGGGCCATTACATAGGCCAAAAGGAAGGACCCTATAAGTGAAAGTACCCTGAGGATAGGTGAAGGTTGTTTTATCCTGTTCCTCTAGGCTAATATGGATATGATTGTATCATTGAACTCATTTAAGAAAGAGAAGAACTTTTTCTTTGCCAAGCCATCTAACACTTGGTCAATGAAAGGTAGAGGGAAATGGTCCTTTTTTGTTTCTTTGTTTAACTCTCTGTAATTAACACAAATCCTCCACTTCCCATTTTTCATTGGAACCAACACCAAAGGAGAAACCCACTCACTGTCTGAGATAGGGTAAATGAATCCTGCATCCGTAGCTTTTGCAATTCTTCTTTGACTATATCCTTGAGAGCTGGATTCATTCTCCTTTGGGGTTGTCAGTTTGGTTTTAAATCTTCTTTGATATAAATGTGGTGAGTACACACCGAGGGGTGCACTCCCTTCATTTCTTTGTAACTCCAAGTAAAGGCATCCAGATGTTCCCTTAGCATGTTGCACAACTCTTCTTCTTGGTGTACAGAAAGAGAGGGGTTGATTTTCAAAGTTCTTTCAGGGCCGAATTCTATTGTCTTGACATGAGTAGGGTTTGAATCAGCTAATCATAGATCAATATGATGGTTTCTCTTGGTTTCCTTTACTAATTCCTCTAAGGACGAGGTGCTGGGAGTTGGATTTTGGAGTACGTGTTCAATCAAATCATCTTGATCCAGCTGTCCTCTTCCCATGGAAGCTTATAGGGTATAGAGTTGGGCTAAGAAGACTTCATCTTGTTCCTCCTCTTCTAGCCATAAAGGTAAATCATGTTCTAAGGATGGTTGAGCAAGAGGGTACAAGACCAACTGCTTGGACAGATGCCCATTTTTTATAGTCATGTTTCCAGCCCTACAGCTGATGTAGGCATCGGAAGTGGCTAACCAAGGTCTCCCAAGTATGATATGATAACCGTTAATCTTGGCCTTAGGCTGGAGAAGTAGGAAGTCTACAGGGTACTCCTAGGAGTCAATGAATACCATCACATCCTTAACAATCCCCTCAGGGGCCATTGCGGAATGGTTTGCAAGCTGCAAGACTGTTGTGGTCTTTCTTAATGAACCCTAGAGATTTAGCTCGAGCATGGTGTCCTTAGTCATTATATTAATGGAAGCCCCAAGATCAATAAAGGTGTATGGGACAAGGGTTCCATTGATGTGCACATCTGCTAGAGGCCTTCTAGGGTCTAAATACTTTGGGAAAATTACCTTCCCCAACATTAAGTCGGACAGTTGTCCAATGACATTAATGGTAGGGGTGTCTCTTTTGCCTCCCTGGATGTTTGAAACACTTCTCTTTAATTCGTTTGTTGTAAATAGGTACATCCTTAATGGCTTTGAGAAGTGGAATTTTGACACATAGATTTTTCAATTCACCCAGAAGTTCATTCTCTTCTGGGATAGGCTAGACTGGATGAGTTAATATTTTAGGAAAGGGTGGTGGAATCACTCTAGCTATACTTTCCTCTCTTTCTCCTCAGTCTCCCTTGGTGGAGATGGAGGTCAAATGTTCAAGAGTACTCTCCCAGACCTCAGGTTGATTTCCTGAATTTCCATAGCATAAGCGGGGTAGGATGTCTCTCCATTGTATACTTGTTGTGCATGTTTGTTGTTTGGGCTCAGATTTGGTTGGGCAGGCATTTGTGGTTGTTTAGGTGGAGCAGGGTGTAAAATTTGTGCTTGAGTGGGAGGTGAAGGCAATAAAGTTGGATCATTGTTGTATGGGGGCCTCCACCCCTTGGGTGGTGCATTCCACTGAGGCTGTGGAGGAGTATATGGTTGAAATGGCTGGTTGGTCGGCTAGGAATGGTACTGAGGTGAAAAATACCAAGGAGAAGGTGTAGACCCGAAGGGATGAGCAAGGGGCCCCAAGAGGGAATGGATGTGTTTTGGTTAGGATTGCAATATGCATAGGACGACCCTTGCATTACCTGCTGGTACGGTCGAGGTCCATGAGGCCCCCTTTGATTTATGTAGCAGAGTTGTTCAGTCACCCCTTCAGGTCCCTGATACACAGATTTTAGTCTAGGTAGAGAAGGGCACTTGTCTGTGGAGTGATTTTCTTCTCAAACTAAGAAGATTTCTATAAGGTTTAATGGACATTCATTCCTAGTGTGCCTCCTTTTGCATCTAGGGCAGAAAATGGCTAATGCTCTCTTTACTTCCTCATTCTTTCTCTTGACATGCATAGTGTCCATCTGTAGGGCAAGGGTTTGCAACATTTCACTCTTGAATCTTCCTGTATATTTACAATTTCACCTTTTATGGATGTGTTGGAAGAGGATAAGTTGGCCATTGGTTGACTACCCCTACCCTTTTTCCTAGCTGCCCTAGAATGGTTCTTAAAGATAGTCTTGATATCTTCATAGGGTCGCTGGTAGATGTCCCCTCCTACTAGCAGGTTTAGCGTATCCAAAAGATCTTCCATGACCCCCTTGTGTAGGACTAGCTTCAGTGACTCAGGATCAAGTGTGCACCTGGCCCTTTTATAGCTAAGCTGGAATCTTTCCTCGTAATCTTCTAAGGACCCATCATGCCCTAAGGTCATTCTAAAAATTTCCTCTTTATTGTCCTTGGACCTACAATAGTCTCGATACTAGTTATTGAAGGGTTGTTGCATCTGAGCCTAGGTTGTGATGCTATCCCCAGGTAAACCCATGAACCAACGCATAGCTGCATCCTTGAGAGTGGATGGGAATAATTTCAACTTCTGATCATCAGTGGTGTAATCATAAGTTCTGCATATGATAACGAATTCAAACAAGAAAGTATCTGGATCTTCTGAGGTCGGGACAAGTAAGTGAGGAAGAGCAGAGGGGCTTATGTTTTTCATCTTGGCATCCCCATTGGTTTCTCTAATGGGAAAAACACCCTCAATTCTTTCTCTATCTCCTCTGTCATTTATATTTTCAGCCATTAGGTCAGTTGGAATGGGTTCTCCTTCTTCTTCTCCCCCTGTAGGCTCTTCAAAAATCTCTGGTTGCTCGCCTAAGGGGTCCTCCAATTCACAGCCACCGAAGAAGAGGGAAGGTTGGCTATTGGAAGTGGTGGGGGTATTTGGCATAAATTTCCCTAAGTTATCCCTATTCCTACGAGGCATGAAAGAAGTGTTTTTGTTTTGTTTTGTTTTTCAAGCTTTAAGACTAATTGTAGAATTGAAATAACAAACTGAATGGAAACTAACTGCTAAATGAAATCTTACTTGCAGAATGGAAAGGAAAGCAAACCAACTTACAATTAATTTTTTAGAAATGAAGCTAATAACGAAATGAAAGAGATAATAAATGGAAGAAATAAAGCAGAAATCACATCTACTCAAACACCTCCCCGGCAATGGCGGCAAAAAGTAATGAGCACTAGTATTGCATCAAGAATGCTACAACTCCTGGGGCTACCAACATTATCAACCTGGGGTTTCATACAAACTTGGAGGTGACAGTGCTATATACACAAGCATATGCATGTAGGTTTTAACCCCATACAGAAATTACCTGCATACGAATTCTAAAACACAGAAAATAAACAATGCGAGAGCATAACACATAAAAAACATATACACAGAGATTTTCCCCTCGATCCCAAAACTGGGACTACCAACTTGATTTTTCATTATGTTCCTTTAAATGTTACAATACATATATATACATGCTGAAACATCCAATACCATGGACCAAAAACCATCGCACCCAAAACCATGTGTGAAAACCATGCACAAAACCATAGGTAGGTTCGCCCACCTAATATACGGTCCCCAAAATTTTTTCCCGAGGCATTTCCTAGACCCCATAGATGGGGGCTAACTGCCCCCCTCAAACCCCTTGTGACCGCCCTGCTGCGTAATCGGCGCAACGAAGTGGGGGCTTTGCCCCCCCTCTAATCCCCTGGTTAACTAGGGGATCTAGTCATGGAAAGAATATAACACAACCCAACATTCTCCCACTTGTTGTTTTCTTTCCACAGGGGGCCACAGGAGAGATTAGTCATTTATCCAGCCTTGCAATTCCCATTTTTTCTATACACCAAGAGAACTTCTTAGAGCTCACATATTTTGTCAATGCATCTGCAGTATTCTTCAAAGTGTCCACCTTTACCAGCAACACCTTTTTGTCTTCTATCATATCTCTCACAAAGTGATACTGAAAATCAATGTGCTTTGTCTTTGAATGGTAAGGAGGGTTCTTTGCCAAGAAAATTGCACTTTGGCCATCACAGTTTATTCTTATATCTCCCTATACTAACCCATACTTGAACACAATCTCTGCAACTATACTGCTTCTTTGCGTGCATGAGTGGTTGCAATGTATTCTGCTTCTGTAGTTGATAATGATACTACAGATTGTTTCTTACTTATCCAAATGACTGCACCTCCAAATAGGTTAAACACATACCCACTTGTAGATATTCTCTGATCAGATCTCTAGCCCATTCTGCATCAACAAAGCCATGTATATCCAAAACTCTGTCCAATCCTAGTCTTCCTTGCTAGCACAAACCATAATCACTAGTGCCACACAAATACCTAAAAACATGCTTCACTATTGTCTAATGCTCCTTCCCTAGTTTTGACATAAATCTACTCAATACTCCCACTGCATGTGCAATGTCAGGTCTAGTACAGACCATTTCATACATCAGTCTACCGACTGCACTTGCATATGGAACATGGGACATGTCCTCTTCCTCTTCTTGTGTCTTGGGACACTATTCAACAGATAATCTTACACCTGCAGAAATAGGAACCTTCATTGGTTTACTATCCCACATATTAAACCTCTGTAGTATTGTCTCAACATACTTCCTTTGGTTTAACTTAAGCTTCCTCTTTTCCCAATCTCTTTTAATTTCCATGTCCAAAATATAGTTTGCAGCACCAAGATCTTTCATGTCGAATTTGGAGGACAATTGGGTTTTCAAATCCTAGATAATTTCTTTTTCATTTCCAACCAACAACATATCATCCACATACAAGGCTAGATAAATAACATGGTCACCAATTAATTTAAAATACACACAGTGATCTACTTTTCTTCTCGCGAAGCCAAGTCCCCGTATAAATATATCAAATTTCTGATACCACATCCTTGGTGACTGTTTTAACCTATACAAAGACTTTTTTAACTTTCATACCAGTTCTTTCTTACTTGTCACCGCAAAGCCTTTAGGTTGCTTCATGTAGATCTCCTCTTCGAGATCCTCGTGAAGAAATTTTGTCTTCACATCCATTTTTTCTACCTCAAAACAAAAAATAGGAGCAATAGATAAAAATAATCTAATAGAAGCTAAGTTGGCAACAGTTGAAAAAATATCACCAAAATCAATTCCCAGCACCTGGGAATAACCTTTTTCTACCAACTGAGCTTTGTATTTCTCCACCTTTCCTTCTACATTTGTCTTCTTCTTGAACACCCATTTGCTACCAATGAGTTTCCTTCTAGCTGACAACTCCACCAGATCCCAAGCCTCATTTTGTGCAAAGATTCCATTTCATCAACCATGGACTCGTTCCAGAGTTTTCCATCCTCTAAATCTATTGCTTCCTTCACAGTTCTAGGCATCAGTAATAGATAAAGAAAAATTTAAATAGAAAACACATGGACTATACCTTTCTGGCCGCCTTCTTTCTCGGATTGATCTTCTCACAACAGGAGTTTGTGGCTCTTCATCTTTTAATTCCTCTTCTACTATAGAGTCTGATTCTTTCTCCTTAAGCTCACATTCTATCTTCTCAGCTTCCTTTGGTTGGAGTTCATGTTTAATAACATATTTCGCCTCTCTGAACACCACATTTCTGCTATACACAACCTTTCTTGTTACTGTGTTCCAAAGTTTATAACCCTTTAAACCATCCTTATACCCAATAAAGATGCACTTTCAGATTTACTATCAAACTTTGTTATTTTCTCCTTTGGAACATGTACATATGCATCACATAAAAATACCATCAGATGTGAAACAGAGGGTTTCTTACCAGTCCATACCTCTTGTGGAGTCTTATCCTCCAACGCTGATGAAGGTGATCTGTTGACCAGGAAACTTGCAATCTCCACCGCCTCTACCCAGAACTCCTTTCCTAACCCGACACCACTGAGCATGCTTCTTGCCCTTTCCATTAACATATTATTCATTCTTTTTGCAACTCCATTTTTCTCAGGTGTGTATGGAGTAGCCTTCTGCCGTGCTATACCACACTTCTTACAGAATTCTTCAAATTCCTTCTTGCGAAAATCTCCACCATTATCTATCCTCAGCACCTTTATCTTCTTCTCTGTCTGGTATTCCAACATAACCTTTAATTATTTAAACCTGTCAAAGACTTCATATTTCTTCTTAATGAAATATATCCATGTATTCCTTTAGAATTCATCTATAAATGATACATAGTACACAGACTTACCCATTGATGGAACCTTCACAGTTCCAAACACATCATTGTTCACAAGCTCTAATATCTGTTTCACCCTCTTACCACCAGAGGCGAAACTCACATGATTTTTCTTACCATATACACAATTTTCACATAAATAAAAATCTAGAGAGGTATTAGTCATACCTTCTACCATACATTTACCTTGAAGTATTCAAAGGCCCTTCTCTACAATATGTGCAAGCCTTTGATGCCACATCATGTTCTTTTCTCCAGAGACCACTAGATATTTTGCTCCACTTTCATGAACCACAGAACTGTTGCACCCATCAACAACAGTGCTACCTTGCAACTTGTACAGAGTTCCAATCCGAACTCCCCGCATCAATACTAGTGCTCTCTGAACCATCTTGCAGGTATATTTCTCGAACACTGTTTTTACACCTACATCATCTAGCTTGCTTACAGAAATTAGATTTTTGGCTAATGCAGGAATATGTAGAACACCCGAAAGTGTTTTAATCCTTCCACCTTGCAACTTCAACTTGAATTTTCCGCAACCAATGATTCTAGCCTTCCTGTCATCCCCCAAGAAGACATCACCACCATCATATTTCTCATACTCGCAAGACCATTGTCTATGGGGAGTGAAGTGAAAGGATGCACCTGAGTCAATCAACCATACGTCATGATATACATGTGTACTTGAAGAAGCCAGGTACACATCCCCACCTTCATCTGAGGTGGTTTTCACCTTTGTAGAAGGAGCATCATCAGATCCTTTTTCTTTGTCAAGAGCTTTAGATTTACAATCCCTTTTATAGTGCCCTCCCTTTCCACATTTCCATCACACCTTTATAGGTTTTCCTAGAGATTTAGATATCCCTCTAGATTTAGATCTCCCACTCGATGATTTATTTTTATTTTTGTTCTGCGGCCATCCTCGTATAGACAAGGCATCACCATTTTGGCTCTCCATATTTTTCTGTCTCATCTCCTCCGTTAGCAAGGATGCGACTATTTCATCAAACTGCAAGGGAGTTGCATTTCTACATATTGCAATAACCATATTATCCCACGAATTTGGTAGAGAACACAACAAACTGATGCACTTATCTTCATCCAAAATTTTGATATCAACAGATAATTACTGACTTACCACAATATTAAATGCGTTCAGATGCTCTATCACCAAGTTTCCATCTTTCATCCTCAGGTTATACATCTTTTTCCATAGGAACAGTTTATTCGCTAGAGACTTAGATTGGTACAAAGTCCCTAACTTGTCCCACAAAGCCTTCACCGTAGCTTCCCCTAATACATTCAGCAATACTGAATCTGAGACACACAATCATATTGTTCTCTTTGCCTTCCAATCCAACTTCTTCCATTCTTCATCGGAAACTCATGTTGGTTTAGTATCCGGATCTACTATGATCCACTGGTCTTTATCTACCAATAGATCCTCCATCTTGAGTTTCCATAACTTAAAACTCTGACCATTAAATTTCTCGATCTCTATATTTCCATTGCTCGCCATCTTCTTTCACCACCATAATCAATCCCGCAGATCTCCCATTGAACAGGGTCTACCACAGGCCTGAGCGAAACCCTTTAGCAACAAAGGTGTCCCCTTGAAGCCAAAATAGCTCTAATACCAAATGTAGGTTTTAACCCTATACAGAAATTACCTGCATATGAGTTATAAAACACAAAAAATAAATAATGCAAGAGTATAACACATAAAACACATATAGACAAAGATTTTCCCCTAGATCCCAAAACTAGGACTACCAGCTTGATTTTTCATTATGTTCCTTTCAATGTTACAATACATATATATACATGCGGAGCATCCAATACCATGGACTGAAAACTATCGTGCCCAAAACCATGTGCGAAAACCATGAACAAAACCATAGGTAGGTCCGCCCACCAAATATAGGGTCCAAAACAAAATTCCTCAGGGCACTGCCCTGGACCCCGTGGAGGGGGGCTAACAGCCCCCCTTAGACCCTCATTGCGCAGTAAGGGGGGGATCCGCTCCCCCTTGAACCCCCCAGTTTACTAGGGGAGCTAGTCATGGAAAGAATATAACACAACCCAACATCATTGTTAGGTAAAATTGACTCAGGGTTTGAGTCAAGGTTGACCTAGTTAAATAGTAGTGGTTTTGGGCACATGGTATAGTGTACCCATGGTATTATGGTCTATCGTATTGCATGTAATGGAGCCTATAAAAGGCTAGGAATACTTCATTGTAATGTAGGCCTGGAGGTGAGCAGTGAAAGCTCACTTGGTCGGATTAGCCAGGGTTTTGGCCAATGCTAATGAGATCTCATTGGGTTGGTTTTTTCCCCAGATTTGGGATTTTCTTGGATAAATATTATGTGTATAATATTTATGTGTACTGTTTCTAGTTATTTTATTATTCCTCTCTGTAAATCTCAGTAATAATTTATCTCTCTTCCGTAAATTTCTTAACAATTGGTATCAGAGCTAAGTTGGCTTCAGAAGGACGTTTTTTGTTGCCAAGGGTTTGTATTGGCGTGGTAGATAGAGAGATAGTTGAGTTTTTCTTGCAGATCTGGATCAAAATCCAAGGGATCTAGAGCACATCTGATGCTACCCCAAACTAATGGAGTTGTAGAAAGAATGTTGAATTTTATGAGTCTATTCGTTAAAAAATTAATCTATATTATGCCAGTTTATTTCTTCTCCATGTAAATTCTGAACAAGTATTTAAAAAATTTAAATATCGAAATAAACACAATACAGTCACAACATCTACAGATCATCAACTGAAAGAAAACAAGCACACAAGTGACACCATTATTTTTGGACAAATGTCCCTGGAAAAACCCAATGCGGGAAATCCGGTGCAGCTATTCAGAGGGTTATATTATTATGCAGTCTTTCTAAGTTCAACTGGGTAACAAACCATATCACCCAACAAAGAAAAATACATGGCAACAATACCTCTATATCCAGAAATAGGTATTCAGAAAACATGCCCCACAAAACCCTCTCCAGCACAACTGAAGCTTAGTGCTGGCCCTTTTGGCTTCTGCATCAGCCTCCTACTGACCTACATCAACCTCAGGACCCTATGTGTCATCCCTCTGAGGCATTATGCAGCCTCTGGGAACCTCTGCATCACTCCAATAGCTTCTGTGTGTATGACGCAATCCCTCTGGCCTCTGCGCTGACCCTTCTGGGCTCTATGTAGCATGGACTGGTTGCTTCTCTCACTGTCTCTGCCTCACTACCTCGTACTCACTTCCCCTCACTACTGATCATTGATTCGACTTTGTTTAGAAACCCCACTCTAGCAAAATGAATGACTGATCACTCTGGTGTATTCTCCAACTAACCCTCAAGCCTCTTCTTATAATTTTCTCATTGGTCCTTCAACAGCTAAGATTAAATCTCTAATGTTTGGCTTGATCCATGACTTTTGGAACCTTCTAACCTAGTTTTATATTAATACCCATTAATATTTTATTTTTCCTAAGTTTAGACTTAGGAACTCCATTAAAAATATTAATTATTTTGATATCTCCCAAACCGGGTACAATCTGTCTAAACCATTTCTGGGTCTTGGAGCTCTCATTTTCTTTAGCCTCTCCACCAATTTTCATCACTAGAGCACATTAGATGCTATCCCAAATAGAATTTCTCCTCTCTGAACATCTATGCAACTACACCACTGATCCAGATCCCTTGGCTAGAAATACGCCTCAGCAGCAACTCCCTCTACCTTGGTCTTGCCCTATTAGGTATTGTTCTAATGACAGTATCCCACTAGCTTCGCTCCTACAAACTATCCATAGCTTCCTTCGTCCCAGCAACTAAAGGATTGAGCCTCTTGGCTCCGCGCAATCTCGACACCGCCAAAAGAGCTCCCTCAGCCAACTGCGTCAACCCTCCTGACCTCTGCATGAGCCTCTCTCTACCCTCCTCGGCCTCTATGCTGGCCTCTCTCTAGCCTAGACTAATGACGCAGTCCCTCTGCGCCAAACCTTCCTTTGTCGCTTCTGCAAGGATCAACTACAATTACTTTATGAGAAACACCTTTTTGTCTTCTATCATATCCCTCAGAAAGTGATATTGAACATCGATGTGCTTTTTCTTTGAATGATAAGCAGGGTTCTTTGGAAAGAAAATGGCACTTTGGCTGTCACAGTCTATCCTTATAGCTCCCTATACTAACCCATACTTGAACATAATGTCTGCAACCAAACTGATTCCTTACTTGCATGAGTGGCTGTCGTGTATTCTGCCTCTGTAGTTGATAGTGCCACTACATATTGTTTCTTACTCATCCAACTGACTGCACCTCCAAATAGGTTAAACACATACCCACTTGTAGATCTTCTCTGATCCAAATCTCCAGCCCAGTCTGTATCAACAAAGCCACGGATATCTAAAACTGGTAGAAAAAATACATTCTATTTGTAAGAAAATTCATTGGTAATGAAACTTCTCTATTAAAAACCAACTTACAATTACCTTTTTAGAAATGAAGCTAATAGAAGAATGAAAGAGATAAGAAATGGAAGAAAGAAAGTAGAAATCACATCTACTTAGACACCTTCTCGAAAATGACTCCAAAAAGTAATGAACACTAATATTGCAACAAGAATGATGCAACTCCTGGGGTTACCAACTTTACTTTATCAACCCGGGGTTTTTTACAAACTTGGAGCACATCTGATGCTACCCCAAATAGAAAATATCCAAAACCGGTAGAAAAACTACATTCTATCAGATGCTTCATTCTTTCTGCTACTCCATTTTTCTCTGGTGTGTATGGAGTAGTCTTCTGCCATGCTATACCACACTTCTTACAGAATTCTTAAAATTCCTTATTGCAAAACTCTCCACCATTATCTATCCTCAGCACCTTTATCTTCTTCTCTGTTTGGTTTTCCACTAGAGCCTTAAATTCTTTAAACTTGTCAAAGACTTCAGATTTCTTCTGAAGGAAATATATCCATGTATTCCTTGAGAAGTCATCTATAAATGATACATAGTATATATACTTACCCAATGATGGAACCTTCACAGGTCCAAACACATCATTGTTCACAAGCTCTAACATATGTTTCGCCCTCTTACCACGAAAGGGGAAACTCACATGATTATGCTTCCCATATACACAATTTTCACAAAAATCAAAATCTAGAGAGCTATTAGTCATACCTTCTACCATACCTTTACCATGAAGTATTCAAAGGCCCTTCTTTACAATATGTCCAAGCCTTTGATGCCACATCATGGTCTTTTCTCTAGAGACCACTAGATTTTTTGCTCCACTTTCAGGAACCATACAACTGTTGCACCCATCAACAACAGTGCTACCTTGCAACTTGTACATAGTTCCAATCCAAACTTCCCGCATCAATATGAGTGCAACTCGAACCATCTTGCAGGTATATTTCTCGAACATTATTTTTACACCTGCATCATCTAGCTTTCTTACAAAAATCAGATTTTTGGCTAATGCAGGAATATGTAGAACACCCAGAAGTGTTCTAATCCTTCCACCTTGCAAATTCAACTTAACTTTTCCATGACCAATGATTTTAGCCTTCCTGTCATCCCCCAAGAAGACATCACCACCATCATATTTCTCATACTCACATAACCACTCTCTATGGGGAGTGAAGTGAAATGATGCACCTAAGTTAATCAACCATGCCTCATGATCTACATGTGTACTTGAAGAAGCCAAGTACACATCCCCACCTTCATATGAGGTGGTCTTCGCCTCTACAGAAGAAGCATCATCAAATCCCTTTCCTTTGTCAGGAGCTTTAGATTTACAGTCCCTTTTTTAGTGCCCTTCCTTTTCGTATTTCCAGCACACCTTTACAGGTTTTCCTAGAGATTTAGATCTCCCTCTAGATTTAGATCTCCCACTTGATGACTTGTTTTTGTTCCTGTATCGGGACCTTCCTCGTACAGACAAGGAATCACCATTCTGGCTCTCCATATTTTTTCATCTCATCTCCTCCGTGAGTAAGGATGAGACTATTTCATCAAACTGCAAGGTAGTTACATTGCTACCTATTGTAATAACTAGACTATCGCATGAATCTGGTAGAGAAAACAACAAATTGATGCACATATCTTCATCTAAAATTTTAATATCAATAGATAATAACTGACTTACCCCAGTATTAAATGCATTCAGATGCTCTGTCACTGATTCTCCATCTTTCATCCTCAGGTTATACAACTTTTTTCATAGGAAGAGTTTATTCACCAGACACTTAGATTGGTACAAAGTCTCTAACTTGTCCCACAAATCCTTTGCCGTAGCTTCCCCTGATACATTAAGCAATACTGAATCTAAGACACACAATCGTATTATGCTCCTTACCTTTTGATCCAACTTCTTCCATTCTTCATCAGACACTCTTGTTGGTTTAGTACTTGGATCTACCACAATTCACTGATATTTATCCACCAACATATCCTCCATTTAGAGTTTCCACAACTCAAAACTCCGACCATTAAATTTTTCGATCTCTATATTTCCACTACTCGCCATCTTCTTTCACCACTAGAATCGATCCCGCAGATCTCTCACTGAACAGGGTCCACCACAGGCCCGAGCGAAACCCCTCAGCAACAAAGGCATCCCCTTGAAGCCAAAACAACTCTGTTAGAAAATAAATCTGTATTCTACTGGTTATTTCTTCTACTTGTAAATTCTGAACAAGTTATTTAAAATATTTAAATAATGAAATAAACACAATACAGTCACAACATTTACAGATCATCAACTGAAATAAAACAAGCACACAAGTGACACCGTTACTTTTGGAAAAATGTCCCAAAAAAAACCCAATGCGGGAAAAATGGTGCAGCTATTCTGAGGGTTTATTATTATGCATTATTTCCTTGAGTACACTTGGGTGCCTAACTGGCTCACCCGACAGAGAAAAAATACACGGCAACAATGCCTCTATATTCAGAAATGAGTATTCAGAAAAATTGTCCCACAAAACCCTCTCCGGCACAACTAAAGCTCAACACTAGCCCTTCTAGCCTCTGTGTCAGCCTCCTGCTGACCTGCGTCAGCCCCAGGACCCTCTTCATCAGCCCTCTGAGGCACTACACAACCTCTGGGACCCTCTGCATCACTCCAGTAGCCTCTGCGTAGATGACGTAGTCCCTCTCGCCTTTGTGCTGACTCTACTGGGCTCTGCGTAGCCTGGATTGGTTGCTGCTCTCACTCTCTCTGCTTCTGCGCCAGTCTCTAAGTACTGCCTCTGCCTCTCTGCCTCATACTCACTTCCCCTTCGCTTCAAATAACTGATTCAACTTTTCTTAGCAACCCTGCTCTAGCAAAATGAATGACTGATCACTCTGGTGTGTTCTCCAATTGTCCCTCAAGCCTCTTCTTATACTTTTCTCATTGGTCCTTCAACACCCGAGATTAAATCTCTAATCAACGGCTAAGATTATATTTAGCTTGATCCATGAACTTTGGAACCTTCTAAACTAATTTTATATTAATACCCATTAATATTTTATTTTTCCTAAGTTTAGACTTAGGAACTCCATTAAAAATATTAATTATTTTAATATCTCCCAAACCGAGTATAATCTGTCCAAACCATTTCTCGGTCTTGGTGATCTCATGTTCTTTATCATCACCACCAATTTTCATGGATAGATCACATCCGATTCTACCCCAAATCAACACTCCCTCTTAGCGAGGATTGTGCTCTAGTAATACTCCACACTGAGCATCACCCTGATTATCTGGCATTGGTCCCCATGCTAATGATAGGCCTCGCGCTTCCTAGGGACTCCTGCATTGTAGCACTCTCTGCCGCTTCATCCACATCCGTCTCTACCCACATCCGCCAGTCCTGCTTCTCCTCTTCGGGGCTCTTGTAGCAAGGTATAATCCAAGAGGTTGGGTACCTCAAGAATCCTGCCCCTAATTTCTTGTAGTCCTCTTGACTATAGCTCGATGTCTCCCCACTTCTTCTAAAGTGACACATGAACACTCATGGCACAATCGTCATCTTCTTTCACCACCAAAATAAATCCCGCAGATCTCCCATGAACAGGGTTGACCACAGGTTCGAGTGAAACCCCTCAGCAACAAAGGCGTCCCCTTGAAGCCAAAACATCTCTGATACCAAATGTAGGTTTTTAACCCCATACAGAAATTACCTGCATACAAATTCTAAAACACATAAAATAAACAATGCAAGAGCATAACACATAAAAAACATATACACAGAGATTTTCCCTTGGATCCCAAAACCGGGACTACAATCTTGATTTTTCATTATGTTCCTTTCAATGTTACAATATATATATATATATATATATATATATATATATATATATATATATATATATATATATATATAGATATATATATATGTCGAAGCATTCAATACCATGGACTGAAAGCCATCATGCGCAAAACCATGTCCAAAAACCATGCACAAAACCATAGGTAGGTTCTTCCACCTAATATAGGGTCCCAAAAAATTTACCCGGGGCACTGCCCCAGACCTCATAGAGGGGGGCTAATGCCCCCCTCAAACCCCCGGTGACCCCCCCGTTGTGCAATTGGCGCAACGAAGGGGGGCTCCGCCCCCCCTCGTACCCCCTAGTTAACTAGGGGAGATAGTCATGGAAAGAATATAAGACAACCCAACATTCTCCCACTTGTTGTTTTCTTTCCACAGGGGGCCACAAGAGAGATTAGTCATTTATCCAAGCCTACAATTCCTGTTGTTTCTCTACACCAAGAGAACTTATCAGAGCTCATAGATTTTGTCAATGCATATGTAGTATTTTTAAAAGTGTCCACCTTTACCAACAACACCATTTTTTCTTCTATCATACCCCTCACAAAGTGATACTGAACATCAATGTGCTTTGTCTTTGAATGGTAAGAGAGTTCTTTGCCAAGAAAATTGCACTTTGGCTATCACAGTTTATTCTTATAGCTCCCTATATTAATCCCATACTTGAACAAAATCTCTGCAACCAGACTGCTCCCTTTCTTGCATGAGTAGCTGCCATGTATTCTGCCTCTATAGTTGATAATTCCACTACAGATTGTTTCTTACTCATCCAACTGAACGCACCTCCAAATAGGTTAAACAGATACCCACTTGTAGATCTTCTCTGATTCAGATCTCTAGCCGAGTCTCCATCAACAAAGGCATGAATATCCAAAATTGGTATAAAACCTACATTCTATCTGCAAGAAAATTCATTGGTAATAAAACTTCTCTATTGGTACGAGGCATGAAAGAAGTGTTTTTGTTTTGTTTTGGTTTTCAAGATTTAATACTAATTGTAGAATTGAAATAACAAATTAAATGGAAACTAACTGCTAAATGAAATCTTACTTGCAGAATGGAAAGGAAGGCAAACCAACTTACAATTACTTTTTCAAAAATGAAGCTAATAGTGGAATGAAAGAGATAAGAAATGGAAGAAAGAAATCATAAACCACATCTACTTAGACACCTCCCCGGCAACAATGCCAAAAAGTGATGAGCACTAGTATTGCAGCAAGAATGCTGCAACTTCTGGGGCTACCAAATTTACTTTATCAACTCGGGGTTTCGTACAAACTTGGAGGTGACAGTGTTGTATAAACAAGCAAATAAAATGGGTGCACTCTTTTTCAATGTTGAGCTAGCGATAGACCACTATGGTTTCTCAAACCATCCTTCTATTGATTCAGAAGAAGTTTGATTACTAATGAAGGAAGGGGAATTTTACCCTAATTGGAAGAATGGAAATATTGTCTACTGCAGTAATGAAAGACTGAAATAAATGTTTTAAACACATCACTCATCTAACTATTTGTTAAGAGATCTTTATTTAGAAGAATTCTAAGCTAACATGTGTGTAATCCTAACTATCCTAGGCATGCAATCTGAAATAACCAAACATTTTACTGTTGTGCATATGAATGAACACAATAACTCTTTTTTTCTTTTTGTCCTTTTTTGTGAAAATGTGAATGTTAAATCTTCTTGGTGATGTGGTAGGTGGGTTAGAGGTGGTTGTGAAAGGTCAAATGGCTTGGGAGATAAGTGGGGGTCTTCTCCTATCTTCCTGCATTCGTTTTCCACAAATCAGCCTCAAAACAAGCCACTACAGGTCGTCCTATAGGATGTCCTAATGCTCCTACGAGATCCGACCGAGAGAAATAGGAGTGATTTGGAAGGTGGTATAGGGCTTAGGGAAGGTGAATGATGGAAGAAACAAGCAAGGGAGTGGTTAGGAATTCCTCAGAACCCAAACCAAGGTTTGTAAGATGGTTGGATTTGCTCAAGAAACCTGGAAAGTTTTTCTTATGGAATGATGAATTGGTTGATGGACTTAGTGGTGTTTGGTGATCATAGATGGATGAGGTTAGGCTGGAGCTAATGACACGAGATCTTCCTACACTATAGAAAGCTCCTACAATACATACATCATTGGAATTTACCCATGGATCATGTCAAACAAAGAAGATTTCTAATCAACATAAGAAACAGAATTCCATTATTTAGTTGCCTAGTTCATGCATGGGAATACTTGTAGAATATTGTGAAACACCATGAGATCTAATACAAAGCTGGAGATATTAGAAATAACAACTGAAACCTATTCTTGAAAACTGAAAAGATGTTGGCCTAAGTAGCAAAAAACCCTAAATTCCATAAGAAATCAGAATTCTGTCTTTTTGGGGCTGAATAGGAGTTTTTCCTCAAACCATGGTCCCTGAAGGGAGGAGTGAGGCCAAATCCACCTACTATTAGCCTTTTTGGTATTCCTTTATCTCTCTAAATCTACTACTAAAGCTATGCACAAATGGAAGCAAACTAATCAACTTCACCACTACTTGCAATAAAACAATGCTAAAATCAATTCAAAAGTTAATCTATGAAATAACCTAAGCATACAAGTACAAGAAGAGGAGAATTTTCTTCTAGGGTTGGGCCCTAACCCAAGAGCTTCATTCCTCTGAGTCAACTCAATGTTGGATCAAGTAAATGCTCATTCTCTTTATCATATCAAAAATTACATAACAGTGTTTTGCCACAATCCTTTTACTTGAGAATGCTTGGTGCTCTTACATAAAAAATCTAAATCTTAATGAGGCTCTAGGCCTCCTTATTTATACAACTAAAGTCTCCAACAACTTCTTGAAACCTAGGGAGGCTTGGATCCCAAACTCAAGATGAATTGGTTCTTAACTGTCATTGGCTCAGCTTCCCATGATCTCCATGACTCGGCTGCTTGCAACTTCGAGCTAGTGTGATCTGATTGAGGATTATTCGAATGAGTGAGGATTTAATGAGGAGGGTTTGTATCCTATAATCTCTCCTCCTTGTCTCATTCGAGTTCCTTCCCTTAATTAGCCAAAAATCCCATGATTTTCTCCCAAAAACCTGCAATGAATGCACATTAGACCACAAGACATATCATCTTACTTTTACTCGTCTCATTAAGAAAAGTATAATTAAAACATGTAAGGAATTATGAGAAGATTTTATTTTAGTAAGCTTGGAGGTGTATTAAGGTCCATATAGTTACCCAATGATGAGGCTCATCATTGATCATGATCTCATAGACTCTAATGTTGGATTGAAGGCCCACCATATTCAAAATATCACTATGAGCAAGTTTGATGGCAAGGATACGGTAACACGGATACTGCGAATGGAGCAATATTTTGATCTACATATTGTGCAACACACACAAAAGGTACACATTGCAACTTTATATTTAGAGCCTAATTAGTTTGTATGGTATCATTGGATTTGTTCTCGTAAACTACTTGTCACTTGGTCAATTTTTACGGAGGAAATGATAGCACATTATGAGGATACAACACGCAACACCTTCTTTAGCCAATTGATAAATTTCAAACAAAAGGGTTCAATGGCAGAGCACATTGAGGAATTCTAAAAATTGAATATAAGGGTAAATGATATTCCAGAGGAGCATAGGATTGATGTGTTCATAGGGATTTAAAGGATAACATCCAACATGAGGTTCGCCTTTGGGAACCTCATTGGAGAAGGCATTCGAGTTGGCAAGAAAAAAAAGGTAAAATTATGGAAGCAAGGAAGCTTACCACTCACAACTATAAAGATGGAAGTGTTGTTTCCCCTAGCCTTCCACAACCTACATGGTTGACAACACAACAATTGGAAGAAAAAAGAGTAAAAGTGCTTTGCTACAATTGTGATAGAAAATACACTAAAGTTAATAAGTGTGCTGAGAAGAAATTATTTTACATAGATTATGAAGAGGAGGAAGAAAAGGAACAAGAAAGTTCAAAACAAGAGGATATACACTAGGAACCAACCCTATATAAAGAAGAAATGAATCCGATCATATATTGTAATGCATTGGCAGTAATTATCACTCCTCAAACTCTCAATATAGAAGGACATATCAAGAGGAAAGAGATAATAGTGTTGATTGATTTAGGTTGTACCCATAATTTTATTCATTGTAAGATAGCCAAGGAATTGAATTGCTTCCTATACCCAACACCAGAGTGTCAAGTGATGGTTGAAAATGGAGGAACTATAAATTAATCTGAGAAGTGCCATAATATCAAGCTAACTATGGGGGAATATGTATTGAATAGTCCAATTCTCTCCATTCCAATGGATGTTGCTGATGTTGTACTAGGAGTCAAATGGTTACAATCTTTGGGTACAATAGCTTTTAATTTTCAAGAACTTTTCTTTAAATTTTTTTGGGAAGGAAAGGAAGTTGCATTAAGGGGTATTGCAGGGAAACTAGGAAATATAATCCGCTCTAATGGCGTGACAAATCTTATAAAGAAATAACAACGAGGCGTAATTGCACAATTATGTTCACTAGAGGTTCAAACATTGAAATCGTCCATTTATCTAGATCTCCAAGAAGTTTTGGATAATCATTCCAAGGTATTTGAGGCTCCCAAAGGCCTCCAACCTATTTGAGATCATGATCATGTTATTCATTTGATTCTAGGAAGTGTTCCTCCAAACATCAGGCCTTACAGATATCCTTATGCCCAAAAGCGTGAAATTGAACGAATGGTTGTAGAAATGTTAGAGGTTGGTATAATTCAACCTAGTCAAAGTTCTTTCTCTGCTCCAGTAGTATTGGTGCACAATAAGAATGGATCATGGTGCATGTACTTGGATTATAGGGAGCTCACCAAGGTCAATATTAAAGATAAATTTCCCATTCCTATCATTGATCAATTATTGGATGAATTACATGGAGAAATTTACTTCACCAAGTTGGATCTTCGTTTAGGATATCATCAAATAAGAATGAAGATTGAAGACATTCCAAAAACAACATTTAGAACTCATGAGGGTCATTACGAATTTTTGTTCATGCCTTTTGGCCTTACCAATGCACCTTCTACATTTCAAGGTTTGATGAATTATGTTTTCAATCCATTCCTTAGAAAATTTGTGTTATTATTTTTCGATGATATACTAATCTACAACAAGTATTGGAAGGACTCAACCTGTTGACAAGGTGCTCAAACTATTGGAAGAGAAATAATTATATGAAAAAACCTCCAAATGTTTCTTTAGAGTACATGAGGTGGAATATCTGGGTCATATTGTATCTCATGAGGGTGTTAAGGTAGACCCTAACAAAATTAAAGCCATTAAGGAATGGAAAAACCACACATCCATAAAGCATCTACAAGGGTTTCTCAAGTTGACAGACTATTATCACAAGTTTGTTAATAATTATGGGAGAATAACAACACCTCTAGCAACATTACTAAATAAATGTGCATTTTTTTGGACTCCAAAAGCAACTGAGGCCATTGAACATCTTAAAGAGGCGATGTTCCAAGCACTGGTCTTAGCTATGCCAGACTTCACAAAAACCTTTATTGTGGAATGTGATGCCTCAGGAAATGGAATTGGTGTTGTTTTAATGCAAGAGGGAAGACCCATTTCTTTTGAAATTCTTCCAATCAAAGGAAAGTATTTACACAAAGCTATTTATGAGAAGGAAATGTTGGGAATACTATCTGCACTTAAGAAATGGAGAGCTTACCTAATGGGAAGACACTTAAAGGTAAAAACAGATCATGATAGTCTTAAATACTTTTTAAAACAAACATTATCTTCATAAAAGAATAAAAAATGGGTCACAAAGATGTTGGGTTATGACTTTGAAATCATCTACAAAAAAGGGAAGCAAAACATTGTTGCAGATGCACTCTCAAGAAAGGATGAGGATGTGGAAGAATTACTTTGTGCCATTTCTATTATCCAACCATAATGGATAACCAAAGTAGGGGATGAATGGAAGAATGACGAAGAAGTGTGGGAACTCATTTAAATGTTGCAGCAAGATCCAAGTACACCTGATGCATTTAGCTGGAAAAATGATTCATTATGGTACAAAGATCACTTATACCTTTGAAAGAATTCTAAACTCAAACAAAAGATTCTTCTGGAATTACACACCTCTCCCTTAGAAGGGCATTCATGATTTTTGAAAACTTACCATAGGGTTAAGAAGGAATTTTTTGGGATGGCCTTAAATCTAATATTCAAAAGTTTGTGGTGGAATGTTTGGTTTTTAAACAAAATAAAGTTGACACAATTAAGATCACAAGTCTGCTACAACCTTTATCCATTCCAAGTCAATGCTGGGAGGAGGTTTCAATGGATTTTATCACAGGTTTACCCAAGTTCGAAGGAAAGAGTGTCATAATGGTGGTAATTGATAGAATTACCAAGTATGCATACTTTTTTGCATTATCTCATCCATTTAAAGCCAGTACAGTTGCTACTACATTTATTAAAATAATTCAAAAGCTACATGGAAATCCAAAGATTATTGTAAGTGACAGAGATCCAATTTTCACTTGAAATTTTTGGACGGAATTATTTTCTTGCCTAGGTACTCAATTAGTGTTAAAATTGGAAACCAGGGAAAAACTTCATGTGGGTCATCTTATTCATGGCTGATAATATTTTTATTAGATTCTTCTCATCGAGAGGTGTAGGATTGATATAAAGATCATCCAATTCCGATAAGTATTCATGGAGATATGAATTTATTTTGATTATGGAATTATTATCAAGCCGACCTACAACTCATGTAGGCTCAGAAGCCCAACAGTCGCATCTATTCACCCACCAACGTTGTGTATAAATATAAGAGGATTTTTCCTCATTTAGACTCACTCATCTCATCACATCTCTCTCTCTCTCTACTGCGCATATATGAGTCTCTTCTCTACTACGCTAAAATGGGTCTCTCTCTCACACATGTGAAGCCGGAAGCTGTTGAATTTGAAGCTGCAGCTGCAGAAGTAAAGATTGACTTGCGTGGCCTAGAAGATCTCCTCTTTGGAACTATGTTGTAGGTTCATCTGAACCTCCTTTGAAAGCCGCAACTTTTGGTGGTGGAATGAAGTCAATCCGACGAACGGTTTGCAAGATATCGACTGCCCTAGTTTGAAGCCGGAAACTGCTGAAACTAAAGCTGCAACTGCAGAAGTAAAGATTGACTTGCGTGGCCTAGAAGATCTCTTCATCTGAACTGCGTGGTAGGTTCATCTGAACCTTCTCTGGAAGCCGAAACTTTTGGTGGTGGAATGAAGTCAATCCAACGGTCGGTTTGTGAGATATGGTCTGCCCTAGTTTGATAATGAAGCCGCTAATGCTGATGCTACTGATCTAGGGTTTGCTACTGCTGATATGAATCAGATTTATTGTACTATTTCTCTCTGCTGAATTATTGAAGATAAAAGAAGATTTGATCAAAGGGTTTCCCCACACATTGTGGGCTTTGTCCCTGGCTAGCTGCCACATCTTGTGTCTCTTGTCTTGGCTTGTTTTCTGTCGATCGTTTAATGTTCTATCTGCACTTTAATTTATGTACATGTGATTGCTAATCAGTGGAATATAATAAGAAAAAGAAGTAAATTGTTATAAGCATAGAACATACCATATCTTAACATGGTATCAGAGCTGAGGTGAAGACAAAGCCCGAGCAAGAGCAAGAGCAATCATTGAAGAGAAGATTGGCAAGGCTATCCTAAAAGAACTATGGGGTCCTCAACACTCTTTCCTGCTGAAGACAAGCTCTGTGAGAAAGCTGACTATCACGGATGAAAGATGTCTATCGATCTAACCCTTGAAGATCAAGGAGTGCTGGACCATGTAAGAGGCAATATTGTTGAGCCTTCATCAAATGCATCTGCTACTGCCTGGAACAAATGGAAAAATGGAGAAGTCAAAACAAAGAAGATCATCCGGGACTCTATCGACAAGCGCTTGGTGGCCTACATCTCTGATCTAGACACCTCCAAGGAAATCTACGACAAACTGGTGAGTTTATTTAAAGTTAATGATGCTAATCAAGTTTTGTTTCTTAGAAATAAGTTGAGGGAAATCAAGAAGGGTTAAGATGAAAGTATGCAAGCATACTTCTTAAGAATCACCGAGATCAAGAACGATCTCCTATCTATTGGGGAAACTATTACTGACAGAGAAATGGCACTCACAACTCTTGAAGGATTACCATCTGAATGGTATGTGTTTAGGACTACTCTTCTGAACTATGATGTAATTCCTGGTTTCGAGAAATTAATGGCTAGATGCATTCAAGAAGAAACAAGGGAAGAAGCGTAAGAAATGCCCATGCCTAAAGGTCCTCCTGCTGCCTTTTCTTTTCATGCAAAGAAAAGAAATAATTCCACGACTAAATCAAAAGGAAAGGCTGGACCTAAGGCTAGAAGAAAATGATGATGTTACATTTGCGATGCAAGGGAGTGCCCTGATAGAAAGGACTCACTCTAGGACGATGATCAAAATCCCTCTGATGGCAATCAAAGGAATGACAAATTCAACAACAAAGGTAAGAGGAGAGCTGGGAATCAAGGAAGAGGACAAGCATTCAAGAAGGCCAGAAATTCCAGGATGTATTAAATGCACCTGACCTCAAAAAGAACCTAGTGTCCATCTCGGGAACGGAAGACAAAGGCGACAAGGTAACCTTCAGCAATGGCAAGGTATGTATATGGAAAAATATTGTTAAAGATGCCTTTACTCTTGGGTTTAGTGTTGATTCATTATATCAGGTCGATCGAAGTCTGCTAGGTGTCATGTCTTATGACACATCTCTTCAGTCCGAACTTTGGCATTAGAGGTTTTCCCCCCTTCATTATAAAGCTATACTCAGTGTAAGACAAATGGTGATAGGGATGCCCAAATTCTGAATAGAGAATGAAGGTGTATGTCCAGGATGTGCTGAAGGAAAGCTCAAAAGGGGACCATTCCCCTCAAGCCAAAGCAAGACCTCTGATATATTACAATTGGTTCACTCAGGCATACCTGAGGTTGGCATTAAGAGGGAGACTACTACACCACATACTCCTGAGCAGAATGGTGTGGTGGGAAGGAAGAACCGCACGATGATGGAAGCTGTCTGGGCCATGCTACATGATCAAAGACTTCTGATGTTTCTATGGGCTGAAACTACAATCACTGCCGTATATGTACAAAATCGATGCCCTCATCAAGCATTGGGTTCCAAGACTCTTGAAGAAAAAATTCACCGGTAAGAAACCTAATGTTTCTCATTTTAAAATTTTTGGAAGCCCTGTATATTTTCATGTGCCGAAAGAGAAAAGAAATAAATTGGGTGCATCTAGAAAGAAGGGAATTTTCGTGGGCTATGGTGAAAATACTAAAGGCTATAGAATCTATGTAGCCAGTCAAAGGGAAGTCGTAATTAGTCATGATGTCACCTTTGACGAAGATATGGCTCTCAGCAAGGTGAACAATCTTCCGACTCTGAGGAGCTCTCAAGAAGCCGACACCAGGGAACCGAAAGAAAAGGATGATGAATCAATGCCTGATGTAGAAGAACCCATGGATCCGATTGATCCTCATCCACATGAGCCTTCCTCTTCTAGGAAGAGGCCTTCATGGCTTAGGGGGATACTTGATGATTCTGCACCCTGAGGAACCTTCCATCAAAGTAAGAAACTTAATAGGTATCAAGGATACCTGACCATCATGAGCACGATCATACAAAATGAGCCTTCGTCATTCTCAGATGCCATCAAGCATCAAGTATGGAAGGATGCTATGACCGTAGAATATGAGTCTATTACGGAGAATGATGTCTGGGAAGTAGTTCCCAGACCTTGGACAAGACAATTGTTACTTCAAAATGGCTTTACAAGATAAAGCATGCAGCAGATGGAAGCACGGAAAAGTATAAGGCTCGTTTTGTTGCTCGAGGTTTCTCCCAAAAGGAAGGTATAGACTATGATGAGATATTTGCACCTGTTGCCAGATATACGACCATCTGCTCGATCATAGCCCTTGCCGCTTCACAAGGATGGGACCTACATCAGATAGATGTCAAGGCTGCGTTCTTGCATGGCTCGATCAAAGAAGAGGTCTACGTGGAGCAACCCGAAGGATTTGAGATTTATGATCGAAAATCTCATGTATGCAGGTTGAAGAAAACTCTCTATGGGCTGAAGCAAGCACTCCGAGCATGGTATGAGAGGATCAATAGCTACTTGATGAAGCTGGGATTCACTAGGAGTGAAGCCGATCCTAACCTTTACTTTAAGGTTGAAGATGACAAGCCTCTCATACTGGTATTATATGTGGATGACCTCTTTCTAACAGGTGCAGACCCTCTCATTCACAAATGTAAGAGGGAGCTGGCCTCTGAATTTGAAATGAAAGACTTAGGACTGATGCACTACTTCCTAGGACTTGAAGTATGGCAGAAGCCAAGGGAAATTTTCCTATCTCAAGGGAAATATGTGGTAAAGATATTGGAAAGATTTGGTATGATGGACTGCAAGCCTGTGACTACCTCGAGGATCTTAAATTTTAGAAGTTATATGGTAGTGATGTCGGACCAGATTTGGGAAATGCCTCTGAGTTTCATAAACTCATTCGCATTGATGTTCTTGGTGAACCTCCGTCCAAACATATTTTTTGCAGTTAGCATTGTGAGCTCATATTTGGTTGAGCCTCACTGGATTGATGCTAGGAATCTTCTGAGATGTCTTCAAGACACAATCTCTCATGGATTAAGATACACTGTCGGAGATGTGAGACTACTTGGATATACTGATGTTGATTGGGCAGGCAGTGTGGTGGATCGTAAGAAAACTTTCGGGTGCTGTTTCACCTTGGGATCTGCTTCGATATCCTAGATGAGTAGGAAGCAGAAGTCGGTGGCTTTGAGCACCGCCGAAGCAGGATATATTGTTGCTAGCATAACCTCGTGTGAGGTAGTCTGGTTGCGAAAGCTCTTCAGTGAGCTGTTTGGATTTACATTGGATACCACTGTGATTCTCTATAACAACCAGAGGTGGGATTCGATTATTGAGGAATCCCGTATTCGTTGATTGCTCCAGTAGATAGACATCATCTTGGATATGGTAAGTTGATGAGCAAGGAGGCTCCATCGTATTAAGATGATGTACAGGTTGATACACCTTATCAAAGCCCCGAGGAAAGATCTAATCTGTGATTTTCCCAAACGACTTGGAGTCGGTAAGAAACCCTTGTACAAGGGTCCTCCATGTTTCATACATTGAGCTCTAGGAGCTCTGAGGGCTTGCAGTTATTACTGGAGCAACATACGACCACAGGGTGACTCACCCTCCCCTGGTGGTGCACACTGGAACAAGATGATTCGCTCTCTTGTGGGACAAGATGATTCGCTCTCTTGTGGAACAGGATGATTCGCTCTCCTATGTAGCAGGATGATTAGTTCTCCTGTGAGGCCTGGATTGATGTGTTCTCCATGGCGATTGTAGCAGGATTGATGTGTTCTCCTGTGAGGCCTAGATTGATGTGTTCTCCATGGCGGCCTGGATTGATGTGTTCTCCATGGCAATTATAGCAGGATTGATGTGTTCTCCTGTAAGGCCTGGATTGATGTGTTCTCCATGGAAATTGTAGCAGGATTGATGTTTACTCTTGTGAGGACAGGATTGATTAGTTCTCCTGTCGAGGCATCCTACCCATGCAGTCTGGGACTCATGGAAAGTACCTCTCATCTGATCAACGAGCAGGGAAATGAAGTGAGGGACCATAGTAGTACCGATGGACGCATTGTTGTAACTACTGTACTCCCTACGATAGGATGACCTCCATTGATCTGGGATCAATGATACTGGTCTGGGATCAGTGGTAGGAGTTGTACCATGCTATGACGTTGACTTCGGGTCGGTTGAGACTAGTCTAGGATCAGTGGTACATACTCTGAGACTGACTTTGAGTCAGTGGAGGATGATATTGGTCTGGGACCATTAAGTTGTACTCACTATGACGCTGACTTTGGGTTGGTTGAGACTAGTCTGGGACCAGTGGTACATACTCTGAGACTGACTTTGAGTCAGTATGATACATCCTCGATCATTTCTTCTTCTTCATAATTCGGACAAAAGAAGAGTAGAATAGAACAATGCAGGAGCAGAGCAGAACAGATCAAAACAGTACAGATCAGTGCAGGGCAGAACAAGACAAAGCAAAATAGGCAAAATAGAGCAGAGCAGGGCAAGGGTCAGGCTGTACAAGGCAGTGCATTTGATGGATGAATAGTAACGACCGATAGACAGATTGCAGATGAAGTTCTCCATGGTTGAGAGGGAGTGTTAAAATTGGTAACCAGGGAAAAAATTCATGTGGGTCATCTTATTCATGGCTGATAATATTTTTATTAGATTCCTCTCATCGAGAGGTGTAGGATTGATATAAAGATCATCCAATCCCTATAAGTATTCATGGAGATATGAATTTATTTTGATTATGGAATTATTATCAAGCCGAACTACAACTCATGTAGGCTTAGAAGCCCAACAGTCGCATCTATTCACCCACCAACATTGTGTATAAATATAAGAGGGCTTTTCCTCATTTATACTCACTCATCTCATCACATCTTTACTGCGTAGATATGAGTCTCTTCTCTACTGCGCTGAAATGGGTCTCTCTCTCTCACACATGTGAAGCCGGAAGCTGTTGAATTTGAAGCTGCAACTGCAGAAGTAAAGATTGACTTGCGTGGCCTAGAAGATCTCCTCTTTGGAACTGTGATGTAGGTTCATCTGAACCTCCTTTGAAAGCCACAACTTTTGGTTGTGGAATGAAGTCAATCCGACGAACGGTTTGCAAGATATCAACTACCCTAGTTTGAAGCCGGAAACTGCTAAAACTGAAGCTGCAACTGCAGAAGTAAAGATTGACTTGCGTGGCCTAGAAGATCTCCTCATCTGAACTACGTTGTAGGTTCATCTGAACCTCCTCTGGAAGCCAAAACTTTTGGTGGTGGAATGAAGACAATCCGACGATCGGTTTGTGAGATATGGTCTGCCCTAGTTTGATAATGAAGCCACTGATGCTGATGCTACTGATCTAGGGTTTGCTACTGCTGATATGAATCAGATTTATTGTACTATTTCTCTCTACTGAATTATTGAAGATAAAAGAAGATTTGATCAAATGGTTTCCCCACACATTGTGGGGTTTGTCCCTGGCTAGCCGCCACATCTTGTGTCTCTTGTCTTGGCTTGTTTTCTGTCGATCGTTTAATGTTCTATCTGCACTTTTCTTTATGTACATGTGATTGCTAATCGGTGGAATATAATAAGAAAAAGAAGTAAACTGTTATAAGCATAGAACATACCATATCTTAACAATTAGCTTATAGCTCATCTTATCAATCTGATGGGAAAAATAAGATAGTGAAAAAATGTTTGGAAGGATATCTTCATTGCTTTGTATATGATAAGCATACACATTGGGTCAAGTGATTACCTCTGATTGAATGGTGGTATAACACTTCCTTCCATACTACAACAAAAATGACCCCATTTATGGCACTTTATGGATATCATCCACCATCCATCACACCATATTTAAAATAAATTTCTAAGGTTCAAGCAGTGGAAGATCACATAGAGCATCAACAATAAGTTCTCCAACTCTTAAAGGATAACCTCACTTTAACTCAGAATAAAATGAAAAAATTGGCAGATCAACATCACAGTGGAAGAATTTTTGATGTAGGCGACTGGGTATTTTTACAGCTACAACCATACAAACAAGTTTCCCTCAAGCAAGCTAAGAAGGATACTAAATTATCAACAAAATATTATGGTCCTCACAAGTTGTTGCAAAAGATTGGTACTAGGGATACAAATTGGAGCTTCTTGCATCTTCCCGGGTGCACCTAGTTTTCCATGTTTCATGCTTAAATAAGGTTAGGTGAACAGCTCCCAATTCAAACAATATTTCCAAAACTTGACGAGGAAGGAAAAATAATATTGGAATGTGAAGCAGTCACAGAAACAAGAACTCGATAACTACAAAATTGATCGAGTATCTCATCAAGTGGAAGAGCTTACACACTGGAGATTCCACATGGGAGGATGAGAATTTTATACATAAGCATCCAAAACTAGTCAAGCGTTTAGGAAAACACTTTTTTTAAGGAGAGGGACATGTTAGTTCCCTATAATACTAGTGTATTCCCTCATTGTTATTGTCAATGTAGCCCTCTTATTGTTATTGTTGTGCCCTTACATTATTATTGTTATGTCGGCTTTGATTATATTGTAACCCTTTAGACTCCTATATATAAAAAGGAGGTTTTTTCATTTGAATCATCCAAGAATTGTTCATTTACGTAATGTAAAGGAGGTTTCCCCCTCGAAGAGGATAATTTTTAATTTGTTTATCTATCTATTTGTGAGTTGGTTGCATAACAATGATACAATAAGGTTACCTAATGAATTCCATGTCATGTGAAATTTTTATATGGAAAGTGTGCAAGAGGTATCTCTTGTTGTTAACTACCACATGAAAGACAATACTATTCTTATGTCTATGCTTAAGAGACATTTCATGTGAATGATTGATAACAACATAGGATAAAAATTAAATTTAAAAATAATTTTGTGTGAATAGTATGGGATATGTGCAAGTACGGAACTTGAAAGACATGATGTATATGCACATGTTTCAGTGCATTATTGAAGGCATTGATTGAATGTGTAAATTTGATACATATTGCAAATGCCCTTTATGATTATGCATTAAAACTTGTGTGTAAGTAGGTGAAAAAATATAGTTGTGACTAATATGGGAGGTTGAGATCATTTTCGGGGTTGTTGAATGTTGCAACATCAAGTATTATAAGAATCCAATTGAACTTGTTGAAAAAAACTTAAGTCGAGAATGCATGTGATGGTAGCCAAGTAAGTAGGGAAAGTATCAAACAAAGGTAAAAGGGTAAAGGATTTGGGTAAGAGTTCCTTTCAGCTAAGTTTGATATATGTTGTTTTCCAAACTAATTCATGGAATGGATGGATTCCCAAGAAGGGGTATGGTTAAGGTAGAAAATTTTCAACATAAAAAGATTTAGTAAAATACTAATAATGTGTGCATGCATTGAGCTACCATGTTGAAAAAATATTAAATGAATCAATAATACACTCATGAGATAAAATATGGTTGGTAATGCATTGAGAGAATGCATGAAAATGTTGGATGTATGAAGAAAATGTAGGGATTGCAATTGTGCTTAAGTCCATGAGTATAGGCCAAATAGTTTTAAAGCTTGAGACAATTCATTCTATCATAAAATGTTGAGTTTGTTAGTAAGGAACATGTAATTGAAGGATTGATTTTTCTTAGTTAATGTGAAAATTATATGGAATTGTTGATATATGAAAACAAGTTTGTCATTAATACCTAGTGGGTTATGACAAAGGCAATAATCCTTCAATGTGTAAATATTTCTAGAATATTTGTGATGCATGCATGTGTTACTATGGCATGATTTTGTCATGACACTCATATTGAAAATCATTATGGTACATATGTTTGGTGAATTGAGTGCATGCATGTTTCTATGAGACAATCAATTGCATGATTGATTGTCATGAAAATAAATAACTTCTAATAATTTTGAGAAATTGTTGACTAGTGGAATGAGTGGCATGGATCCCTCATCCTGCAAAGAAAAGTGGAAGCTAATTACTCATGAATTTAGAGATATGTATATTTTTTGACCCTTTAGTTATTGGAATAGATGTTTGAATGTATTATGGAATTCTTTGAATGATTGAAATGCAAATAAATAATGAAATGATAAATTCATTTCAATTTACTTGTGAATTTAACTGAAAGTGATTGAATTATTATGTGTATAACAATTTTGAAATTACTTCAAGGGATGTATAATACTTGCAACGAAAATATTTTATGTATGAAAACTTACCACATTTTGGTCGATTGAAAGTACAAATTGTAGTTGAAATGGCCTTGGTTATGATAATGAATTTTGAGTACTACCATATGGAAGAATAAAACATTAGGAGAAGAATGCCATGTTTATGAAATCCGATTCCTATATGAAACAACTTTGGAAAATAAAAGAAAATGAAAAAAGAAGAATATTTTATTTAAATTATTATGATTAATCTCTTGGAAATTGTATGCTTGTGATATAGGTGAGATCATGATCTATCCAATATGAAGAAATGATGGTTGTGAAGTTGAAAATATTAGGGACAACACCATTATGGTGACATTGGAATCCTTTGACATGCATTGACCACCATTAGTTATTTTATGAAAATTGCATTGTGTTATTTGGAGCAAGCCAGAGGGATGCCATGATTGTAAGGCTCGGTAAATCTTGATACTCTTCCTGTGTGAGCAGTCCTTTCCAAGGAATGGATCACTCAAAAGACTAGGGAGGCAAAGAAGGGGATTCTTGAACTTGTAAGCTGTATGGCTACAAAGAAGGGGAGACTTGAATGAATTTTTTTTCAAAGACTCATGTACATACACCTTGGGATCATGAATGCAATGGGTGTCTCCAAGAAAACAATTAGATGAACTTATTACCTGTGGAAGCCTTATGAAGCAACAAACAACTATGTAGGAATGTGCTGGAATAACCAAAGGTCTATAAGTAACTAGATCATGAAAAATTAATGAAATTTCTCAAAGTGGAAACTAAGGACATGTAAAATGTAGTTGATGTGAAAGAGGAATATCCATTATTCTACATGGAATGATTCTATAGATAGTACACACAGAGGATTATGTTCCTTAAAAGGGAGGGGATTACAACACCCCTTTCGTTACCCCAAATTTTGCAATGTAGTTAAGAACTTATAATGATGGGTTGTCAATATTGATGCAATCATGTCAAACTCTATTATATGATGTAATATTTATATTTATTAATAAAAATGCTAGAGATGAATAAAGGGGCCAACCAATCAATTATGATACCTTGGGGAGGGGGAAAACTTGACTCAAGAGGAAAAATATACCTTCAGTGAATATCTCCCTTTGATGTGATGGTTAGCCTACCAAGAATATTCTAGAAAAATATTGGGAAGATGATAGGTCAAGGTGTGATTAAAAAATTAGAAGGAGAAACCATCAAGGGGTTCTTGGTTATTTTCTCCTTATCTTTTCTCTTATACTTTCTCACTAAAAAATTCAAATTGGCATGAGAATTAGCAATAACTAATGTGATAAGAAGTGAATGTATTGCAACACTTTTTCTTTGGACTAGAGGGATCCGATGACTAGGAATGGCCCTATTTGTGTGTGGAAGAGAGAACAATAAAGAGGGGAGGAACAAGGGACTATTGAGATCAGAGAAGGATGCCCTTATGCTGTGAAAACATGCATGGTATTTTTGTAAAGGATAAACACTTGAGTTTTTCCTGTGTGTGAAGGAGAGTGGCCTTCACCATTATGTTAAATATAACTTAAAAACTTTGGTACTTACTACTAGGAATAACTAATAAACCACTAGGTACAACTAATAAACCACTATGGTGCCTTCTATTAGAGAGTAGTTGATATACACCTAAACAATGAGATCCATATTCTTAGTCTTTAATTAAATTTTTGGTGTGAATCCCTTGAGTTATGTTATCCTTAAGGAATTAATATCTAGTATAGGTGTTCCCATCTGCAAAAAAAATGACAACACAACTGAGCCTATGGTGGGGTGAAATGTGGCTCACCCTTCTTCATGTTCCAGTATTTTTCTGGATAAACTAGATAAATATTAGTATTTCTATCTTAATGATATTTATGGAATAGATAGTTTAGTGACATGCATGATTATTTAATTTCTATTTTCAACAAGCTTATATGTACATGCATTTACCCTTGAGAAAATTTATCATGGATGTAGCCATTATACTATTTGGTTGTAGCTTTTTACATGTATTAAACTTTATAATAACACTGGTTGAGGAAGATATGCTTCCTAATTCTTCTTTAAACATTTCATGTTGGCATTTATGTTATAATTTTTCTTCTGGGAGGTTTCAGAAGCTAAAACTTGGACAATAGAGAGAGAAAAATCCACTAATCATTTAGTCCAACTTTCAGACCTTGGGTTGATAATTTTTAGGAGATATGATGATAGGAATTTGAGATTTTTGGATGTTCCTAAAATCATGCATCAAACATGCCATGCTAGCATTTCTTCTCTATCTTTTCGTCTAGAAGGTTCCAAAGGTTAAAAATAAGATCGTAGTGAGGGGAATCCAATTTTCAAAACTGGCACTACTATCATTTAGGACATATTCCTTGAGGAAGTTTCTCTATTAGTTTTCATGTAAAGTGTTGGAAGAAATGCCTAAAAGGATTAATTATTCATTGCATACAAAATTTCTGATGAAATGCCCCAATGAAAATGGTGTTTTGTGGATAGGGATAGTATTGATGTATGTTAGCATTGTTGTATGATAGTAATGTTGTGGTTGATATATGTTTGTTTGCATGCAAATCATTTGAGGAAATGTGTTAAAGGTGTTATATTACAATTTGCATACAAACTATTTGATAAAATACCTCAAAGATAGAAATCAAAAGTTGCATGATTGAGTGGTATATTTTAGTTAGTATGTTACAAGTGGAATCAGAGAAATGTTTATTATTTGATTTCATACAAAATGTTTGACAAAATATCTGCAAGATAAATACTACTTAATTAGTTGCATAAAAAGTATTTGAAGAAAGGTTTACAAGTGTTTGAAAATTTTTATGAGAGATAAAAATCATGTTTTTTCAAGTGTGGTAAGGAAAAAAATAGCAGATGTATGTGACAAACTGGTATCAAAGCTTATTGTCAAGCTACTGAAAAGAAAAAGAAAATTATAGGTACCCCATAACTTTTATAAGTTATTGAGGGAATTGGTTATGTGACAGTTCATCCTTTCCATCTTTAACCATGATCATAAATATTCACAAAAATACAATGTAGGTAAAAAAACACAAGGGAGTCCTTCTCCAACACTTGTAGTCCCTTGACCCTCCCTTCTTCAGTGCTATACATGCCACACACAAATGGGGTCATTCCTAGTTCTAAGAGCCATCTAGTCTAAATAAAAGGTGTTGCAACATATTCTCTTCCTATCACATAAGTTGTATCACATAGCTATTAGCTAGTCACAAGGTCTAAACCTCTTTGGGCTATACCACCAACTCTTTTGAACTTCTGATTGAGAGGGAAAATAATGTATGATAGATAAAATGGAATAGGCTAAAAAGCTATAGAAGGAAGAAGAATAATGTCTTTATTGATCCCCTCTCTTGTTTTTATAATCACACCTTGACCCTTCATCTTCCCAACCTCTTACTAGAAGCTTCTTGGAAATATTAACCATCTCATAAAAAAGGGAAAATTAAATCAAGGAATATTTTCCTCTCAAGGCATCATAATATGTTAGCTATCTCGTTCCTTTAACTATATATTTTTTTAATATATTTTTTTAGATTTTTATTAATAAAAGTAAGAATTACATCACATGATAGAGTTTTAACTCATTGCATCAATGTTTGTATCTCAACATTATAAGTTCTCAATTACATCACAAATTGGGGTAAAAATGGGTGCCACAGGTACATAGGGCTAAAATAACCTTGCTCATTAGCCTAATAAAATATGTATGAGAGATATAAGGGGTCATCCTAGGGGTGTTACATTCTCATTTCTCTTATTTATGCACTATAATCAATGCATTATATATACATGTAAGGTAAAAACTATTCGTCTTTGAGCTCTATTTCCTTTTAGGATCACTTTTGATTCCTTCATTCTTTAGCTATTTATAATCAACAATTAAGAAAATAGGCATGTTACATTAGTTCATAGGTAACATTTATTTTTATCCATAAAATATTAAATCTAGAATGTAATCATTATAAAAAAAAGGTTTTCATTCATGATCCATTACTTATATTTATCATTATTTTGTGCTTTACAAAGTTTCTACATGTGAGAATTTAGCCCTTGACCCACCCCTATGGTTGTATCAAGATTCCATGCTTGTCCTTTAGGCTCATGAATCCCTTCTCTGCACCATAGTACCTCAAGCAATCCATAATTTTCCAACGTGTTCAAATTATTCTTGAGTTGCCTCTCCATTGTCGTACTCATCCTCTAGGATTAGGCATCCCCTTCTCTGTACTATATTCCTTAATCTGATCCATCACTTTCCAATATGTTTTGATGCAAGGAGAGCACTATATCATTACCAAGCATCAGCTGGTAATTATTATACAACAGTCCATGGGAACCATAGGGTCTAGTGTCATCATTATGGCCTCCTTCACAATATTTCTTACTTTTATATATCTCTTCGTTTTATAATTCTATCCTCCTGATAGAGTCTTAATGTAGTCTTGGACAATTACTAATTTAACCTGCAACATATTTGTTCCAATTGTCCAACTCCTCCTAAAATGTACTCATGCATATGAGTTAGTACCCAATTTACCTTTCACAAAAATTTAACATAGACATACATTCACCTCTACATTTTAAAATGCTTTCAAGCATATTCATAAATGTATCAACATGCCTGTGTGCATTTTTTCCACTTGAACATTCATCATTACCCTTGCATATATATTAAATGCACCATTACATTGATTTTAAAATACCCTCTTCTAGGTGTGCATTCCAACATGGTGAATTGCTAGGTCTAGATAACACTTCGACAAATCATTCACACACTTCTGTACTACTTGCTAAATTATTTGAATTCCCTCCTTTTCATCCAAAACACTACACCAAGGACTGCAATATTTTTGTGTTCTTATGTGTTGGAAAAAAATGTTGCAGCCCAAAATATCAATTAGTAGTAGGGATACCATTAGATATTCATGTACTGCTATAACATTTCCATATTCGTGTCCACTATGCCTCACACATTGCTAGCTTAACTAGCATTCATTTCTATACCAAGATTATATATCTAGGCTTGACTTGGTTATGTTACATAACCAACATACACTACATGTCGTCCATGATCATGAATGCAATTAAGCATTAAAAAATTGTATGTACATGCAAGGCCCCACCTTTATCACACCAAGTGGTATATCATTTTCATTCCATGCATCACTAAGGTTTCCTCATATATGAACTTTAACTAAGGGAATTCTAACCTAAATTCCCTTCATCTTTCATGCGCCATAAGCATACCAAAATCACACCTGCCTAACTAATATTAACTATTTGGCTACTACTTGAATTGCTTTGTCTTGTATAATCTCATAGGATTCCTCAATTATCCTTCCACTCAACCTTGATCATGCACACATTTATTTAGATAAATGTTTGTCATATGAAATGGAAGATTCACAATTAAGCCTTGTAATAAATTTATTTTCCTTGGGCACAAAATCCATCATTAGTCACTTCTTGTGATGAAATAATAACACTTTTACTTCATGCATAATAATAGACTATCTCTAGTCTACAACTTGTTATACTCAACAATATCACATGCTCTAATGCATATCTATATGCACCAATAATTCATTCTTAACATGCTTATGGGTGCATATGAATTTTATCATCCTAATATCTCCATGACTTTCCTAATGGCCACATCTTAATTGTTGCTACACAAATGACAATTTTCTCTTTTAAAAATGTCATCTTTATATGCTATCCTTAGTTGTCTTTAGATTCTTTTGAATCCTTATAGCCTTGCACTATCATTTTTATCATTTATGCCTTGTAGTTTGATTTTGGTTAAACTCTTTTTATCCAAGTCCCACTTGATCATCTATGTTTTCCTCCAATATATCTTACTAGTGCTACCACCTTATAGTTGATTTCTTTTTTATGTAGACATCCATATATTAACTTCATTTTGGTGAACCCTTTTGTGCTTGCAATCTACTCAATGTGCATAATTTTTCTTCTAAGAAATTTCCATCCAAGGCATTCTTGGCCAACATACATCCCTAGCCATATATGATGTTGATGTTAATTCTTCAACATCCATTTACTCTTCTGGGAAAACACTTGCCAATGAAATTTCTTTGCTTGTATTCTTCAGAATTGGTTGCTTCTACCCCATTCCCTTTTCCTTATCCAATTTGGCTTGCAATCTTGACTTCCTTAATCAACATTTAATCATATTGTAATGTTGTATATATGTTCCCTTTTTAGACTTGTCATCCCTTTTTATGCTGGGAATGCATTCAACACCATAATAGTGTCTCCAACATTATTTAAATGTATCAATATTTGTCACTCTTGGCAGTCACCCTTCTTTGAGTGTTGCAATATAATTCAACTGTTGTTAGACTTTGATTAATCGCAGAGCTCACATCCATGTTGAGTTGGGGAATTCCTTGCTTGAAGACTACTTTCATTCTTTCATAATAAATTTGCACTTCTTACACCAATTGTGTCTTTAGTATTATTCTTTGAAGCGATTTAGCATTCATCATTTCTCCCACTAAGTTTTCTTGAACTTGGCCATGCTTCTATTATGCACTCTGATGACACTAGTGGATTTGTTGCTTTGAATTCTTAAAACACAATTTAATAGTCCTTTAATTACAATCTCTTTGTATCTTCACATATTATCCATAGACAGGATGTACTCCTTCATGATAATTGCATGACTTCCTTTATTGGATACATACTTGCAACCATCATTGTTGTTTTTACCTCCTTTAGAATAATGATCACTAGCTTTATTTTTCCATGAATACTTTGGGAGTGTAGTAATCTACTCACTTGCTCCATGTTTTTTGTTTTTGGCATGAATACTTGGTTAGAAGTAGTAACTAGTTGCATTCTTCATGGTACTCATCTTCTTTGTCATCGTACAGGTATATTCAATATTATGACCAAATATTCTCTATACATAGAATATTTATAATTAGAACTAAAATGTCATGTGGATCCTTAAACTTGTGAACTTTCCTTTAATATACTATTGTCAACAAGAATGACAACATCATTCTCTAACACTTTTGATTTAATCACATTGACATTTGCCAAGTACAATGATTATCCTTATGCATCCTCTTCACTTTTTTCCTTGCACTGTGGCTTGTCTCCTTCTACACTTTTCCATTAAATATGGGAAAGGTATTCAACTAAACTTTTCAATTCCATCCACAACATTTGAGTATGTGTGAGAAAATGTCTTCCATAACACCTTTTTGGAGTGTCTTTGCTGACATTTAGTATCACTTTATTGGTAGTTCCTTAACAATATTCATTATTATGCTTTTATTTCCTCAAAATGACACATTTAGAGGAAATTTCAACTCAAAAATAACCACCTAAGAAAAAATTGAGAAATTAATAAAATAATGCTATGTAGACAGTTTTTTAATATAAAATTTTTATTATTTTACTTTTACAAAAATTACCCAAATAAATGCTCTAACTCTTTTGATTTAATCCAATTGACATTTGCCAAGTACAATGATTATCCTTATGCATCCTCTTCACTTTTGTCCTTGCACTATGGCTTGTCTCCTTCTACACTTTTCCATTAAATGTGGGAAAGGTATTCAACTAAACTTTTCCATTCCATCCACAACATTTGAGTATGTGTGAGAAAATGTCTTCCATAACACCTTTTTGGAGTGTCTTTGCTGACATTTAGTACCACTTTATTGGTAGTTCCTCAACACTATTCATTATTGTGCTTTTATTTCCTCAAAATGACACATTTAGAGGAAATTTCAACTCAAAAATAACCACCTAAGAAAAAATTGAGAAATTAATAAAATAATGCCATTGAGACAGTTTTTTAATATAACATTTTTATTATTTTACTTTTACAAAAATTACCCAAATAAATGTCACTTTTATAAATCTCTCTCTCTCTCTCTCTCTCTCTCTCTCTCTCTATATATATATATATATATATATATATATATATATATATATATGTATATATGTATATATATATATATATATATATATATATATATATATATATATATATATATATATATATATATATATATATATATATATATATATATATATATATATATATATATTAACACAATATAAAATTTGTTAATCCAAAATTTAATATACCATTTCAAATTTATTATATAAATTCCTAAATACAAGGGATAAATCTACCGTATAAAATCCTAAATATGAAGAAAAAATTAGTCATTAATAAAAAATAATTAAAATTAATAGCATTTGTTTTAGAAATATTCATTTTTTAATATAAAAATGAATATGTACAAAAATTAACATTTTCAAACACATTTTTCCAAATATTTGAAAGGAAAATATTTTATTATCAAAAATTGTTTGCTTCTCACATTTTTTGAACCCTCATTCTCTAATATTTTCATGGGAAATTTCTGTGGACAAAAACTGGTTATAAGTTTTTTTTTCCATGTTTATGAATCCCCTACACTAAATTGGTTTCTCCTCACGTTTTTGAACCCTTAGTCTCCAAATTTTTTATGGGTTATCTTATATTTATAAATATATAATTTTATGTTAATTTGTATAGGTGAAGGATGCAACACAACTATAAATTTCTCAATTTCGATTATAATTGTGGGATTCCTAATAATTTTCTCAGACAATCTCTAGCAGTTGTGTGTACTTCGATATGGCGGTATTTATTTCCCAACCTATTGAAAAGGAATAAAGCATCAAGAGTAGCAATAGGAGGTGTTAACAATGGCATATCAGATCTGAAACACCCAAGACAAAGAAAATTTTACAAGAGTCTTAGAAATGTGAGCGCTGCCATTCACAAAGCCAGGTATTGAAAGAAAAGGAAATGATGCAGAGATGCATGAATAAATAGACCATTTGTGAGGGTTTTGTAGAGGTTTTTTTGTGGCACAGAGAAACCATTTCAATTTCGATGGAATAATCTCATTCCCGACCTTTCTATGTAGAAATATGATGTAGAATTGAAACTTCTCAAGAAATTTTAATCTAAATCAAGAGACACAATTCTACTCTACTATTCTGCGGGCATTAATTCACAATTTAGAACAACAATCTCAGACATGCAATAAGAAATAACACACATGCACAATATATTTCCATGGGTAAGAAACTACTAAAAACCCCTTAAGTGTGTTTGCGTTAATCAAATTAATATAGATGTATTACAATTGTTTGATCACTTTGGGCACAACCTATAAGTGAATAACCTATCTATCTGCTCAATGATAAGTTCTGACCCCGACTTGGTCAATTTCTACCTCATCTTGAGCCCCTTTTCCTTGCATAATTCCTCAGGAATTATGCCCATATTATTTAGGAATTTTCATCGATTTGACTGTGAAATACCCAAGGTTGATCATCAGGTTGCATGCAACACATGTACACTCAAGAATAGTCTACAAATGATGTTACACTACCTTGGAATCTCCACCATATCTCAGGAACTTGAATTCTCTACATGCACTAGCTAGTTTGGGTTGATTGTTAAGTTAATTGGATGATTATTGAGTTAGAATATTGCCCCATTGCATAACTGACCTTCCACTAGTTCTATCAACAATTAGAACTAGTTTAACTGAAAACAACTTGAAATAACTGACCTTGATTGTTAAAATTATCAATCACACATGTTTAAATGAACTCCAATCCCTCTAAATCGAATTTTCTGAGTAAACTAAGTGACACAAGATGTGTCACACAAGTTAACTGCATCCAAGTTGTCTGCTGATGTTGAAATTCATTTTTTTCTCAATTTAACCAAGGCAAAGGAAAATTGATACTTTCTTGATGCACTTCTCAACACTCCCTCTTAGCAAGAAAGGGATTATCAACCACCCCTATCCTACCCATATGGAACTCAAACTTCCCTCTTGACAAGGTCTTTGTCAAAATGTCAACATCTTGTTCCTCGGTCGGAATGTTTTGTAGCAACATTATCTTCCTCTCTATATAGTCCCGTAAATGATGATAATGAATATCTATATGCTTGGATCGATTGTGAAATACCAGATTCTCAAAGAGCTTAATGCTACTCTGATTATCACAATAGATGATTGTTGGATCCATCATCTAACCAAACCATCCCATGAGTATCTTTCTCATCCAGATCACCCCACATATTGCTTGACTTGGAACCATCTATTCCATTTCTATCGAGCTAAGAACCACAGATAGTTGCTTCATGTTATACCAGGAAACTGCTACAGATCTAAAAATAAAAATTCCACTTGATGTACTCTTTCATTCGGATGGAATCCCTGTCAAATCTGCATCTGTGAAGCCACATAAATTCACTCCATATATCCGTTTGTACCATAATACATACTAGGTAGTGCCTCTAAGGTATTGTAAAACATGATTAGCTTCCTTCCAATACAATTTCGTTGGCCTAAACATAACTTGGCTTAGTTGGTTGACTGCATAGAAAATATGTGGTTGCGTGTTCACAAGATACATCAGTGAACCCACTAACTGCCGGTAAGTTATGGCATCAACCTCTTCACCTGAATTGGCGGTCTCATTCCTCCAATTGGTATCCATGGGCTTACAACCCTCCATGTGAAATATCTCGAGTATCTCATCGGCATACTTTCCTTGAGACACAAACAATTACCCACTGCCTTGCCATACTTACAACCCAGGAAGTAGTGCATGAGTCCCATGACCTTCATCTCAAATTCTCTTGCAAGGTCCTCCTTGCAAGAGCTGATCAATTTCTCATAACCAGTTAATATTAAATCATCAACATATAAAACAATGATAAACAATTTACCTTCTACCAAAATATGATAGAGGTTCACATCCTGGTGTACCAAGCATGGGATGCTTGTTTGAGACTGTACAGCGCTCGCTGGAGTCTGCACACATCAGACTCCTAATCAAATGTCTCAAAACCTCCTAGTTTCTCGATGTACACCTCCTCAATAACCCCATTGAGGAATTTTGTTTTACATCCATCTAGTGGATCTTCCACCACATCTGCGTAGTCAATGCAAGAATTGATCTAATGGATGAATACCTTTCTACAGGTTCAAAGGTTTCCTCATAGTAAATTCCCTCAACTTGAGAGAATCCTTTGGCCACAAATCTGGCCTTATACTTCTCTATTCTTTTGTATGTTGGATGCTTGACTTTTAAGATCCATTTCGAACCCAAAACTGATTTATCTGTTGCCCTTGGGACCACTTTCCAAGCATTGTTCTTCATGATGGATTCATATTCTTCCACCAAATAGGTTTCTCAACTTCTTCCTCAAAAGATGATGGCTCAATATCTACAAGTTCATTCATTAGAGCGATGTAGCCAGTGTACCTCTTAGGTGACCTTCTTTTCCTACACAAATTTGAAGGAGCTCCAATGTTATCCTGTTATACCCCTATACTACTAGTGTAACCCCTTATTGTTATTAGTATAACCCCCTTATTATATTTTTGTACCCATGTAGTCCCTATATTGTTACTATTGTGCCCCATAGAAGCCCACTATTGTTATTATTGTGCCTTTACATTATTATTGTTATGTCGGCTCTGATTATATTATGACTCCTTAGACTCCCATATATAGAAAGGAGGTCTTGTCATTTGTATCATCAAAGAATTGTTCATTTATGTAATGTAAGGGAGGTTGCCCCCTCGAAGAGGCTGAATTCTAAGGCGTTCATCTATCTTTTCTATCTTTTTATGAGTTGGGTTCATAACATTTGGTATCAAAGCTCTGGATTCTAGGGTTTCGCTGCTCCAAATAGGTCATCATGGAATTTTCGCTATAACTTTTTTATGCGGTGTTTCAGAAGTGAAAAAAAACACCCATTTGAGATGAAATCGAAGTGAACCTCGGATCCAAATTTCAGAGCTTTTCGCACTATATTGGCGGAGATATGATCTAAGGAAGTTGGTCTTTTTGCAGACTCCTGAATTACAATCCAAACAGGTGACCTGGGGAAAATTGTCATAACTTTCTCTCTGAGCATCAGATTGAAATTTCATAAGAAGGTACAGAAAGAGAATGGACTTTAGTTTCTTGTATATATTTTTCAAAGCCAAAGGTCGAAACAGTGACATGTGGCAAGTCGCACAAGTTCACTCTACTGAACTAGTCTATAATCAGGTCACCGTGGGAGATTTGGCATAACTCTTCCTTGGAGAATCCAATTTGGATCATACTGGTGGCATTGGAAAGAGGACGTAGAGGGCTACCATAGGTCATAATTTCAGAACTGGAAGAACTGAAATTACAGAGTTATAGTCGTTTCAAAATCGAGCTCATAAAATCAAGAAAAGGCAATATGAGGAAGTTTGATGGCAAGGATTCGGTAAATTAGATACTTCAGATGGAGCAATATTTTGATCTACAAGGTGTACCACTATTACAAAAGGTATGTATTGCATCTTCATATTTAGAACCGGATCAATTTTTATGGTATAAAGGACTTTGTTCTCGTAAACAACTTGTTACTTGGTCATTTTTCACGGAGGAAATGATAGCACATTATGAGGATACAAAGAGCAACACCTTCTTTAGAACAACACCACAACAATTGGAAATAGTAAAAGGGCTTTGTGACATAGTGGAAAGTAAAATTATGGCAACAAGGAAGTCTACCCCTTACAACTATAAAGATGGAAGTGTTGTTTCTCCTAGCCTTCTACAACCTACAAGGGTTACACCACAACAATTGGAAGAAAAAAGAGAAAAAGGGCTTTGTTACAATTGTGATAGCAAATGCACTAAAGGTCATAAGTGTGCTAAGAAAAAATTATTTTACATAGAGTATGAAAAGGAGGAAGAAAAGGATCAAGAAACATCAAAAGAAGAGGATGTATGCCAAGACCCAACCCCAGAGAAAGAGGAAATGAATCCGACCATATCTTGTAAAGCATTGGCAAGAATTACCACTCCTCAAACTCTCAAGATAAAAGGACATATCAAGAAGAAAAAGGTTCAAGAAGTGAAATATCACATCGAGAAAGAAGAAATGAATCCAACCATATCTTGTAATGAATTGGCTAGAATTACCACTCCTCAAATTATCAAGATAGAAGGACATATCAAGAAGAAAAATGTTCAAGAAGTGAAAGATCACATCGAGCACCAAGAAATGAATCCGACCATATCTTGTAAAGCATTGGAAGAAATTACCACTCCTCAAACTCTCAAGATAGAAGGGCATGTCAAGAAGAAAAAGGTTCGAGTGAAAGATCACATCGAGCATCAACAACAAGTTCTCTAACTTTTAAAGGATAACGCCACTTTGGTGTAAAATCAAATGAAACAATAGGTAGATCAACATTGTAGTGAAAAATGTTTTCATGTAGGTGATTGGGTATTTTTATTGCTACATCTCAAGCAAGCTATTTATGAGAAAGAAATGTTGGAAATGCTACATGCACTTAAGAAATGGCAACCTTACCAAATGGGAAGACACTTCAAGGTAAAAATGGATCATGATAGTATTAAATACTTTTTAGAACAAATATTATCTATAGAAGAATAGAAAAAATGGGTCACAAATATATTGGGTTATGAGTTTGACATCATCTATAGAAAAGGGAAGTAAAATTTTGTTGCAGATGCACTCTCAAGAAAGGATGAGGATGTGGAAGCATTATTTTGTGATATTTCTATTATCCAACCAGATTGGATAAACGAAGCAAGGGATGAATGGAAGAAGGACGAAGAAGTGTGGCCACTCATTCAAAAGTTGCAGAAGATCCCAATTCAAACAATATTGCCAGAACTTGAAGAGAAAGGAAAAATTATATTGGAACTTGGAGTAGTCACAGAAACAAGAACCTGACAGCTATGAAATTGATCTATTTCAGAGTATCTCATCAAGTGGAAGAAATTACCCGCTGAATATTCCACATGGGAGGACAAGAATATTCTACAGAAGCATCAAGAACTACTCAAGCGTTGAGGAGAACACTTTTTGAAGGAGAGGGGCATGTTAGGCCCCTATACTACTAGTGTAACCCCTTATTGTTATTAGTACAGCCCCCTTATTATATTGTTGTACCCATGTAGTCCCCATATTGTTACTATTGTGCCCCATAGAAGCCTACTATTGTTATTATTGTGCCCTTACATTATTATTGTTATGTCGGCTCTGATTATATTATGACTCCTTAGACTCCCATATATAGAAAGGAGGTCTTGTCATTTGTATCATCAAATAATTGTTCATTTATGTAATGTAAAGGAGGTTTCCCCCTTGAAGAGGCTGAATTCTAAGGCATTCATCTATCTTTTCTATCTTTTTGTGAGTTGGGTTCATAACATATCCCTTGCATCCTATGTCAATCTATCAATTTTCATGGTTCTTTTTCTACCTTTTATAGATTTTTCTGCTTGAGTGGATGGCTCCACTCTTCCTCCTCTCTAATTCTCCATTTTTTGCTACTCCATAAATTCTTAAGGCTCCTCTTGTGGAGCTAAAATCTCTTGTTTTTGTGGGATCTGAAGCTCCCTCTCAAGAGATCACTGCATCACTTTCTCCTCATCAAAATTTGCATCCCTTCACACAAATGTCATTCTGAGGGAAGGTAAGTACACAAGGTAATTGTGTGGAGTTTCAATGTAACCCATAAAAACTCACAACTTTGTTGTTGGCTAAAGATTATTCCTCAAATGTTTGGAGACATGGTAGTAAACAAAGGCTCCAAAAATCCTCAAGTGAGACACATCTTACTTTCTCCCCGAGAAATCCTCCTTTGGTGTAATCATACCGAGAATCCAATGAGGACTTCGGTTCTTCAAGTAGAATGTTTTGTTACATGCCTCAGCCCATAAATGCAAATGTAGCATAACTATCGCAACTCCAACAATGCTACTGTTCTTTCTCTTAGCTACCCCATTCTTCTGCAGTTTGTGGGGTGTTTTTAGCTCTCTTTGAATACCTTTTTTCGCACATAAATCCTTGAAGTCATTTGAAACATACTCATATCCATTGTCTCTCTTGAGATCCTTCACCTTTTTTCCAGTCTCTCTCTCAACTAGTGCCTTGAACTATACAAACTTTGAGAATGTCTCATCCTTCTTCCACATGAAGAAGATCCAACACTTCCTTGAGAAATCATGAGTAAAAATAACAAAATACTTATGTTTGATACTGGAGGTTGTTGAGAAAGGCCCACAAACATTAGTGTGGACTTTTTTCAAGAATGCATTTTCTTTGTTATCTCAATCATGTAATGTGGATTTCACATACTTCCCCAAGATACAATCCTTACATACATCCTGCTACTCAGGTGCTCCTTTAGAGAGGCCAGTGGTTATTTGCTGCATAATTTTCAAGGTTCCATGATGAAAATGGCCTAATATCCTATGCCAAAGTTCACCGACATCGTGGATTTGCACATTCTTTGCCTTACTGCTTAATACAATGAAATCTTCCACATCCAACTTGTACAAGTTCTTAACATGAACCCCGATCTGCTTCACCTGTCCTGTGGCTAGGTGTATTAGGAATGATTTCCCTTGGCTGAAGATCACATCATAACCACGATATTACAAAACTTCTACAGAGATGAGATTCTTCTTTAGGCTTGGAACAAACATGACATCTTTGAGGAGAAGAGGGGATTCCAACTCCCTTTGAAAGGTTTCTGTACCAATCCAGGTAGCACTATACCTTTTATCATCCCTAAGCTCAATATGCATATGGAGATATTTCTCCTCTAGGTCACTGAAAAACACTCTACACCCTACTATGTGGAACGAGGCACTAGAATATAAGTACCACACACTCCCCATCATAGTTTTGGCCATGCATACGATGAGGATGAAGTCTAGCTCAAACTATGAAGCCAATGCTCCACCTGATCCTCCTCCTAAGTTCTTATTGACAGAATTTTTATGTGGACACTTTGTAACATAGTGCCCAAATTCATGAAAATTGAAGCATTTTATTTTGGACAAGTCTTTCTTCTTTCTCCCTTGGCTAGATTCTAGTTTGGTTTGAGACTTCTTCCCTTTACCCTTCTTTCCCTTTCCAACCAATGCAAAATTTTCTTAATCCTCTGCTTTGGATGAAGTTCCATCCTAGTTATTTCTCTTGAACTCTTCTTGTACCAAGTCAGACCACAACCTTTCCCAATTTGGTAAAATTTTCCTTCCATTTATTGAGTCCTGGTAGCTATGCCAAGATTTTGGAAGGCCTAGAAGATCTAGGCTCACTAAGTACTCTTATGCAACAATCACACCAATCCCTCCAAGCTCATCACGAACTTGTGTAATTTTGCTAAGATGCTGTGAAATAGTATGATTCTATTGCATCTTAATATTTCAAAGTTTGTCTTTTAGGGCCAGTTTTCTATGATCGTTGTTATTCTAAAATAGCTCTCTCAATGCCTGCCACATTGTGAAATGGTTTCCTTTCCCATGGAGATTTGAGACAATGTGATCTCGTACTCCCTCTAAGATTATTCTCCTTGCCTTGGCTACATCTTTCTTCCATTGGGATAGGTTTTCTACATCAGATGTTGTTACAGAGTATTTTGTCACACTTCCCATCCCATATCCTGAAGCGTCAAAATGACAAAAATTGTCAAAGTGTGCTCACCATGAAACACATACAGAAACATCCCTGAAGAATAGAAGAAGAGCTTCCCTAAGAGAATTCTAGAGAAACTTGCATGAAACCCTAGTTTTCAGGATCAATGTGCTTTGCACTAACGCTGGACCATGTTGATGGCTTGTTCCAACATATTGACCTAGTGCTGCTACCGTGGCTTTGATATAAAAACCCATGCTGAACCACTTCTGGCAGTCTTTCCTAAAGTGGAGGAGAAGGTTCACTTGCTAGAATCTTCAAGAACAATGAGATGGATGTTGTTGGATAGAGATATGGTCGAGCTCTCCATTTTGAGTCCTTGATCCTACCTTTAGGGATCTTCCCCTTGATATTTGGACCTTCCTCCCTCTTTTGTGAATCCCTAACTCCCCCTCCCATCTTATAAATCAAGTCCCTTCCATCCCCAAATGGTTGGTCATTGCTTGTCTGCATTCCTATGCTGAAACTATGCCAAAATGCTGCCCATTTAAATAAGGAGAAGGAGTGCTTAAATGGTCTTGGCTTGGACTTGGAAATCCACTACAAATAAGGTATCCAACATCAAGGCAATGGTTGTATGCTTCCCACAATGTTATAATGATCTTCCACAATGTTATAATGTTGCAAAGCTCGCACATTTGGATTATACGATGACTTTCAAAGAAAACCTTTGGGACATGGTCAAATAATGGAATCATTACTAGGTTGTTCAATATGAAGAGGACCAAAATTGGGAGGAGTAGAAGTAAAAGGCTTATTAGTGGCATACTTTTCCACAACTAGTTTGGTAGGAGTCTGATAATCGTTTAATTGAGTAGAAATAGAGATAGGTGTCATGCCACTCATAAAAACTTGAGATCCTATAGATGTAGAGGATTGAGGTTGATCTACCAGTGAAGTATGTTGTGATGGAAATGGTTCTTGCAACATGGCTAGTGTCCCTAGGGTGAATTTTAGAAGATGACTAACCTCGACACAACGGGGACAATCCTTGGTATAATGATCTTCTTCACATATAAGACAAGGATATTTCAGTTTGCGTTCGGATGTATCATCAGTAAACAGTTTAGGAGAATCTTGTTTAGGGGTATTAGATTTAGCCTTACCTTTACCCTTCTTTTTCCTCTTTGAGGCATTGTCTGCTGCGGTAGATTTGACAACATTCACCTTAGAAGTTTTACCAGGATTTATGGGAGTATTTGAAGGAGGAGAAGGTGCAGTAGTGGGAACATATTTATTCTTCGTAGAAGCAGAAGAAGCATTAGTACAATTTTGAGCTACTGGCCAAGTAATACCATCAATGGGTGGTGTCTCCGCAGGTTGAGAAGATGTCGAGTCAGTTGAAGGTCGTGGGGCATTGTGTAAGAGATCATAGAGCGTGCCAAATTGTGAATATACCAAATCTAGATACTGAGCACAGGTGATGGCTCGTTCTTCATTCACACGGCCACCCATAGCTATGTCTTTGGCAATTTGATAAATGAATGATCTAGTAAACCATTCGGTTAAAATATCATCAAGGATTTTCAAATTAATAAGAGGATGTTAGCACCTCCATTCATGGATGTGATTGGAGATGTCAGTAGTAGTCATCTATCTCAAAGATGTGAGGAGATGGGTCCCAATATCATATCAAATTGGTAAATGAAAGTGAGTGAGTGTTGATGGTGTTGGACCCGTCAACATGTCAGGGGATATCCCCGGTAAGAAGTCCCAACTAGACCTCAGACTGTTTAGTGTAGGAGTCCCAGTAGTGGGTCGTAAGGTAATGCCTTGACCGCTGTGTCACATAGAGGAAAGTAGAATAACTCTGTCAAGTAGCAAGGTTGTGACTGATGCAGTGAGTCAAGGAAGGTGTATGAGAGGTTCCCACACTTCGAAAGGGGAAGGAGGTGAAGGTGAGTTCCAGGTTGAAGTGGATCAGTCCCAACTCAGCTAGGAACACACAACACAAAGGACATGCACAGCTTCCAGTGGAGCAGTCCACTCAGATGCAGTAGTCACATCATATAAGGTAAGATAACACATACAACACTCATGGATCAGTCCGATATGACTGTGACGGTTGTTATAGAAAGGTTGAAGTGAAAGGTTTGTCTGATTTCTGGCATAGAAGTCGACATGGACGGTGACATCATTAACAACATATGTAACACATTAACAACAAGATTCATATAATTGCATGTGAATCATTTCATACACAATTACATAAGTTAAACAACACATATCATTAAAGCAACCAGAGCAGTCCAACTACAATAGCAACTTATGCATGAAAATGTGATGGCTCTTATTATATAAAGAAGTGTAAGTCATAATCATACAATACATCCATGTAAACTTGCTAGCCCTAACAGTGGAACATTACAGCCACATTCGCCTACTCCTCCAAATAGATGTACTAGCTCCGTGCAGTTGAGAAGCCAAGGCATGTTACAATATTGTCCAAGCCTTCTTCAAAATAGTCTTAGTAGAAGCTTGGCTGACCAAAATCCTATACAATGAGTTATGAGGGACTATTTATAGAAAGGGTGGGGTGACCCTTAACATTCCCCTTTCTGATAGTTCAACTACCCTCATGAATCTTCACCTACTCTATGACTGTTACATCCAACCATTGAAACTCGACTTACACTTGACATGACTCAACATTACATTGAACATGTACTCATTGAGACAACATGGCTTGAGCAAGCCCTGTAAGACATCACTGACATTTGGTTCGCTGTGATGAGACCAACTCTTTGACATGCCTGTGATGGTGAAGGTGGTGATATGATGCCAAGCTTGGTCGTCTGTGATGGTGTGCATGCACTTCATGGTGACATCTTGCTGAAGTGAACTGTGCCTCTATTCCAACCAGTGCATTGGTTCGACCCCTTCATCCAACTCATCTGCTAACATGCGCATGGTCTTCTTGGGTATGGTTGAACTGGTAACACACTGATGTATAATGTATGTGTTGATCTTCAAGTGTGTGTTGGTGGTCGTGCACATCAACTTTCCAAAGTACATGTTCAACCCCAATTGGACTTGCTTCTTGTCTTCACCAAATGGGTTGGATTTCATGCGTGCGCTGAAAAACATGCATGCTACTAAATCGCTTGCATGCGATCAACAACACTTCTCACCATGTATGCTCTGTGTCAGCTAATGGGATGGATCCTTAGCTTGTACAGGAGTAATTTCATCTGTGAATGCATGTTACGCCCACTGTTGTTCCTGCTCCTGTTGTAACTCATTTGTATATCTGTGCAACTTCATGTTCTTCCTGAGTTGCTCCTTCAGCACATGCAACTCCTTCTTTGTTTCATCTTCTACCTTCACGTGATATTCATGTTGCTCTGTCACCTCATAGCCTGAGTCTCCAAAGTTTCCTTCATTATCAGTGGATCTTCTTGATCTTGCAACTTTGTTTTGCCTCTGTGTTCTCAACAACCTTCCTCTTGCATTCATTGCATTCGCTGCATTCGGTATGATGCCTTTAGTTGTTGTTCATGATGCTGCTTTTTGTGATGTTGTTTCTTGATGTCCTTGCCTATGAACAACTTTATTTCTTCATGAGTAGGCAAGCTCATAGACACTTGATTGACTGCATCCCTAAGTGTGCTCTGAATGGTGTCTTCATCTCTGCTCTCTTGGAAACCATTGTACCTGTACTGCTGAGAGACAGATGAACACCTGTGATACCTGGAGACATGGAAACACTCATAGCAAGCAATCTGTAAGTCATAAATTAAAATGAACATGAAAACTGACTTCCAACATACCTAGGTAAATGATCATGAAGGTTGCGAAATTTCGACCGGGAGGTCTGGAGACTGACTACCAAGAATTCTCAAGGAACAGTTTGGGCCGATGGGAGACTGGATAACTGTTAGAACTACGCAGTGCATAGTCCATTATGGTTACTAACTGTTGGGATTGTGCAATGCATAATTCTAGATGGGAAGGACTTTTGGCCCAGGGATAGATTTGCACAATTTCTTGGGCCAAGCAGCAATTGTCCTCCAGAAATGCACAAAATAGTCCCGAAGGCTAGTGCTGGGCAGGAATGCACAAATCTGGAGAGGAAGGTGAGCCTTCCTTCCCCATATTGTGCATTTCAGCCTTGGTGAAGGCAGATTCTGGGCCAAGGTCGGCCCAACTCGCCGACGGGCAACTAAAAGCAAGTAAGATAGTAAATTCATGGCAAAACTAAGTGATAGCCGAAGTGATTGACAATGCATGCAAAACATGAATGAAAGATTCATCAAATATATCAACATGCATGTGGGTGAGACATTTCGCCGCTTGGGTGAACGTCCATTCAAAACAGTTTCATGCATGCAACAATAGTGAGATGGAAATGAAAACTGAAACAGAGCTAGGACAAGCTAGTATATGTGTAAATGATAGCAAGTGTTCAAAGAAATCAAGAAAACAATACTCCCACAAGGGAAACACAAAAAACGATAGAAATGTAGCACAAGGCATGGGAAGCGGGATTACCCCAAAAACGTTGAGCTGAATGTGCCGACTACTCCTAGATGTGATGTGGGATGTCAGAGCTGTAAGGTTGATGTGAGGAATGAGCTTGTTCGATTGATGAGTTTTGATAACATCGAGGTTGTGATGTGCATGCCACAAATCTAGGGGAAGCAACACTTGGTAGGAGGTTTTAGAATTTCTCCTTGCATGTAACCTCCAACTGCTAAACATAGATCCTTGAAACAAGGGATGACTTTTCATGCTACCTTGGGAGAAGCAGTCCATGCATGAAAGTCTGTTTTTCTCTGTCTTGGAGGGAACTAGTCAACTCAGCTGCACATGTAAGAGACTACTCGACTGCTGGAGAAAAATGCACATTTATAGCTAGGAGATGGGCTAGTTTCCCTGGTGATTTGCATAATTTCTGGGTAGAGCAGCTGACTACTGCCCAGATTTACGCAAATCCTAGGCTGAACAGCCCGTTGCTGGGAAAATTTGTGCAAATATTGATGGGAGGGTTTGACGACAGGATTGCACAATCCTGGAGCCCAGCAGGCTGTCAGAGAGGATTGCATAATTCCTGGAGGGAAGGTTGGTTTCCCTCCATAAATGCGCAATTTTCAAGGGGAAGTTGCTCAGCCTGCAATTGGACCAAGTCCGGGTGAGAAAACTGTTAGGGGCATGGATCAACTGTGATCGAAAGGCTGCCTTTGTGTGAGGAAAACACTTGAAGCTTGAGTACTTGATGAAGCAAGACAAAGTTTTATGTAAGGTTGGTAGGGAGGCTCCAAAACAAGCTAAGGAAAATTTTTGGAGGGTGGTTGTAGCTGCTACAACACTTGGTGACACATTGGTAGAACTCCATATCTCTAAATGGACCTTGTTCTTGAAAAGCAAGTCTAACACCTTCGGAAGTATTGTTCAGCTCTCAGCTCATCTTGGATTCACACTAGTTTGATTGTAAGATGTAGCATCTGTCAAACTCTTAGTCATTTCACACACATTTCAAGCCAAGGCAACACAGTTGTTTCAGAGTCATCAGAGTCTTAGTTTCATCTCTTGTGTTGCTCCACTTCGAGCAGGCCTGCACAGTACCCCGGTGGAGTCACATAGGAACACAAGAATGGCTCCACTGCTAGCTAGCCTGGTCAGTACCTCGACAGAGTTATTTGCATCACCTCCCTGCACAGGAAGCCTTTTTATTCTTTTTCTTTATTCACTTTGAATTTTGAATTTTTCACTTTGAATTTTTTTTTTCTCACTATGCATAACACTTATTCATTTCAGAGGCGGAAGAGGGATCCTGACTTATTGAGAGCAGAAGAGGTTTTTCCGGTAGAGAAGTAGTTTATTATATCTCTGATGTGCCTGTTAAGGTTTTCCCCCTTACCTTACTTTACTTGACTAAGATGACAAGAGTTAACCCAGAAACAATCAAATAGAGAAGGTGACACTAGTTAGTGTGCAAGCGTTGTGTTTACACCAATGTTCACTTCGAACAGTATGTATTTTCCTTTGACGTATCATGGACTAAAAGTAACAAGATCATCATATAGAGGCAATATGACAGATAACCAAGAAGTGATACATGTACAAGCCCTCTTGTACTTTACCTAGCTCACTTTAAGAGTCATACATGGCTTCATGCAAAACTAACCTATGAATGAAACACACGAATGAACTAACAATCAACAAAGCAAAGAAAAAATGAAAGCGAAGAAAGTAAAAAAACAAGCAAGCAAGCAAAGAAACACGAAAACAAAGCACGTAATAAAACAAGCATGCAAGCAAACAACTGAAAGAAAACACTACTCCTACTCCTACACTAATGGTACATGGGCCTGATCACGTGAAGTGATACTTCCAATGCAGCCATCGACACATTGGTAGACCCATGTTGGTGAAGGCTTGGTCCGCGAGCAACCCAGTTGTGTGAACCAGCAAGTAAGAAAGATATAACAATGAAGACAACCACACTTCATGATTCAAAGTGCCCACGGGACATAAGTGAGTGCATGTGCATGACGGGAAGTCCGCAGTTGTGCTATGTGACACTACGTGCAACTTTGAAGCATAAGCACACTCTTAACTGTGACATGCAAGCAAACGAAAGAAACAAATATAACTTGCATCGCGCATGAGTTCTTGCAATGTAAGACTCCTCCAATGCATGAGCAATGGGATCGTGTAGTTCGAGTGGAGAAAGTAAGATCTGAGTGTTAGATTGATCTTGAGTGCATACAAATGAGTGATGAGGAGCCTTGAGTGTTTGAACAATTTCTTTATCGGAAGCGAAACCAAACTCAAGACAACGAGGGCCTGACATAACCATCAGCTCGGGCTGAAGTGACTCGATGGTCTGTGGGGTTTTGCCTTTGTTGACAAATGGATCTTCGTAGACCAGTGGCTTAGATGGATTAGCAACGAGTGAATCATGATCGTGATTGGATGATGAGGTGAATAGATCATGACAACCAAGATCAAAAAATTCAGGATGTTGTTCAGCATCCTCATGGTTTGATGAATCACACAGAGGGGTAGATGAGGAGGAAGGATGTTCACCCTCTGTGTTTCCGAAAAAATTAGATGAAAGATAAAGTGGACTTCCAATGAATGATTGGTCCTCTCCGTTGTTGGATGATGGGTTAACATACGGTGTGTCATGCGGAAGATTAACAATGGGTGCATCTGTGGATGAAGACACACATGCGAAATCATGGATGGCAGGTAAACAAATGATGTTAGGAAAGAACAGTGGGGGCTCAGATGAAAGGGATTCATCCTTCGTCGAGTGTTGATGCTCAAGCTCCCACACATACTCTTCATGAATGACAACACATGTTGGTTGTGCAACACCAACTTCGTCAGCGGGTTGTTCCTCATTTATAACAAGTGAAGAGTCCGGAATGGATGAACAAAAGACAACATCATTCAGAGGAACACCTGAGTGCGAAGATGGAGGTAAAAGAAAAGAATGCATATGAGAAATCGAATGACTCACAACCAAATATGCGCAAAAATTGAGTGGAGTGATGTTGGGAAGTGTGAAGGATGAATAGGTGTGTGAGCATGATCCTCAACATCATTGGGCAGAGGTGGAGCTGATGAATGAGGGGGAGGTGGACAGTCAGTTGAGATAGTGCCCACTCCCACATGAGATTACGCAGTTCCATCAAAGAATAATGTTGAGCGAGGCTTGATATCAAGCTTCCTCTTGGTATGGGCAGATTTCTTAAGGCAATACTCGAACTGGTCCCAAAGATAATAAAATTTCATTTGGCTCTTCGGAGCTTGAAACTGCAAGTCATGGAAGCGTTGTCAAAAATCAATAATAGATTCATGCGGAGCCCTTCATTGCTATAATAGTTTTTGGTCAAGAGAGTGTGGATCAAAATGATGGAACGTGTCTTCAATGAGATCACAAAGTGCTGAAATGAGTGCACAGTGTCAGCCGGTAGGTTGAGCACCCAATGAAATGGAGATTCCCGAAGTGTGTATGCAAGAAGCAAGCCGACTTGTTCGTCAAAAAATTCATATTCCTCATAAATCATGAAAAGAAATTTATATAAGTGCTTAGGCCAAGCCACTTTTCCTTCACTGTCATACATGTGAGTGGACAAGAGATCAAAAATCTTCCCTGAGATGGAGACATCTTCATGATTCGAAAAACACCTCGGGGGAAGAATAGTGTAAGACTCCATGAAAGATATGCAAAGGTTCAAAACTGGATGAGAGGGCACTGCTTGTCATTAGCCATCTCTCTAGCACCAGAAATGTTGACGATGCTGGACCCACCAACATGTCAGGGGGATCTCCCCGGTACTAAGTCCCAATTAGACCTCAGATCGTTTGATGTAGGAGTCCCAGCAGTGGGTTGTAAGGTAATGCATTGACTGCGTTGTCGCATAGAGGCAAGTAGAATAACGCTGTCAGCAGCAAGGGTGTGACTGATTTAGTGAGTCAAGGAGGGTGTATGAGAGGTTCCAACACTTCGAAAGGGGAAGGAAGTGAAGGTGAGTTCCAGGTTGAAAGGGATCAGTCCCAACTCAGGTAGGAACACACAACACAAAGGACATGCACAACTTCCGGTGGAACAGTCCACTCGGATGTGGCAATCAAATCATACAAGGTAAGATAACACATACAACACTCATGGATTAGTCTGAGATGAGCGTGACAGTTGTTATAGCAAGGTTGAAGTGAAAGGTTTGTCTGATGTCCGGCAGAGCAGTCGACATGGATGGTGAGAGCATTAACAACAAACACATTAACAACAAGATTCATATAATAGCATGTGAATCAGTTCATACACAAGTAAGTAAGTTAAACAACACATATCATTAAAGCAACTGGAGCAGTCCAACTACAATAACAACATATGCATGAAAATGTGATGGCTCTTATTATAAAGAAGTGTAAGTCACAATCATATAATGCATCCATGTAAACTTGCTATCCCCAACAGTGGAACATTATAGCCACATCCTCCTACTCCTCCAAAGATATGTACTAGCTTCATGTAGTGGAGAAGCCAAGGCGCGTTACAATACTATCCAAGCCTTCTTCAAAATAGTTTGAGTAGAAGCATGGCTGAAAAAAAGCCTATACAATGAGTTATGAGGGACTATTTTGTTAGGATATTCCGACACATAGGAAATAGTTAAGTACAACTTTGTCTAGTTTAGAGTTAGGTATAGAGTTAGGTAAAGTGTGTTTCTTTACCGTTGTACATATTGTAACTTACAATCTGACGGTCACGATATGTAGTGATCCGACGGTTCATTCTCTCCTCGGCATTACCGACACTTGATCCGTGGCTTGACACCCGATTGGTCCATGAGTTCTATTTAAAGCGCATGGAGGGTCATTTTTCGGGTAATTCGTGCATGAGAGAAGCTTATGTAAATTTTCATTCTTTGATTAACAAATTGCCTGTAGTAGCCACGTTGGTGCAAGCCGTGGACTGTTTCCCTCTTTGAGGGTTTTAACCACGTCAAAAATACTGGTGTATTGATCTGTGATCTGGTTGTGAGCGGTGTCCTTTTGGTGTTCTTTCTGAGGAACTTACCCTGTAAATTCCTACATGGTATCAGAGCTATTTGAGGGCCGCGTCCGTTGGTGAACCAAATCTGAAGCCGGTAGAACTGCATGCGGATGTCGTTTCCTAGATCTGCTGTTTCTAACTGCTTTCAGGCCGAGAGGACTACTCTGTTGCTTTCGGAGCATCTGTTCCAGTGAGGAACCCCTTTCGTTTCACGCGAAAAGGTTTCCGATAGCCCTAGCTGCGTCATTTTTCAGATCGGGAGGTATACAGTGTTTTTGCAGTTTACTGTTATTTTCTCTCTGCTTATTTCGGTTTCGGTTTATTTACCCTTTTTTTTAACTGGATCTATACCTTTCATTTCTGCGTATGCTCTTTGCCCTGCGACTCTGTGCGATCTGGGCAAATCAGAAACAGAAAGGAAGGATTTTTCTCATGCGTATGCTCTTTTCCCTGCACCTTAGTGTGATCTCGGAAAATCAGAAACATTGAGAAAAATATTTAGTTTTTCAGCTAAAGCTAACTTTGAGATTTTTTTAAAAAATATCTAGTTTTTTGGCTAAAGCTAACTTCGAGCCGCAAGGTTCGTTTTTCTTTGCATATTCATGTTGGGTTTTGTGTTTTGTGTTTTGTAGGGAAAAAGAGATTTCTCAAGGCAAGCACGTAAACCGAGGCCCCCCCCCCTCTCTCTCTCTCTCTCTCTCTCTCAAATTTTTTGTATAGATCAATTGGTTCAAAGCTATTTTAAGAGAGTAGAGGTCTTGGGTTCAAGTCTCCATTTTGTGGGGGCGGATTTTTTTTCATTCCCGCACTTTCGCGCACTTTTCCGGCAACTTCAACAAATTTTTTTCAAAAAGCCATAACTTCTTCATCCGGAAGCCTTTTTTAGAGCCATTTTTTTAAAACAGCCTAATTTTTCGAGATCTATCCATTGGAACACTTACTTTCAGCATCTTCAGCTTCAGTTTAAAAAAAAAAAAATGGAAAGTCCATGCCAAGTCATTCTTGACAGCACTAACTACTTCCAATGGATAGCCTACATGGAAGATTTACTTAGAAGTAAAGGTCTCTACAGAATAGCCACAAACCAAGAGAAGAAACCAAAAGATGAAGAAAAGGCTGCAAAATGGGAAAATAGACAAGATCAAGCACGTGGTTTGATAGGGATGTCTATTTCTCCTGATCTTAGATTCCATATTGCAAAACTTGAGACTCGTCATGAAGCATTGGAAAAAATCGCTAAAGTTTTTGGGATTAAAAATGAAATTAGAGCCCATCAACTTGAAAATGAGTTGCTTACTTTGGATCCTAATAATTTTTCTTGCATTGAAGATTTCTTGTCCAAATTCAAGACCCTTAGATATCTCTTGGAAGGTGTTAAGGTTAAGAAAGAAGATCGTAACCTTATTTATTCCATCCTTACTAAGTTGGGACCAGCCTACTCTGTATTTGTTTCCACTTTCCATTCTACAAGGGAAGCTTTCATTTGTCAAGGAAAAGACTACAAGGCCCTTTCCTTTGACTCCTTTTGTGATTCCTTAATAAGAGAACAAGAAAAACTCTTACACCTTGGTTTCTTAATCTTGGAAACTCTTCCACGAAAGCATTAGCCGCCCAGCAGCAACCAAATTCAAAGAATCCTAAGAAGTCATATCCTCAAAAGAATGGTCCTAAACCAACTCAGCCTCAAAATGAAAGATCATTTCAGCAAAATGATAAGACCAATAAAAACAAATGGAAGAAGACTGATAGACATTGTAACTTTTGTAATCGAGATGGCCACTTAGAATCTAAATGCTTTAAGAAGATGGAAGCCTTGGAAGCCGCAATGAAGAAACATAACATCCATGTGGAGCCTACTTCAACTTCAACTTCCGGAATGGCACTTTCTGCATGTCGTTGTCAATCATCTCAGTCTGGTTATGCATTAAATGTATCTTCTTCCTCTCCTTCTCATGAGTGGCTCATTGATTTTGGAGCCTCTTATCACATGGCCAAAAACCAAGCCATGTTTTCTTCTTTAAATGATTGTAACACCAAAAATATATATGTTGGTGATGATAGATCTCTTAATGTTGTCAGGACTGGAACTATTCATCTAGACAATGGTTAGTTTAATGATGTATTATGTGTTCCAACCTTATCCTACAACCTTCTATCTGTATATCAGATAACTCATTCAGGTGAAGGTAAAATTGTTGAATTTTCACCTCATGATGTTGTAATCAAGGATCTAAGAGATCCTAAACAGATTCTAGCTACTGGTATTGCTGATGATTCCACAAGGTTGTATAAGTTTCACAACTTTGGGTCATCAAATCTTCCCTCAGTATTTGTTGCTCATAATGATGAAGTGAGCAAAATTTGGCATGAGCGATTTGGTCACTTAATCTATCGCTCCCTTCAGCATCTATGTAAAGAAAATATGGTGACAGGTCTTCCTATGGTATCTTGCAGAGATGGCGTTTGTTCCGGATGTGTACTCAGAAAACATCATCGGGACAGTTTTGACAAACGTGCCTCTTGGCACGCCTCAGCCCCTTTATAGCTTGTGCACAGTGATTTATGTGGTCCTCTTCCTGTTGCTTCATTCTCTGGCTGCAAGTATTTCTTAACTTTCATTGATGATTTCTCCAGACGCACTTGGGTATACTTCTTAAAACTCAAGAGCGAAGTATTTAACACATTTTTGGCCTTCAAAGCCTTTGTTGAAAAACAATTTGGACATCAAATTCTTAAGCTAAGAACTGATAATGGTGGAGAATATGTTAAAAACACATTCATCAACTTTAGCACCGAAAATGGAATTCAAATGCAACATACTGTTCCATACACTCCACAACAAAATGGTGTAGCTGAAAGAAAAAATCGCACCTTAAAGGAAATGGCTAAGGGTGGGGTGACCCTTGACATTCCCTTTGTGACAGTTCAACTACCTTCATGACTCTTCACCTACTCTATGACTGTTACATCCAACCATCGAAACTCGACTTACAATTGACATGACTCAACATTACAATGCACATATACTCATGTGAGACAACATGGCTTGAGCAAGCCTTGCAAGACATCACTGACACTCGGTTCGCTATGATGAGACCAACTCTTTGACATGCTTGTGATGGTGAACGTGGTGAGTTGATGCTAAGCTTGGTCATCCATGATGGTGTGCATGCACCTCATGGTGACATCTTGCTGAAGAAAACTTTGCCTCCATTGCAACCAATGCATTGGTTCAGCCCCATTCATCCAACTCGTCTGCTAACATGCGCATGGTCTTCTTGGGTACAGTTGAAATGAAAACACACTAATGCATAGTGTTCATGCTGATATTCAAGTGTCCGTTGGTGGTCCTGTGCATCGACTTGCTGAAGTACATATTCAGCCCTAGTTGGACTTGCTTCTTATCTTCGCCTTGGTGAGTGTGTTGAATGGGTTGGATTGCATGTGTGTGCTCAATGAAATGCATGCTGCTAAATCCCTTTCATGTGATCAACAACACTTCTGACCATGTCTGATATGTGTCAGCTGCTGGGATGGATCCTTAGCTTGTACAAGCGTAGTTTCATCTATGAGTGCATGTTGTGCCCACTATTGTTCCTGCTCCTATTGTAACTCATTTGTCTATCTGTGCAGCTTCATGTTCTTCCTGAGTTGTTGCTTCAGCACATGAAACTTCTTCTTTGTTCGATCTTCTGCCTTCGCGTGATCTTCATGTTGTGCTATCACCTCATAGCTTGAGTCTCCAAAGTTGCCTTCATTATTAGTGGATCTGCTTGATCTTGCAACTTTGTTCCTCCTCTGTGTTGTCAACAACCTTCCTCTTGCATTCACTGCATTTGTTGTATTTGGTATGCTACCTTCAGCTGTTTTTCATGATTCTACCTGTTATGCTGCTACTGCTTGATGTCCTTGTCTACGAACAACTTGATGTCTTCGTGAGTAGGTAAGCTCATAGACACTTGATCGACTGCATCCCTAAGCATGCTCTGAACGGTGTCTTGATCTCTATTCTCCTAAAAGCCATTGTACCTATACTGCTGAGAGGTAGATGAACACCTATGATATCTAGAGACATGGCAACACTCATAGCAAGCAATCTATCAGTCGAAAACCAAAATGAACATGAGAACTGACTTGCAACATACCTGGGTAATTGATCATAAAGGTTGTGGAATTTCAGCCGGGAGGTTGGGAGACCGATTGCCAAGACTGCTCAAGGCATATTCTGGGCTACTGGGAGGCTAGATGATTGCTGGAACTGTGCAATGCACAGTCCAGTCTGGCTGCTAATAGTTGGGATTGCGCAATGCACAATTCTAGCTAGGAAGGACTGCTGGCCTAGGGACAAATTTGCATAATTTCTTGGGCCAAGTAGCCATTATCCTCCAGAAATGTGTAAAACAGTCCTAGAGGCTAGTGCTGGGTAGGAATGCATATATCTAGAGAGGAAGGTGAGCCTTCCTTCCCCAAATTATGCAATGCATCCTTGGTGAAGGCATTCTGCGGGCCAAGATTGGCTCGACTTGCCGACGGGAAACTGAAAGCAACTAAGACAGTAAATTCATGGTGACACTAAGTGATAGCCGAAGTGATTGACAATTCATGCAAAACATGAATGAAAGATTCAACAAATAGATCAACATGCATGTGGGTGAGGCAGTACGCTGGTTGGGTGAATGTCCATGAAAAACAATTTCATGCATGTGACAGTTGTGAGATAGCAACGAAAATTGAAACAGAGCGATGAAAAGCTAGTATATGTGTAAATGAAAAAAAGTGTTCAAAGAAATCAAGAAAACATTGCTCCCACAAGCGAAAACAAAAAAAGCGACAAAAATGCAGCACAAGGCATGGGAATCTTGCTTACCCCAAAACAGCTGAGCTAAATGTGCCGACTTCTCCTAGATGCGATGTGGGATGTCAGAGTTGCAAGGTTGATGTGAGGAATGAGCTCTGTAGCATACGGTTGATGAGTTTTGATAACATCTAGGTTGTGACGCACATGCCATGAATCTAGGGGAAGCGATACTTGGTGGGAGGTTTTAGAATTTCTCCTTGCATGTAACCTCCAATTGTTAAACATAGATCCCTAAAACAAGGGATGCCTTTGCATGCTGCCTTGGGAGAAGCATCCCATGCATGCAAGTCTATTTTTCTCAGTCTAGGAGGGAACCATTCAACTCAGATGCACATGCAAGAGACTACTCAACTACTGGATAAAAATGCACATTTCGGGATGGCAGCTGGTCTGTGTGCCAAGGATATTTGTGCAATTTCTGGGTAGAGAAAATGAATGCTATCCAGATTTACACAAATCCTGGGTTGAACAGCCTGCTGATGGGAAACTTTGCGCAAATCGTGCTGGGAGGGTTGGCTAGCAGGATTGCTGATGAGCCTCATCATTGGGTAATTATATGGGCCTTAATTCACCTCCTATCTTAGTCAAACCAACTATTCTCATAACTTATTGCATACTTTTGATTATATTTTGTTTATGAGATGAGTTATAGTTGGATATTTTCCTTTGTGGTCTAATGTGCATTTAATGTAGGATTAAAGGATAAAAGCAAAGAAATTTTGGCAAATACCAAGGTAAGAAATCGAATGGGACAAGGGAGAGGAATTATAGGATGTAAATCCTCCTCATTTACTACCCCTCCATTCTAATATTCCTCCATCAGCTTGGAGTGCAAATAGCCAAATCATGAGGACTAGAAGGCAGCTGAGCAAGTGAAAGACAAAGCACCACTTGATCTTGAGTTTGGGAGCCGAGCCTCCCTAATTTTAAGCAAGACGTTAGAGACTTCAGATGTATAAGTAGAGAGGCATAGGACCTTAGTAGGATTCAGATTTTTGATTGTAAAACTCTACTCTATTTTCGAGTTGCAAGACTTGTGACAGTTTTTGATGTAATCCATTGTTTTGGTAATAAGAATGAGTTTTGTCTTGGGTTAGGGCCCAACCCTAGTAGCCAAGGCCCCTCTTTATTGTACATGTATGCCAGTATAGATTCATATCTTAATTGTTCATTTTCTTAGTAGATGCATTTCCATTACAACAGTATACATTAGATTGGTTGTGTGATATTTTGCTTCTATTTGTGCCTTCTTTCAAGTAGAAGGTTAGCAAGGAGAAAAAGGATCACCACAAGGTTTTCAGCAGGTGTCTCGGCCTCACTTCCTCCCTCTGGGACTATGACTTGAGGAAGGGACCCTTCAGCAGCCACAAAAACACAGATTTCTAGTTCTTGTATGAGCTTTGGAGTTTGTTGTCTTTGATTTAGTAGTTGGTTCATGTTGCAAGGCATATTTCATTGTCATGTTTTTCCATCTCCATTTCTACAATAAGATCTCACTCATTCTTTCATTCCCTTCAGCAACTTTCTTCATGCATAATATAGGAAATTGATTCATGCTTTTCTAGTTTATGAAAATGTATCTTATTGCATAGTTTTTGGAAGACACATGTTTTATGCAGAGCAGGTACTTCAGGAGGAGACCCAAAATTCATCACCAGTAGCCACCTTCCACTTCACTCACCTTAGCCATCTCTTGTTTCACCATCACCCTCACTAGTTTTTCATCATTTTTCATTGAAATTCCCCTAGATACATTGAGCGAATCTAGCCATCTCTTATCTTGGATATTGACTCCTGAGTGCTCCTAGACCTTCTAACACCCCATTCCACTCATCACACACCTTTCCCAAGCTTCCCAACACCTCAAACACCTCACAAATTAGCTCTCAGTTGTATCCTGTAGGTTTCCTGTAATTCCTACAGGATCATCCTATAGGTTTCTAGTACATCTTGTAGGTTTTCCTGAAACGGCCTGTTTTGAGGCTGAATTGATGGGAAACCTCTAGGAAGTCACAAAAAGCCTCCTAGGACCCCTCCACACCATCCAACCACTTCATAAACCTTCTAGCCATCCTCAAACACCTTCCATCCACCTGTCACATCCACAAGAACAATTAGTTTGCATACTTGATTTTTCCTAAAAAACCCAAAAAAGTGAAAACAGATTTAGTTTAGTTTTTTTCTTGCACATTAGTATGGTTTGATGATTTTTACTTTTGCAACTTAGATAGTAGCATTTGTTTAGTGTTGATTTAGAAATTCTGCTTAGCATAGCCGCTTAAATGGTTAATTAGGGTATGGTGTGATTTAGCATTACATGTTGTTTTTTTATTACTGAAGTAGAGTAGCTATCTTAGTGTAGAATTTTGCTTCTTCTATCAAATAATCAAGCTTCTTCTGACTGTATAAAAGTCTGGCTTCGAACCCTGGTGGTCTCTCACCGGCTGAATAGTGACAACAGGAAGGACCATCACTTTTACTAGTGCATACAACACTGTCACCTCCAAGTTTGTACGAACCTTGGGTTGATAAGTGAAGCTGGTAGCCCAGGAGTTGCAGCATCCTTGCTGCAATACTAGCACTCATCACTTTTTGGCACCATTTCCAAGGAGGTGTCTGAGTAGAATGTGATTACTACTTTCTTTTCTTCTATTTCTTGTCTTCAATATTCTGTCGTTAGTTTATTTATACAAAAGTAATCTAGTTGCTTCCTTTCTTTCATTTTTCATTATCTACTTTCCTTTCCATTCTACAAGTAGGATTTCAATTCAGCAAGTAGCTTTTTCATTCTGTCGGTGATTTTCATTCAATCAATAATTTCATTTCCGCAAGTACTTTCTAGGTTTAAAAAAAAAAAGTACAAAACCAACCCAAAAATATTTCCTTTTATGCCTTGTAGGAATAGGGAGAACTTAGGGAAATTTTTTCCAAATACCCCCACTACATCCAACAACCAACCTTCTCTTTGCTTTGGTGGCTATGAACTAGAGGAAACTTTAGGTGAGCAACTTGACATAGAGCCTACAGGGGAAGAATAAGAAGAGGAACCCATTCCTACTAAACCTATGGCTGAAAACTGAAATGACAGAGGGAATAGAGAGAGAGTTGAGGGTTCCTTCCCCATCAAGGAAACCAACGGGGACACTAAGATGAAAAACATAAGCCCCTCTGCCCTACCTCATTTCCATGGCCTAACCACAGAGGACCCTGAAACTTTCCTATCTGAGTTTGTTTTTATATGTCGAACCTATGACTATACAGATGATGAGAAAAAGTTAAAACTATTTCCATCTACCCTCAAGGATGCAGCATTGCGTTGGTTCATGGGCTTACCTGGAGATAACATCACAACTTGGGCTTGGATGCAGCAGGCCTTCAACAACAAATATCAGGACTACTGTCGGTCAAAGGATACTAAAGAAGAAATTTTCAAGATGACCATAGGCCATGATGAATCCTTAGAAGACTACGAAGAAAGATTCCAGCTCAGTTACAAAATGGTTAGGTGCACACTTGACCCTAAGTCACTAAAGCTGGTTCTACTCAGGGGAGTAAGAGAAGATCTTCTGGATACCTTACATTTGTTAGCAAGAGGATATATCTACCAATTACCCTTTGAGGATATAAAGACTGTCTTTAGAAACCATTCTAGGGTGGCCAGAAAAAAGGGTAGGGGTTGTCAACCTATGGCCATTACATCATCTTCCAATTCATCCATCAAGGGTGAAATTGGAAACATGCTCGAAGATTTCAACAACGAGATGTTGCAAACCCTTGCCTTGCAAATGGACACAATGAACATTAAAAGGAAGCAGGAGGAAGCAGAGATAGCCTTGGCCATCTTTTGTCCTAGATGCACCAGGAGGCATTCTAGGAACAAATGTCCATTGAGCTGTATTGAAATTTGCTTGGTCTGTGAAGAAAAAAACTCCACAAACAAGTGCCCTTCTTTGCCCAGACTCAAAGTTGTATATCAAGGAGCTAAAGGGGTCATTGAGTAGCTTCACTACATTAACCAAAGGAGACCTCCTGGGCCTAGGCCATACCAGCAAGGCATGCAAAGGTCATCCCATGCATATTACAACCCCAACCAAACCACAACTATACCCTCTTAGGGAAGCCCTGCTCATCCTTCTTGGTCTGCACCCCCTCCTTGGTCGTATGCATCTCAGTATCATTCCTAACTAGCCAGCCAATCATTTCAACCTTACACTCTGCCACAACCTCAGTGGAATACACCACTCTAGGGGTGGAGGCCCCAATACAACAATGCTCCAGCTCTATTGCCTCCACCTTCCCAACCACAACTCCTACACTCTACTCCACCAAAGCAACCCCAGATGCCTGCCCAACCAAATCCGAATGCGAACAATAGGCAGGCTCAGCAAGTATACAATGGAGAGAAATCATATCTAGCTTATGTTGTGGAAATCCAGGAGATTAACCTGAGATCTGGGGGAGTTCTCCCAGATAACCAACCTCCCCCTCCACCTAGGGAGGTTGAGGAAGAAAGAGAGGAAAGCAACCTTAAAGCAAATCCACCCTTTCCTGAGAGATTAGCCCAACCACTCCAGCCTACCCCAGAAGAGACTAAACTTATGGGAGAATTGAAAGATGTTCCCATTTACAATAAGTTGATTAAGGAGAAATTCTTCAAGCATCCAGGGAGGCGAAAAATGGATGCGCCTACCATTAATGTCATTGGGTAACTATTCGACTTAATGTTGGGGCAGGTAATATGTCCAAAATATTTGGACCCTATAAGCCCTGTAGTAGATGTGTACATCAATGGCACCATTGTCCCACACACTCTGATCGATCTTGGGGCTGCTGTTAATGTGATGACCAAGGACACTACGCTCAAGCTCAACCTCCAAGGGTCATTGAGGAATACCACAATAGTTTTGCAACTTGCAGACCATTCCATAGCAACCCCTAAGGGAATTATGGAGTATCTGATGGTCTCCATTGACTCCTAGGAGTATCCTTCAGATTTCCTAGTTCTCCATCCTAAGGCTAGGCTTACTGGTTATCCTCTCATCCTTGGGAGGCCATGGTTGGCCACAACCGATGCTTACATTAGCTACAAAGCTGGGAATATGACCATCAAGAATGGGCATATGTCCAAGTAGTTAGTCCTATACCCTCTTTCTCAACCTTATATAGAGCATGATTTACCTTTATGGTTGGAGGAGGAGGAAGAAGATGAGGTTTATTCCGCCCAACTTTATGCTTTGGAAGCAACCATGGGAGGAGGACAGCAAGATGAGGATGACTTGATTGAACACCTGCTCCAAAGTCCAACTCTTGGTTCATTACCTTTAGAAGAAGTAGTAAAGGAAACCCAGAACAATCATCTAATTGACTTATGCTTAGCTGATTCCAACCCACTCTGTGTCAAAACCATAGAATTTAGCCCAGATAAAACCTTGAAAATTAATCCATCTCTTTCTGCCCTCGAAGAGGAGAAGCTATGCAACATGTTAAAGTAAAATCTAGAATCCTTCGCTTGGAGTTACAAGGAAATGAAGGGAGTACACCCCTCAGTGTGTACTCACCACATATACATCAAAGAAGGTTGCAAGCCGGTCCGAAAACCATAAAAGAGGATGAATCCAGCTCTTAAAGATATATTCAAAGAAGAACTGCAAAAACTGCTAGATGCAGGATTCATTTACCCTATCTCCGACAATGAGTGTGTCTCCCCTTTGGTGTTAGTTCCCAAGAAAATGGTAAGTGGAGGATTTGTGTCAATTACAGGGAGTTGAAAAAAGCCACAAACAAGGATCATTTTCCTCTACCCTTCATTGACCAAGTGCTGGACAGCCTCGCAGGGAAAAGGTTTTTCTCTTTCCTAGATGGATTCAGTGGGTACAACCAAATCCAGATCTACCCAGAAGACTAGGATAAGACCACATTCATCTGTCATTAAGGTAATTTTTCCTATAGGATCATTTCTTTTGGCCTATGCAATGCTCCTGCCACTTTCTAGAGAGTAGCCTTGAGTATTTTCGCTGAATTAGTCCATGATGCGGAGGAAATTTATGTGGATGATTTTACACCTTATGGTAGTGATTTTCAAGAAGCCCCGACTAACCTAGGCAAAGTATTGTACAAATGCATTGAAATGAACCTATCTCTTAGTCCTGAAAAATGTGAATCCTTAATGACTGCAGGGACCGTGCTAGGTCATTCAATATCTCAGTAAGGATTGTAGGTTGACCCAAACAAAATAGCCATTATCCAAATGGTCCCACCTCCTCAAAAGCAGAGAGATGTCAAAAGTTTATTAGGGTTAGCTGGATACTACCGAAGGTTCATAAAGGACTTCAACAAGTTGGCCTCTCCTTTATTTGTTTTATTGGCCAAATATTATGAGTTTATATGGTCAAAAAGTTGTCAAGAAGCCTTAGACATTCTAAAGGGTAAGTTAACCACTGCACCGATTCTCTAAGGCCCAAACTGGGACCTCCCCTTTCATATTCATGCTGATGCCTCACACAAAGCCATATGAGCTACCCTAGGTCAAGTAGAGTAAAAACTACCTTATGTTATCTCTTTATTAGTAAGAACTTGTCAAAGGCTGAGCTAAATTATATAGTGACAGAAAAGCAACTCCTGGCTATTGTGCATTTATTAAACAAATTTAGGCATTACATTATAGGCTATCAAACATTTGTGCATACTGACCATGCTGCAATCAAATATTTAATGAACAAACGAAATGTGAATGCTTGAATTATAAGATGGTTACTTTTATTACAGCGGTTTGATCTAACCATTGTTGATAAGCCTGGTAAGGAAAATGTTGTTGCAGATTTTTTATCTAGGGTAAATGTGCCTGCATGTGAAGAAGGAATGGTGGATGACCAGTTACTAAACGAGCACTTGTTTACTATCTCAGTTCTCTCTTCATGGTTTGCTAATATAGTAAACTATTTGGTATCGACACAGTTCCCACCAAACTTTCCCTCCAAAGAAAAGAGAAAGATAGTCAGGAAAAGCACTCCCTTCACTTGGATTGGGGGCATTCTTTTCAAACTTGGCCTAGATCAAATCTTGAGAAGGTGTGTCAGGGAAGAGGAAGTCTTTGACATCCTTCTAACCTGTCATGATGGGCCTTGTGGAGGTCACTTTGCAGCAAAGAGGACAAAATTCAAAGTGTTACAAGCAAGCTATTATTGGCCCACTCTTCATCAGGATGTGAAAAAGTACACTAGTCAGTGCGATCGGTGCTAGAGGATGGGATGGCCTACTCCAAGAGATGAAATGCCTATACAGCCTCAAGTGACTTTCGAGCCATTTGACAAGTGGGGCATGGACTTCATTGGGCCTATCGAGCCTCCTTCAAAACAAAAATAGTACATTATTGTGTGCACTAATTATTTGACTAAGTGGGCTGAAACCAAGGCAATTAAGGCAACAACATAAGAGAAGGTGGTTAATTTCCTAAGGGAGAATGTATTTTACAAATTTGGGTACCCTAGAGAGTTGGTCACAAACCAAGGCAGTCAGTTTACCTCCAACATGATTGAAGACCTGCTTAGCCATCACAAGATCAAGCATAGGACCTCCACTCCCTATCATCCACAAGCTAATGGGAAAGTGGAGGTGACCAACAAAGCACTGGAGAGCATCTTAACCAAGGTGGTGAGTTGCAGCAAGAAGGATTGGGTAAAAAGACTAATTGAGGCCACCTGGGCCTATAATACTACATGGAAGACCACCACTGGTTTCACATCCTATGAGCTAGTCTATGAGCAAAGGCCTTGTTGTTCATTGAGTTTGAATATAACACATTAAGGATGGTAGCTCAACTAGATTTGGATCTCAGCAGTGCACAAAAAAGAGAGATTTTTCCAATTGAATGGCTTGGATGAATTCAAAATGCATGCCCTCCTACATACAGAGGTAATTCAACTTTAGAGGAAGATCTAGCATGACAAAAATATTAAGGAGAAGCAATTTCAGGAGGGCGATTGGGCATTATTATATGATTCTAGGTATAAGGACTTCGAGGGAAAGTTAAGGACAAGACAACAAAGAACTTATGTTGTGGAAAGATGCCATGATAACGGTTCAGTGCAAATCAAAACTATAGATGAAGAAGCCATTCCTTTGCTTGTGAATGGGCATCGATTGAAAATGTACAAGAGACCTTTATCAAAACAAGAATTCATTGATAATATCAATAAAATAGTGATGATGGTGGAGCAAGTTCCAGCTCCTCCCTCATCAAATTACTAAGAAAAAAAAATAGCAAAAAGAGAAAAGAACAAAAAGAAAAAGAGAATAAGAAGATCCCTGGATGAAAACCTTCCTTGAGTCACCAGGGAAACAACTAGGGTGAAAACCTCTCTAAGGTAGCCTAGTTGTTTTTCAAAAATTATATATATATATATATATATATATATATATATATATATATATATATATATATATATATATATATATATATATATATATATATATATATATATATAGATATATTTGTCATGAACTTTCCATTTGCAGGTGGGTGATAAAGATAGTCAAGGAGCAAAAGAGGATCCGAAGGAGACCCATGCCTCTCACATATTCATCTTCTCCACTCCTTACCATGCATCCCTCCATCATTTTTTTCATTTTTCCACTCCATTGCTTTGATTTATGCAAAGACTGTGTTTTCTACAGGATCCCCTGAAATCCTATAGGATGATCCTGTAGGAATTACAGCGAGCCAGAAATCCTACAGGAAGCAATCTAAAGGCATATTGTTGGGTCCCTATAATACTAGTGATTACCCCATTACTATTGTAGTTATACCCCTTATTAATATTGTTGTACCCCTATTGCCCCCATATTGTTATTACTGTGCCCCATAGAATCCCTCTATTGTTATTTTTGTGGCTTTATATTATTATTGTTAGGTCGGCCGGGTTATATTGTGACTCTTGAGACTCCTATATATAGAAAGGAGGTTTTGTCATTTGTATCATCCAAGAATTGTTCATTTATGTAATGTAAAGGAGGTCGCCCCCTCGAAGAGGCTGATTCTAAGGTGTTGATCTATCTTTTATATCTTTTCTTGCGCTGGTTTCATAACATTTGGTATCAGAGCTTTGGATTCTAGGGTTTCGCTGCTCCAAACAGGTCATCGTGGAATTTTTGCGATAAATTTTTTTCTGCAATGTTTCAGAAGCTAAAAAAAAAACCCATTTGAGAAGACATCGCGCTAAATCTCGGATACGAATTTCAGAGCTTTTTGTGCTACATTTGCGGAGATATGATATGAGGAAGTTGGTCTTCTTGGAGACTCCTAAATTACATTCCAAACAGGTGACCTGGGGAAACTCATCATAACTTTTTCCCTGAGCATTGGATTGAAATTTCATAAGAAGGTGCAGAACAAGGATGGAATATAGTTTCTTGTGTATATTTTTCAGAGCCAAAGGACGAAACAGTGACTCGTGGAATGTCATACAAGTTCGCTCTACTGAACTAGTCTATAATCAGGTCACTGTGGGAGATTTCGAATAACTCTTCCTTGGAGAATCCAAATTGGATCAGACTAGTGGCATTGGAAAGAGGACACAGAGGGCTACTACAATTTCAAATTTCAGAACTGGATGATCCGAAAGTACAGAGATACATCAGAGGCAATATCGAGCTCCTACAAAGTGAAAAAAAGGTGTGTAGATTGTTTTAAATTTTTGCTTAAGAGTGGTTTGAAAATTTATTTTGAAGGAATTCAAAGGGCTAGTAGAGAATTATTATCGGTAACTGATGCCCCGAGGAAAGAAAATGCAAACACCTAGTAAGGAACCTGAAAGCTCTAGCATGACTCATGAAGAAGAAGAAGAAATGCTATATGATATATCAAAATTAAAAGAACAAGTGCAACAAGTGTCACTTGCACAAAAAGCAACAGAATCTAAGATGGATGGTTTAAGGAAAGATGTAGAAGCTAAGATGGATGGTTTAAAGAAAGGTGTAGAAGCTAAGATGGATTGTTTAAAGAAAGGCGTAGAAGCTAAGATGGATGGCATGGAAGCTAAGGTAAATGGCATGGACGCTAAAATTGATGGCATGGATGATAAGATGGAAAAATTGAAGATAAATATGAATAAGTTGCTACAAGAAATGGTCACTAATGGTGAAAGGGTACTAAAGGAAACTCATGATGAGAAAAAAAGAAATGTTAATCATGATTCCATAGACTATAATGTTGGATCGAAGACTCACCATATTCCAAAAATAGATATGAGGAAGTTTGATGGCAAGGATCCCGCCACATGGATATTACAGATGGAGCAATTCTTCGATCTCAATAATGTGAAAAACACACAAAAGGTATGTATGGCAACTTTATATTTGGAACCAAATCAGTTTGTATGGTATCAATGGCTTTGCTCTCGTAAACAATTTATCACTTGGGCAATTTTTACGGAAGAATTGATAGCACATTATGAGGATACAAAAAGCAACACTTTTTTTAGCCAATTGATAAGTCTCAAACAAAAGGGTTCAATAATGGAGCACATTGAGGAGTTCCAAAATTTGAACATAAGGGTAAAAGATATTCCATAGGAGCATGGGATTTATGTGTTCATAGGGTCTTTAAAGGATAATATCCAACATGATGTTCGCCTTTGGGAACCTGATTCATTAGAGAAGGCATTCAGGTTAGCAAGAAAAATGGAAAGCAAAATTATGGTAACCAGGAAGCATACCACTCACAACTATAAAGACGGAAGTGTTGTTGCCCCTAGTCTTCCACAACCTATAAGGTTGACACCTCAACAATTGGAAGAAAAAAGAGCAAAAGGGCTTTGTTACAGTTGTGATAGCAAATACACTAAAGGTCATAAGTGTGCTGAGAAGAAATTATTCTACATAGATTTTGAAGAGGAAGAAGAAAAGGAGCAAGAAAGGTCAAAAGAAGAGGATATACTCTAGGAACAAAGCGTAGATGAAGAACAAATAAATCTGACCATATCTTGTAATGCATTGGCGGGAATTACCACTCCTCAAACCATCAAGATATAAGGACAAATCAAGAAGAAAAAGGTAGTAGTGTTGATTGATTCAGGAAGCACCCACAATTTTATTCATTGTAAGGTAGCAAAAGAATTGAATTGCTTCCTATATCCAGCACCAGAGTTTCAAGTGATGATTGCAAATGGAGGAACAATAAATTGCTCTGGAAAGTGCCATAATATCAAGCTATCCATGGGAGAATATGTATTGACTAGCCCAATGCTTTCCATTCCAATGGGAGGTGCTAATGTTGTACTAGGAGTCTAATGGCTAAAATCCTTGGGTACAATAGCTTTTAATTTTCAAGAACTTTTCATCAAATTTTCTATGGAAGGAAAGGAAGTTGAATTAAGGGGTATTGCAGGGAAACCAGGAATATAATCAGCTCTAATGGTATGACAAAGCTTCTAAAAAAGGAACAAAGAGGTGTAATTGCAAAATTATGTTCGCTAGATGTTTCCACATCGGAATCATATATTTCTCCAGATCTCCAAAAAGTCTTGGAAAATCATTCCAAGGTATTTGAGACTCCCAAAGGTCTACCACCTATGCATGATCATGATCATGCTATTCATCTGATTCCAGGAACTGTTTTTCCAAACATCAGGCCGTACAGATATCCCTATGTCCAAAAGAGTGAAATTGAACGTATGGTTGCAGAAATGATAGAGGTTGGTATAATTCAACCGAGTCAAGTTCTTTCTCTGCTCCAGTAGTATTGGTGCACAAGAAGGATGGATCATGGCGCATGTGTCCGGGTTATAGGGAGCTCAACAAGCTCACTATTAAAGATAAGTTCCCTATTTTTGTCATTGATGAATTACTAGATGAATTGCATGGATTAATTTACTTCACCAAGTTGGATCTTCGTTCAGGATATCATCAAATCAGAATGAAGATTGAAGACATTTCGAAAACATCATTTAGAACTCATGAGGGTCATTATGAATTTTTTGTCATGCTTTTTGGCCTTACCAATGCACCTTCAACATTTCAAGGTTTGATGAATTCAATTTTCAAACCATTCCTTAGAAAATTTGTGTTAGTATTTTTTGATGATATACTAATCTACAAAAATTCTTGGAAGGATCATGTTGAACATGTCGACAGGGTGCCACAACTATTGGAGGAGAAACAATTATATGCAAAAAGATCCAAATGTTTCTTTGGAGTCCAGGAGGTGGAATATTGGGTCATATTGTATCTCATGAAGGAGTTAAGGTAGACCCTAGCAAAATTAAAGCCATTAAGGAATGGAAAATCCCCACATCCGTAAAGCATCTGCGACGATTTCTCGAGTTGACAGGGTATTATCGCAAGTTTTTTAATAATTATGGGAGAATAGCAGCACCTCTAACAACATTATTGAAGAAAGATGCATTTTCATGGACTCCGGAAGCAACAAAGGCCTTTGAACATCTTAAAGAGGCAAGCACTGTGCTACACCAACACTGGTCTTAGCTACACCGAACATTCTTTTGAAAGTCGTCTAATCAAGGGAAAGTTTTTAAGCAAAGCTATTTATGAGAAGGAAATGTTGGCAATACTCCATGCACTTAAGAAATGGCGACCCTACCTAATGGGAAGACACTTCAAGGTAAAAACAGATCATGATAGCCTTAAATACTTTTTAGAACAAAGATTATCCTCTAAAGAGTAACAAAAGTGGGTCACAAAGATGTTGGGTTATGACTTTGAAATCATCTACAAAAAAGGGAAGCAAAATGTGGTGGCAGATGCACTCTCAAGAAAGGATGAGGATGTGGAAGCATTGTTGTGCACCATTTCTATTATCCAACCAGATTGGATAAACGAAGCAAGGGAGGAATGGAAGAATGACGAAAAAGTGTGGGCACTTATTCGAAGGTTACAACAAGATTCCAGTACGTCTGATACATTTAGCTGGAAAAATGATTCGTTATGGTACAAAGATCGCTTATACCTCTGTAAGAATTCCTAGCTAAAACAAAAGATTCTTATGGAATTGCACACTTCTCCCTTAGGAGGGCACTCAGGATTTTTAAAAAATTACCACATGGTTAAGAAGGAATTTTTTTGGGATGGCCTTAAATCAGATATTCAAAAGTTTGTGGCAGAATGTTTGGTTTTCCAACAAAATAAAGTTGAAACAATTAAGACACCGGGTCTATTACAACCCTTATCCATTCCAAGCCAACGTTGGGAGGAGGTTTCAATGGATTTTATCATAGGTTTACCCAAGTCTGAGGGAAAGAGTGTCATCATGGTGGTAGTTGATAGAATTACCAAGTATGCACACTTTTGTGCATTATCACATCCATTTAAGGCCAGTACTATTTCTACTGCATTTATGGAAACAATTCAAAAGCTACATGGAAACCCAAAGATTATTGTAAGTGACAGAGATCCCATTTTCACTAGAAATTTTTGGACATAATTATTTTCTTGTCTTGGTACTCAGTTAGCTCATAGCTCATCTTATCATCCTCAATCTGATGGGCAAACTGAGATAGTAAACAAATGTTTGGAAGGATATCTTCGTTGCTTTGTATCTGATAAATAGACACAATGGGTCAAATGGTTGCCTCTGGCTGAATGGTGGTATAACACTTCCTTCCATACAACAACAAAAATGACCCCATTTATGGCACTTTATGGGTATCAACCACCATCCATCACATCATATTTAAGAGAAAATTCTAAGGTTCAAGCAGTGGAACATCACATCGAACATCAACAACAAGTCCTCCAACTCTTAAAGGATAACCTCGTGTTGGCACAAAATAGAATGAAACAACAGGCAGATCAACATCGCAGTGAAAGAAGTTTTGATGTAGGTGATTGGGTATTCCTACGGCTACAACCATATAAGCAAATGTCCCTCAAGCAAGCTAAGAAGGATAATAAATTATCACCAAAGTATTATGGTCCATACAAGGTGTTGCAAAAGATTGGTACTATGGCATACAAATTGGAGCTTTCTGCAGCTTCTCGATTGCACCCAGTTTTCCATGTTTCATGTTTAAAGAAGGTTATAGGCAACAAGCTCCCAGTTCAAAAAATATTTCCATAACTTTATGAGGAAGGAAAAATTATATTGGAACCCGAAGCAGTCACAAAAACAAGAACTCGACAGCTACGAAATCGATCAATTTCAAAGTATCTTATCAAGTGGAAGAACTTATCTGCTGAAGATTCCACATGGGAGGATAAGAATTTTATACAGAAGTATCCAGAACTACTCAAGCGTTGAGGACAACACTTTTTTGAAGGAGAGGGGCATGTTGGGTCCCTATAATACTAGTGATTACCCCATTACTATTGTAGTTATACCCCTTATTAATATTGTTGTGCCCCTATTGCCCCCATATTGTTATTACTGTGCCCCATAGAATCCCTCTATTTTTATTTTTGTGGCTTTATATTATTATTGTTAGGTCGGCTGGGTTATATTTTCACTCCTTAGACTCCTATATATAGAAAGGAGGTTTTGTCATTTGTATCATCCAAGAATTGTTCATTTATGTAATGTAAAGGAGGTTGCCCCCTCGAAGAGGCTGAATTCTAAGGCGTTGATCTATCTTTTCTATCTTTTCTTGAGCTGGTTTCATAACACATATGATGGATTTTTTAGGTCCCTAAAATTCACCCTATGCATGATTTAGCACCTCACCTCGTCCACCATCATCATCTCTGCACTCACCATTCAAAACAAAAAAAATAAGTTTCAACAGTTTCTTCCAGTCTTTAAAAAAAAAAAAGGGAAACAAAGAGAAGAGCATTACGTGAGTATCCTTTGCTCTCCACAAGCAAATGATTAAAGAATTATGAGGGAGAATCAGCTACAAGACATCCTGTATGAAATCCTGTAGCAGCCTATCCCACAAAATGCCAATCACACCAGCAACAGGTCTTCACTAGGATGATCTGGGAGCTCCACAACAGCAACATCATATCTTCAACCACAGAAACCTGCAAAAGCAAAGAAACCATTAGCAGACAACAAGAGGAGGAAGAAGAATGGCATGTAGCAAATATCCAATGCAGCACTTTTGGTCTTCGACAACTGCAACATAGCATTGAAACCATAGGTAAGTGTCCTGTTTGCTCACTCATATGCATCATGTAGTCAAAAATTGTAAGGGTTACAAGATAGTTGGTTTATAAGTGAAAAGGTGGCCAGTTAACTTGGCCACATTCATTCAGTCAGCACTTGCACAACCGGGTGTCCTCTCACACGTGGCTACAGTTGACTCAAAGATAGAGGAGTAGGATAAAAAGCAATTAAACTACGGATCTACAAGGTGGGAGATGATTACGAGGAGTGGGAAATGATGAGGTGGTAGTGGGGACCAACGGTCCAAAAATGGCAATGTACCTTTGCTGCCAAGACACCACCTCATCCCGAATCACCATAAGAGGAAATAAAACAACATTCCCATGCATTCATGCATTTCACCTCCTCGAAACTCCCTCACTCAAGTTGCTCTCATAACCCGGGCCACCCACTAAAAGCAAGGATCCATCGTTCTGCACAGGAATTCTTACAAGATCATGCACATGAATTTCTACAGGATACAACCTACACGATATAGTCTATAGGATACACAGAGACTGTCTACAGGATTGGCAGAGAAGAGTTTGGAAGGGATATCACGGGAATTGCCCACTGCAACCATTCTAAAGAGGTAGGCTCTAAAATTTCATCCTCATTTGCAAGTAAACGAACTAGGGATACTCTAAAATTGAGTGAATTTAGCAACTGTTTGAAGTGAATTAAATACACAGTCAACTCTGTTTTGCTCCTGCATTTTAAAAATTGTGTCAACCCTCTCATTTTCTCCTCAAGCTCCACCAGAAAGATGATAGGAGGGTTTAGTAGGAGAGAGCCCACAAACACTGTGAGAATCCAACAACACCCTCAGTTGCTTGAAATCTTTACAAGACGCAACTGGATGGGATTTTTCGAAAAATTTAGAGGGTATGATGATGAGGTGGCTCAAGAATTTTCCCTCTTCCTCACTCCACACAATAGAATCTATGCCACTGTTGTAGTAAGGGGCCTCACTATAGATCTCACCCTAGAGCTTATCAGCATGGTCAACACACTTCCCCTAGGAATCCCATGGAGAAAAGAAGACAAAGGAGACAACCAGGTGGAAAAAAGAAAATTCTTTTTAGAAGGTGAAAAACCCACTGAGGACAAAAATGGAGTAAGGAGAGAAAGTCTGCCATACCCATGGAGTGAGGTAGGCTACCAGCTCATCAAATACATCTCATGTGAGGGTATATATAGTGTTGTCTATGGATATCATTTCAGGATCCTTGAGGAATTAAGATTTCGTGTAGAAACACCACCTCACCAAAGATAGCATACCATATTTCTTGCTACAATCACTCATAGACTCAATCATCAAAGTGAAGGAGGAGAATTACCAACAATTGGCTCACCATGGGTTGATTAGGATCCTAATTGAATATTCCCTCCAAAACCTCAGAACCCCTATAACCTCATTAGTCCTCAGAGACTTGCCAGTAGAGGATGACATCAAAGCCCTCACTTATGATGTTAGTCCTACAATCAGTGAAGAGGAGGTAAAACAGGAAGAGGAAGATATAAATCAAGATAAGGATGAGATGGATGAAGAAGGAGATGACACAGAGGAACATAATGAAGTTGAAGAAGAAGAGGGAGAAGAGAAGGAGGATGATGAAGAAACAGAGGAGGAAATTAAGGAGGAAACTGATAGAGATGATGAAGATCTACAAGAGGAAGAAGACAGGAAAAACAAAGAGGAAGAAGGCAATAAAACAGAGGGGAAAGAACACAAGGAGGAGTCACCTAGGGTGTCTCTAGAGGCCACTGAGAGAGAGGCAGCAGCTACCCTCACTGCTCTCAGCACCCTAGTCAAGAAAAAAGGAAAAAGGCAGAGGCAGACCCCACTATATTTCAGAACAAGAAAGAGCACAAGAATAAAACAAGGGAAGCCACAAACATCAACAAAAATTCCTATTGAGATTGAAGATTCCCCTACACAAAAAGACAAAATTCCTTCCCCAAAGTCCCCTATCACCTATGTAAGGAGGCCTACTACTAGATCAACTTCCTCAAAGGGTAAGGCAATCCTATAGGATCCACAACAAAATCTACAGGAAGCAAAAATAGTCCTACAAGATACTCTGTTGAATCTACAGGAGGCACAGAAATTGGAAAGAAATGTAGGGTAGAAGCAAGAAGCTAAAGAGGAAGACCCAGAGACAAAGGAACCCAACCCCCAACCTAACCTGGACTCCTATTACGGGTTTATTGAAGGAGGCAGGGTAATACCACAAATTTTCCATCCCACTGTTCTTCGAGCTTGAGAAGGAGAGGGCCGGAACCCACTGATGGGTTCAGATCACCAAATCAAAGGGGGTGGAAGACATTGGGCACATGGAAGAGAAACTCAAAGAAATGGGCTGAGAGCTAAGTGACTTAAGGGACAGAGAAGCTATAATGAGAAATCAAATTGAGACAGAAAATGCATGGTTGAGGGGACAACTGCAGGAAAGAGAGAACCAACTAGCATGTATGGTCAACCTCTCCTTGGAGGTAATCCAGTGTACAATGCCAGCTATATCTTATGCTCTTTAACTCAAATAACAATGGATACAGTTTCAGATTAAGACACTAGCACAAAGGGGAACCATGCCATTTCAGGACTACAAGCAGTTTATTGATCTTTGTGGTCAAAGTACACTAGAGGATAGGGCCAAAATGGCTGAGTTTTATTTGATCAACATGGCCCTCACAGACATGAATTTTTGGGACCCTAATGCCAAGCTAGGAGATCTACAATTAATGACTTTGGCATCATGGATGAACCATGAAGAGTCAAGAGCTGCAAAGATGAAAAGGATATTGGCCAGAGAGAAAACTGAACCTCTTTTGATAAGAGTTGAACAATCAAATCCCATGGCCCTCATCAGTACCCATAATTTGATTGCAAATGATCCTTAGTTGGCACCTAGATATCTTGCTGCCCAAGAGCAAGCAATTTCACATTTTTAGGACATGTTTAGGCTGCTAGGAGATGATAGTATACATGCTTACCTAAGGAGATGGAACACATTTCCACATAGCTTAAAGGTAAGAGAATATCACTCCCCTCAAAGGTTGAGATAGGCACTTAATAGGACACCTATGTATAAGAAATCTATGCAAAGGTTGAAGGTCAATTGGATAGGCCTAAAACTCAGTCCACCCCTACTTTTAGGGATGCTACAAGGGAGAAAAGAAGAAGAAGAAAAGAGGCAGTGGGAAGAAGTATAAAATAAAGCAGGCTTCTATGAACAAGAAGAGGAGACCATAGCAGAGGCATGGGATGTCAGAGAGGCTACTAGAGCCATGAAGGACATGGATATTGACTAAGTTGCTCAAAGGATGAGAAACACTTTCAGTAGGGGGGTGATGATGAGCCTCATCATTGGGTAATTATATGGGCCTTAATTCACCTCCTAGCTTAGTCAAACCAACTATTCTCATAACTTATTGCATACTTTTGATTATATTTTGTTTATGAGATTAGTTAGAGTTGGATATTTTGCTTTGTGGTCTAATGTGCATTTAATGCAGGATTAAAGGATAAAATCAAGGAGATTTTGGCAAAGACCAAGGTCAAAACTCAAATGGGACAAGAGAGAGGAATTATAGGAGGTAAATCCTCCTCTTTTACTACCCCTCCATTCGAATATTCTTCCATCAACTCTTGAGTGCAAACAGCCAAATCATGAGGACTAGAAGGCAACCGAGCAAGTGAAAGACAAAGCACCAGTTGATCGCGAGTTTGGGAGCCGAGCCTACCTAATTTTAAGGAAGTCATTGGAGACTTTAGATGTATACGTAGCGAGGCCTACGACCTTAGTAGGATTCAAATTTTTTATTGAACTCTACTCTATTTTCCAGCTGCAAGACTTGTGACAGTTTTTTATGTAATCCATTGTTTTGGTAATAAGAATGAGTTTTGTTTTGAGCCAGCACTGAGTTAACTCAGAGGGCTGAATCTCTTGGGTTAGGGCCCAACCCTAGCAGCCAAGGCTCCTCTTTATTGTACATGTATGCTAGTATAGATTCATAGCTTAATTTTTCATTTTCTTAGTAGATGTATTTCCATTACAATAGTATAGATTAGATTGGTTGTGTGATAGTTTGCTTCCATTTGTGCCTTCTTTCAAGTAGCAGGTTAACAAGGAGAAAACGGATCACCACAATGTTGTCAACAGGTGTCTCGACCTCACTTCCTCCTGTAGGTTTTAACCCCGTACAAAAATTACCTGCATACGAATTCTAAAACACATAAAATAAACAACGCAAGAGCATAACACATAAAACACATATACATAGAGATTTTCCCCTAGATACCAAAACCGGGACTACCAGCTTGATTTTTCATTATATTCCTTTCAATGTTACAATACATATTTATACATGCCGAAGCATCCAATGCCATGGACTGAAAACCATCGCGTCCAAAACCATGGACCGAAAACCATAGGTAGGTTTGCCCAACCTAATATAGGGTCCAAAAAAGAATATAACACAACCCAACATTCTCCCACTTGTTGTTTTCTTTCCACAAGGGGCCATAAGAGAGCTTAGTCATTTTTCCAACCCTGAAACACCCATTGTTTCTCTACACCAGGAGAACTTTTCAGAGCTCACAGATTTTGTCAATGCATTTGTAGTAATATTCAAAGTGTCCACCTTTACCAGCAACACCTTTTTGTCTTCTATCATATCCCTCACAAAGTGATACTGAACATCAATGTGCTTTGTCTTTGAATGATAAGGAGGGTTCTTTGGCAAGAAAATTGCACTTTGGTTGTCACAGTCTATCCTTATAGCTCCCTGTACTAACCCCATACCTAAACACAATCTCTGCAACCAAACTGCTTTCTTGCTTGCATGAGTGGTTGCCATGTATTCTGCCTCTGTAGTTGATAGTGCCACTACAGATTGTTTCTTACTCATCCAACTGAATGCACCTCCAAATAGGTTAAACACATACCCACTTGTAGATCTTCTCTGATCCAAATCTCCAGCCCAGTCTGCATCAACAAAGCCACGAATATCCAATTCTCTATCCAATCCTGGTCTTCCTTGGTAGCACAAACCATAATCACTAGTGCCACGCAAATACCTGAAAACCCGCTTCACTGTTGTCCAGTGCTCCTTCCCTAGTTTTGACATAAACCTGCTCAATATTCCCATTGCATGTGCAATGTCTGATCTAGTACAGACCATTGCATACATCAGGCTACCGACTGCACTTGCAAATGGAACACGAGAAATATCCTCTTCCTCTTCTTGTGTCTTGGGACACTGTTCAGCTGATAACTTTACACCTACAGGAATAGGAACCTTCACCGGTTTACTATCATGCATATTAAACCTCTGTAGTATTGTCTCGACATACTTCCTCTGGTTTAACCAGAGGTTCCTCTTTGCCTAATCTCTTTTAATTTCCATGCCAAAAATATAGTTTTCAGCACCAAGATCTTTCAAATCCTAGATAATTTCTTTGTCATTTCAAACCAACAGAATATCATCCACATACAAGACTAGATAAATAACACGGTCACCAATTAATTTAAAATACACACAGTGATCTGCTTTGCTTCTGGTGAGGCCAAGTCCCCATATAAATGTATCAAATTTCTGATACCACATCCTTGGTGACTGTTTTAACCCATATAGAGACTTCTTTAACTTTCATACTAGTTCTTTCTTACCCTTCACTGCAAAGCCTTCATGTTGCTTCATGTAGATCTCCTCTTCCAGATCCCCGTGAAGAAATGTTGTCTTCACATCCATCTGTTCTACCTCAAAATCAAAAGCAGCAACAACAGATAAAAGTAACCTAATAGAAGTTACCTTGGCAATAGGAGAGAAAATATCACCAAAATCAATTCCTAGCACCTGGGAATAACCTTTTGCTACCAACCGAGCTTTGTATTTCTCCACCTTTCCTTCTGCATTTCTATTCTTCTTGAACACCCATTTGCTGCCAATGGGTTTCCTTCCAACTGGAAACTCCACCAGATCCCAAGCCTCATTTTTGTGCAAAGATGCCATTTCATGAACCATGGCCTCTTTCTAGAGTTTTCCATCCTCTGAATCTACTACTTCCTCCACAGTTCTGGGATCATCATCAGTAATAGATAAAGAAAAATTTGAATAGAAAGCAGATGGACTATACCTTTCTAGTTGCCTTCTTTCTTGAACTGATCTTCTTACACCCGGATTTTGTGGCTCTTCATCTTCAGATTCCTCCTCTGTTGTAAAGTCTGATTCTTCCTCCTTTAGCTCAAACTCTATCTTCTCAGGTTCCTTTGGTTAGACTTCATGTTTAATAACATCTTTCACCTCTCTGAACACCACATCTCGGCTGTACACAACCTTACTTGTTGTTGGGTTCCAAAGCTTATAACCTTTTAAACCATCCTTATACCCAATAGAGATGAACTTTTCAGATTTACCATCCAACTTGGTTTGTTTCTCCTTTGGAACATGTACATATGCATCACATCCAAATACCCTCAGATGTGAAAGAGAGGGTTTCTTACCAGTCCATACCTCTTGTGGAGTCTTATCCTCCAGCACTGATGAAGGTGATCTGTTGACCAGGTAACATGTTGTCTCCACCGCCTCTGCCCAGAATTCTTGTCCTAACTTGGCACCACTAAGCATACTTCTTGCCCTTTCCATCAATGTCTTGTTCATTCTTTCTGCAACTCCATTTTGTTGAGGTGTATATGGAGTAGTCTTCGGCCGTGCTATACCACACTTCTTATAGAATTCTTCAAATTCCTTACTACAAAACTCTCCACCGTTATTTGTCCTCAACACCTTTATCTTCTTCTTTGTTTGGTTTTCCACCAGAGCCTTAAATTCTTTAAACCTATCAAAGACTTCAGATTTCTTCTTAAGGAAATATATCCATGTATTCCTTGAGAAGTCATCTATAAATGATACATAGTACACAGACTTACCTAGTGATAGAACCTTCACAGGTCCAAACACATCACTGTGCACAAGCACTAATATCTGTTTCGCCCTCTTACCACCAAAGGGGAAACTCACCCTATTCTGCTTCCCATATACACAATTTTCACAGAAATCAAAATCCAGAGAGCTATTACTCATACCTTCTACCATACCTTTACCATGAAGTATTGAAAGGCCCTTCTCTCCAATATGTCCAAGCCTTTGATGCCATAACATGGTTTTCTATCCAGAGACCACTGGATTTTCTGCTCCACTTTTAGGAACCACAAAACTGTTGCACCCATCAACAATAGTGCTACCTTGCAGCTTGTACAGAGTTCTAGTCTAAACTCCCAACATCAATACTAGTGCTCCAAAAACCATCTTGCAGCTATCCTTCTCGAAGAATATTTTTACGCCTACATCATCCAGCTTGCTTACAGAAATCAGATTTCTGGCTAATGCAGGAATATGCAGAACACCCAGAAGCGTTCTAACCCTTCCACCTTGAACCTTCAACTTTACTTTTCTGCGGCCGACGATTCTAGCCTTCCTATCATCCCCTAAGAAGACATCACCACCATCGTATTTATCATACTCACAGAACCACTCTCTATGGGGAGTGAAGTCAAAGAATGCACCTGAGTCAATCAACCATGCCTCATGATCTACATGTGTACTTGAAGAAGCCAAGTACACATCCCCACCTTCATCTGAGGTGGTTTTCGCCTCTACAAAAGGAGCATCATCAAATCCCTTTCCTTTATCAGGAGCTTTAGATTTATAGTTGCTTTTGTAGTGCCCTTCCTTTCTGTATTTCTAGCACACCACCTTTACACGTTTTCCTGGAGATTTAGATCTACCTCTAGATTTAGATCTCCCACTCGATGACTTATTTTTGTTTCTGTTCTAGGATTGTCCTCATACAGACAAGGCATTACCATTCTAGCTCTCCATATTTTTCTGTCTTATCTTCTCCGTCAGTAAGGATGAGACTATTTCATCAAACTGCAAAGCAGTTGCATTGCTACCTATTGCAATAACCAGACTATCCCACGAATTTGGTAGAGAACACAACAAACGGATGCAATTATCTTCATCTAAAATTTTAATATCAATAGATGCTAACTAACTTACCACAGTATTAAATGCATTTAGATGCTCTGTCACCGAGTCTCCATGTTTCATCCTCAAGTTATACAACTTTTTCTGCAAGAAGAGTTTATTCACCAGAGACTTAGATTGGTACAAAGTCCCTAACTTGTCCCACAAAGCCTTTGTCGTAGCTTCCCCTGATACATTCAACAATATTGAATCTGAGAAACATAATTGTATTGTGCTCTTTGCCTTCTGATCCAACTTCTTCCATTCTTCATTGGACACTCCCGTTGGTTTAGTACTTGGATCTACTGTGATCCACTAATGTTTATCCACCAACAGATCCTCCATCTTGAGTTTCCACAACTCAAAACTCTGACCATTAAATTTCTCGATCTCTATCTTTCCACTGCTTGCCATCTTCTTTCACCACCACAATCGATCTCACAGATCTCCCACTGAACAGGGTCTACCACTAGCCTAAGCGAAACCCCTCAGCAACAAAGGCGTCCCCTTGAAGCCAAAACAACTCTGATACCAAATGTAGGTTTTAACCCCGTACAGAAATTACTTGCATATGAATTCTAAAACACATAAAATAAACAATGCAAGAGCATAACACATAAAACACATACACAGAGATTTTCCCCAGATTCCAAAACCGGTACTACCAGCTTGATTTTTCATTATATTCCTTTCAATGTTACAATACATATTTATACATGCCAAAGCATCGAATACCATGGACCGAAAACCATAGGTAGGTTCGCCCAACCTAATATAGGGTCCAAAACAAAATTCCCTGCGACACTGCCCCGGACCCCATAGCAGGGGGCTACTCGCCCCCCTCAAACCCCCCTGTGAACCCCCCACTGTGCAATTGATGCATGAAGGGGGGACTCTGCCCCCCCTCTAACCCCCTAGTTCACTACGTAGGTTAGTCGTGGAAATAATATAACACAACCCAACACCTCCCTTTGGGACCATGACTTGAGGAACGGACCCTTCAATAGTCCCAAAAACACATATTTATAGTTCTTGTATGAGCTTTGGAGATTGTTGTCATTGATTCAGTATTTGGTTCATGTTGCAAGGCATATTTCATTGTCATCTTTTTCCATCTCTATTTCTGCAATAATATCTCACTCATGCTTTCATTCCCTTCAGCAACTTTCTTCATGCATAATATAAGCAATTGATTCATGCTTTTCTAGTTTATGAAAATGTATCTTATTGCATAGTTTTTGGAAAACACACATGTTTTATGCAGAGAAGTTACTTCAGGAGGAGACCCATACTTCATCGCCAGCAACCACCTTCAACTTCACCCACCTTAGCAATGTCTTGTTTCACCATCACCCTCACTAGTTTTTCATAATTTTTCATTGAAATTCCCCTAGATACATTGAGCGAATCTACCGATCTCTTATCTTGGATATTGACTCCTGAGTGCTCCTAGACCTTCTAACACCCCATTCCACTCATCAGACACCTTTCCCAAGCTTCCCAACACCTCAAACACCTCAGAAATTAGCTCTCGGCTATATCCTATAGGTTTCCTGTAATTCCTACAGAATCATCCTATAGGTTTCTAGTACATCCTGTAGGTTTTCCTAAAACAGCCTATTTTGAGGCCGAATTGATGGGAAACCTCTAGGAAGTCACAAAAATCCTCCTAGGACCCCTCCACACCATCCAACCACTTCATAAACCTTCTAACCATCCTCAAACACCTTCCATCCACCTGCCACATCCACAAGAACAATTAGTTTGCATACTTGATTTTCCCTAAAAAAATGAAAAAGTGAAAACAGATTTAGTTTAGTTTTTTGCTTGCACATTAGTATGGTTTGATTCTTTTTACTTCTACAACTTAGATAGTAGAATTTGTTTAGTGTTGATTTAGAAATTATGCTTAGCATAGCTACTTAAATGTTAATTAGGGTATGGTGTTATTTAGCATTACATGTTCTTTTTATTATTGCAGTAGAGTATCTCTTTTAGAGTAGAATTTCCCTTCTTCCATCAAAGAATCAAGCTTCTTCTGACGCTATAGAATTCTGTCTTGGAACCCCAGTGGTCTCTCGCCAGTTGAACAGTGACAATAGGTAGGACCATCACATTTACTTGTGCATACAACACTATCACCTCCAAGTTTGTACGAACCCTGAGTTGATAAGTAAAGTTGGTAGCCTAGGAGTTACAACATCCTTTCTGCAATCCTGGCACTCATCAATTATGCAATCCTGAAGCCTAGTAGGTTTTTAAAGAGGATTACACAATTCCTAGATGGAAGGTTGGCTTCCCTCCAGAAATGAGCACTTTTCAAGGGGAAGATGCTCAACTTGCAGCTGGACCAAGCATGGATGAGTAGCCTGCGAGGGGGATGGATCAGCTGTGATCGACAGGCTTCCTTTGTGCGAGGAAAACACTTGAAGCTTGAGTACTTGACGAAGCAAGACAAAGTGATGTGTAAGGTTGGTAGGAAGGCTCCAAAATAGGCTAAGGAAAAATTTTGGAGGGTGGTTGTAGCCGCTACAACAGTGAGAAAATCCATAGTTAAGGTATTGAAATCTTGAAAGGAACCTCAAGGTAATGCGATATACCATTTGGCGGTAGAACTCGTTAGAGTGCACTAAGATTTAGTCGAATGGAATCGTGACCCATGAGTTGGACAAACACCATAAATGGTAGGTCATGACATGAGCTTGGGGGTCTTGTCCAGACTTCCCTTCTAATTTTGGAAAATCACCAAGAATTTTGGTAGGAACCAGAGGCCAATACGATGAATGGAGTATTGGGTCATTTTTAAGCCTTGACGAATCTGGTAACTCCAATGTAGCTAAAAATGACAATTGAGGACTAAAAGGCATGAAAGGCCTTTGATAAGGTCCAAATTGAGGATTCCAACCTTGTTGGTACTGATTTTTCCCCCATAGTGGTAGATTTTGAACATAGTGTCGCGCGGAATGAGTCGATCTTGCGGACAAGATAGACCTTCCTAGAATCTAAAGAAGACCTAACGACAAGCAAACCAACCAGACACTATCTTTCTCTAAATATGCTTCAATAAACAATAGAAAACAAAGGTTTCTAGGGCCTACCTTTGGTCCAACGCAAGCTTGTGGATGCCCTCACTCTTTCAATCCAAATGAGCTCCTCTTCGTGAATCTGCAAACACAAACAAGACAAACAAATTAAATAGCACCTGAAAAACCAATTGAAAAACTAATTGCATGAAACATATTTAACATGAAAGTCAAGGAGTCCATGAAACAAATAACATAAGATACTTGTTGATAAAAATTAGTTTGATTGTATTAATTCAAAAGGAGAAGAATCTTACAACCTTTGCCTTGACGCTGTACAAGCTCCTCCCAGGGTCCAACAAGATGTCTCCTCTACTTTGACAAGTTTCACTCACTCTCCAATAGAACCAAGAGGTATGTGATCTTTCCTCTCAAGCTCAACCAAAGAGTCTCAATTTCACCAGCATTTACCCTCAAAATGTTCAGCTTCTAACCTCCCTAGTCCTCACCCCAATGCCTGTATTTAAAGTGCAATGGAGGGAAGTTACTAGGTCCTCCTTCAAAGGGATAAAGCCCTCCTTCAAAGGGATAGCTCCTTTAGTCAAGGGATTAGCTTCTTCTCTTTTGGGATGCATGAACCACCTCAGAGCGAACAATCCACGTCAAAATTCCTTCTAGAAAACTCTAGAATTAACCCAAAGTGAGTTTTTTAAGATAAAAATTGCGCCTTTTGACTTTCACAGGGGTCCGCACCTGCACCGTTAGGAACAGAGCGGGTAGGTACGCAGTTTTTGTACACAGAAGGTGCGGGACCGCAGGTGACCATGGGAGAAAGTGTTGAACCAGAGTTACATTGATTTCTAATGTCTTTCTCCCACTTCCAAAGCTTGATTTGAAGAGCTGAGGTTCTAGACTTGCTTAGGAGGACAGTACAAGTGATGATAGACCCATACTGACTGCAAATAATCATGGTGACGATATTTTTGTGTAACACATAGGGCTTTTGATATTGCCCCCACTAGGAGGAATTTTGAGGATACAAAGGTTGAGTATGTCCCCACTAAGGTGGTTTCTGACCAGGATAGGTTTGATATTGACCTGACCCAGACCATTGAGAACCATAAGGAGGATAGGTATCCTGTGAGGAGTATTGAGCATAGGGTTGTTGATGCAACTGTTGAGCTTGCTGATGCAATGGTTGACCCTGCTGATGTAACAGTTGACCTTGCTACTGCAATGGTTGTTGATAAAACCCTTGTTTCACGTAAGGTCCTTGTTGCTGATAGGTTCCTTGCTGCAAAGGATTGAAGAACGATGTCCTGGATTGGTCGCACTCCACACCTGAAGATCAGGGGAAAATAAGGCAAAAAGAACTCTTTGATTTACAATATGTGAAATGGTAAAAATGTTTTTACTTTTTGAGTTTTTATAAGTTTTTAAAAGATATTTTTACCAAATTAGGGCATATTTTACTTATATTTTAATATTTTTTCTTGAAAATTGATAATGTGCGTTCACTTGTGTAGTGACAGGTCATGGGTAAATGGTGATGGTGATTAATTTTGACTAACTTAATGAGTTTTATTTTACACTTTTCAGACTCGTCAAATATAAAAAAACAAGGAGGCCCCTGGAGTCATCTTTCAACTCTTTTTTTACTCTCGAAACATGAAAATATTATCGAGTACTTTTCGTTTCAAACTCGTTAAAATAAATGAAATGACATCTAGTTAGTATAAGTTTAACCCTTTTCCAGAGTGAGATAGACTATTGTACGAAAAATGAATACCTTAGTCAAACATGGCTAAGAGGTTCTCTTGGATATTATTTTTTACCTTTTCAGATTCAAGAGACTATTTACAAAAAGAGATCTTTGGATTTTTCTTTTTCGCCTCTTTTTCAAATTCTCTAAACATGAAAAATATGTCGATTTAACCCTCCATTGAACACATAAAACATAAATGACACAGGACTTGTTGCCATGAAAAGACCGAGTTTCTCCTTCCTAAGACCGCTGGACTTGTACAACAAGCATATGATATCCTCTTCAAGCTTGTGATAAAAAATAATGGGGTACTCACTAGAAATAGTAGGGAAAATGAAAGTGAACACCTCTTGTATTTTGTGTAAAGGTAGCATGTCACTCTTGAACATGACACTTATCTGTTGCTCGTGTTGGGTTTGGGTTATCCTCACTTCATCACTTGCCTTCCTGGGTTTTGGGAATCCATTTTTCCTCTCATCTGATTATACTGCATTGTCATCATGACCTCTAATCCTATGATGAGTCAAATTCTGCCAAACTCTAGAGTCGTGTCGCCAATATGTTCAAGATAAGTCCCATATGCAATTTTTACTGCTTATATCTTGTCTAACTTTTTTGCCGTTGTCTCGAATCAAACTTACATACTCTACTACATCTTTTGTTTCATGTCGATGATGTGGGATACATTATCACCCTCCTTCGACGGATCACTTCCTATCAACTTCAGCTCATTATCCAGGAAGATGATCTAGAAAGTCCCTTCTAATACCTTGGAGCTTGCATGCCTCAATTGCAAGTTCTTCGCATTTGAAAATAGGTTTACATCATTGGCCTTCGATCAAATGATTCTGTGGGTTTTTTTACTTCAGCTTCATTATTCACATTCGCGGATTGTGTTGTTGTAACTTGAGAGACAATGTCATTATTGGTTGTTCCTCTCATTCCTGTTAACGATTTACATCTTGACCAGTAATCAGGTGGTATTCTATCATGTTCAACTTTGACACATCTATTCACATGGTAGAATTCATACACTGATCAGTTCGAGATAGAGATGAAGACCCTGGGTTTCATCTTGTAAATCCAGGTTGCACAGAGTTATGAGTTATTCATTATTGTACACATGTTTCCCTCTATAAGGATGGTTGCATGCTGCGACCATACCATGGGTCCATATATATGATCCTTTCTATTCAGATGGTTTCATCCATGCCGTGGATCCATACACATGATCCCTTTTGTTCGGATGGTTGCATCCATGCCGTGGATTCATGTATTGTTAGATGCCTATTTAGAGATGTATCAATAGGCATATTTATATTAGAGATGTCAGCTATGTATATCGTATCATTCTTGATTTGTAAGTCTCCTGACGATGTTTTTTCTGAGTCCTTGCCTTGACTTGTAAATAATTTCACCCATCACTCCTTATTCTACCATAATGTTTTAAGGGGCATCTATTACAAAGTATTTTGTCACACTTCCTGTCCCATATACTAAAGAATCAAAATGAAAAAATTTGTTAGTGTTCTCACCATGAAACACATACAAAAACATCCCTGAAGAATAGAAGAAGAGCTACCCTGAGAGAATTCTGGAGAAATTTTCCTAAAACCATAGTTTTTAGGATAAATGCGCTTTGCACTACTACTAGCCCGTGTTGATGGCTTGTTTTAGGATATTTACCTAACATTGTTAGCATTATTTTGATATAAAATCCCACGTTGGACGTCTTCTTGAAGTCTTTCCTAAAGTGGAGGAGAAGCTTTTCCTGCTAGAATCTTCGAGAACAACGAGATGGATGTTTTGGATAGAGATATGACCGAGCTCTCCCATTTTGAGTCCTTGATCCTACCTTTATTGATCTTCCCCTTGAGATGTGGATCTTCCCCTTGTAGATCCCTAACTCCCTCTCTCATCCTATAAATCAAGTTCCTTCCATCCCCAAATGGTTGGACATTGCTTGCCTGCATTCCTATGAGTGCTTGAATGGTCTTGACTTGGACTTGGAAATCCACTACAAAGGAGGTCTCTAACATCAAGGTAATGGTTGTATGCTTCCCTTTTTTATTCATTAATATATACATCTGGTGTTTAATTTCCATAACTGTCTAAATATTTATTCATTTAACATGATGCTCCTTGATCTATCATGTAGTTTATGTTTGAATTATACTATGTGTGCTCTTGTATCTCTTGTTGTATTTTAATCTCTCTTGCAGGTATTCAGATGCAAAGAATAATGAGGAGCGAACCTGAAAGCTAAGGGATTGAGATCATAATGAACAGTTGAGCACTTAGCATCAGAGTGTGGTAGGTTTCTTTCTCTCACTTTTCATTTTTCAACATAAACTAGGAAATCTTGCACTAGATTGTTCGGTTTGTTGCTAGATCTTATCATAGTACTAGAGAGATCGCTTATGTCCACAGAAGGGATTTATATTCACAACAGATGCCAGTGGTTTTGCAATATCGATCTCGACATATTATAGTAATCCATTGTCATCCAACATCGCCTCCATGCAGTCCTTCCATGAAATGAAATTCAAACTTCCTTCCAAGATATACTCTAATATCACCTCATTGAAGGTCATCTTCTCAACTCTGAATAAATTCTACTACACTGAAGCTGAAAATTCAAACCTCCTAAGGAACAACTTCGAAATTCTTGTTCTAATGTGAATCCTACTTTGATACCATGTAGAAATATGATGTATAATTTCAACTACTCAATAAATTTCAACCTAAATCAAGAGACATAATTCTACTCTATTGTTCTGTGGACATTAATTCACAATTTAGAACAACAATCTTGAACATGCAATAAGAAATCAAACACATGCATAGTATTTTTTCTACAGGAAAGAAACTAATAAAAACCCCATAAGCTTTATTGCATTAATCAAATGAATAGATATGTATTACAATTGCTTGCTCACGTTGAGCACAAATTGCAAGTGAATAACCCATCTCTCTTCTCAATGAGAAGCTCTAACCCAGACTTAGTCAATTTCTGGCTTAGCTTGAGCCCCTAATTCCTTACACAATTTTAGAGGAATTAGGTCCCTATTATTTAGGAATTTTCCTCCAATTGATTGCGCAATTCCCAAGGTTAATCATCTGGTTGCATGTAACACATATACACTCAAGAATAGTATACAATTTATGTTACACTACCTTGGAATCTCCATCATAGCTAGGGAACTAGAATTATCTACATTTACTACTTATTTTGGGCTTATTGATCAATTAACTAGATGATCATTGAGTTAGACTGCTATACCACTGCATAACTAACCTTCCACTAGTTCTATCAACAATTAGAAATAGTTTAATTGAAAGCAACTTGAAATAACTGACCTTGATTGCTACAAATTACAATTCACACATGCTTAACTAAACTCCAAGCCCTCTAACTCGAATTTACTGATTAAACCAAGTGACACAAGCCATGTCACACAAGTTAACTGCATCCAAGTTGTCTGCCGATGTGGAAATTCAAATTTTCTCAATTTGACCAAGGCAACGTCAAATTGAGACTTTCTTGTTGCACTTATCAACATTCTAGAAAATAGTTTATGTTTCCAATTTTCATGTTGAGTCGAGTGTCTGCTATAAGAATTGTGTATGGTGCATATTCAATGAAGTGAAAAAATGAGATAAAATAAAATATTTATTGTTTTAAGAGATTGATAATTGTTATAATAGTTCCAACATTCATTGAATCAATTTTTTCGTTCCTTTTACCTCAGAGTGCTTGGAGTATTTGAAAATTTCATAGGATACTAAGTGACCTATACCACTCATTTTATTTTTCCCAAATCAATCATCAAAATGTAAATCTTATCTATAAGAGACCATCCATTGCTATATACACACACAAACACACAAAAGTTAAATATGTTTAATTTTTTTATGTTGGTTAAATTTGTAAAAACAAAAATATAAATTTATTAGTAAAATTTTGTGAACCTATATATATTTCATGTTCCATAATGGTTTTCAGTGTTTTTAAATCAATTCAAAATATCTAGAAATATTTTAACTATTTAATTCTGTGTTTTTTGAATTTATTTGTTTCAAATGTAGACTTAACTAAAAAATAAAAAATATTACTAATTTTTGGTATTCTATTTCTAAATGTTTGTGGATAGAAAATATGTTATTGATATTATAAGGGTTGGGAATTTTAGATTTTCTTTAATATTTAATGCTCAACCCATGGTTTACACTTCATTAAAAAACACACTCAACCCATGATTTACGCTTTGTTAAAAATATTTTCAATATTATAATTTATAGAAATTAAGATATTAATTTTATTTTTAATGTGTATTATAGTTTTAGGTTACTTGGGAACCATTCACACTTAAAGTATGTTAATCATATTATTATTATTTTTTACCTATACCCAATTAAATAATTAAATTTTTCCATGTCAAATTAGGTGTCTAGTCACACCTGTATCTCTTTTAAATTTTAAAGGATTTTGATTGGATTACACATTATGACATGAAAATTTAATTTTAACTTTTAAAAATCATTAATCCCAAAAAAATGCTTCTTCCTTAATCACTACACAAGTTCCCTTGAGGAATTTTTGTAGCCTTTCTTATAATCCTTATCTTCCTCATATATCTGCTATATTATCCTTACAGCTTATTTTTTTATTGGAATGAACAATTTTGTTAAATCAAGGTTCAAATATCATATTTTAAATAAAATTCATCCATAAACTACCATGGATATTCCACTGGATAGTTCATCGCAATGGATTTAATAATTGATATTGAAAATTTGAAAGTTGTACAATGAGGGTTGTTTTCCTAGACTTACAAATTTATTAAGTTATTGTTTTTATGGTTGTAATATGGAGAATGAAAAAAATATAGAACAAGCAATAGTACAATCACTCACAACCATAATAACACAAGATATGACCTGGGAAGCCCTTTTAGGAGAAAACCCAATTGGAAGGTGAGGCTACTTTGCTCTCTCTTTCTTTGAATGGAAATGGATGCAGATACAAAGAAGTGAGAATATGGCCTGTGGGGTGATACAATCCACAAATCCTCTCTATTTTCTCTCTCCCTATCCACTCTCCATTACTCTAATAACCTATATATAAAAATTCACTCAATTATAATGGAACCACTCTTCCTCCTAGTGGCCTAGATATAACACAACTTCATAGTGTACTAGTGATTAAGTTTGACTCCTTCAACTCTTAACTGGAGTTACGATATCAACTTTTCTAGATTATTCCTCATCAAGATCATGTGGATAGCCCATTTTCCATCAATAATAGAGGTTGACATGGCATTCTATCAAATCATCAAAACAAGAAGCTCAACTTCCGAGTTGCATAACATTTTCATACATAATTAGATTTAGGCGATTCTCGTAGTATTGGAAAATTATTTATGTGTAGAATAGCGATAGGGGATGAAGCATGAAAGGAAACAAGTTTTAGCCTCAAAAAATTCCATTTTATGCCTCAAAAAGCTTCCATAAGGATTCAGACCCCAATTCACTAAACTGGGACTATCGATAAAATGGTTCAATGAGATTTTTAATCCACCGTTTCCACTCTTAAAGGATGAATATTGATGAAAAATAATATAATTATCCATTTTAAATAATACCTCTCCATTTTTGGATGCTTTTAGTCCCCAAAAGATTCTACTAAATGATTTGAGGAAATTTTCCCTCCACCTTCTCTTGGGTGTACCATTTATCCTTTCCTAGAAGCTATCCTTTCAACCTAATCCACCAAAGGTCATGCTACCTATCATTTTTCAACTCTACATGAACATTTGGTGTTAAATTCTCTATAGAAGGTATGACTTATTCCTCTTCCAGATCTAGCATGGAATGATCATAGAGTTCTAAATTCTATACATTCACCACTAAGTAAATCCACATGTATGGGGGTCGATTGAGTCTATAGGAATTATCTCCCACCTTCTCTAGTATCTCATGTGGACCATATCGCAAAGCCTTGATTTTATTACTATGATCATGAAACCTTTCCTTGTTCAACTGTAACAATACTATGTTTCACACCTTTGATGAATTCTTTATCTTGTGTTGATCATGCCTAGCCATGTATTTTTCTTGTCATTTATGCATCATCTCTTGTACCTATATATGTACTTCTATATTGTTATGCTTGATATTCTCAACAATATTTTCTACCCTTAAATATCCCTTGTAAGATCCTCTATCATTCATTTGTGTTGTCCATATGCAACATCCAAGGGGGAAGGTGGAAAATATCCAAAACAACTTTCAAATGATGACTTACCAATAGAATTTTGGACTACTCTATATAAGAGTGTTGTATATATACCAAGTTTTGATCCCAAGTCTTCAAATGCTCTTGGTTATTACCCCTCAAAAGCTACACCAAAGTCCTCCTAACTACTTCCATTTTCCCATCTCTGTGTGGATATAATGTTGTATACCTATTCAAATTTGTGTCCATATTCTCCCACGTTGTAGTCCAAAATGCACTATTAAATATTGTGTGCCTATCTGAAATGATGTTCCTTGGTATCTAAAAGTGCACCCAAGCCTTTCCAAATAATAATTATGTTGTTTCTTTCTGATCAATCCTCCTTTCATACGGCATTAGAACACACATTTCACTAAACCTATCAACTACCACAAATGTGTAGTCATGTCCCTTCTTGGTTCTTGGTGAACCTCCCACAAATTCCATGGAAATTCTTTCTCAAGGATGAGTGGGTATAGGTAAGGGATGATATAGACCCTATTTCTTATTACTAGGTTTGTCGGTACAACAAATAATGCATCCTTTTATGATCCTAGCTAAATCTTCTTGCATCTTAGGCCAATAAACATACCTATGCAAGTTGGCCATTATCTTTCCTACACCAAAATGTCTTTCGACCTTGGATTTGTGATCCTATTTTATTATTTATAGTCACTCACCTTTAGTAACATATAATTTGTCAAACCTATAGAGTAACCCATTCTAGAGATAATAGTTAATTGTGTTGTCATTGGCATGCACATTACTATGGCTTTGCAACTACTGAAACACATCCTCAAAGTCCTCATCCTATGTGTAGTCTTCACTATATGCATCATGGGTGAAAGAATCCATGTGCATAAGAGCTCCTTAAATTTTGGCCTTTGATGGGGGTGGCCTTAAAATCATATTGTGCAACTTGTCTTTTCTTCCCTTCTTTTACTTGATTGTTAAATGAAATTGTTGTAAAGATCCCATCCACTTGTAATGTCTAGTTTTGTGTAGCGTATCCTTGGCTTGTAGATACTATAGTGGTTAGTGATATGAATGGATTAATGCCTACTTTCCCATTAGATAGTATTTCCACTTCTTCATAGCTTACATTAGGGCATAGAGCTCCTTGTCGTAGGTAGGGTAGTCGAGAATTGTCGCATGAAATACTTCAGAATGGTAGCATATGGGTCTTTCTCCCTGCATATAACCACTCCCATAGCATAACCACTCGTATTTGCCTCAACTTTGAAGGGCTATTTCAAGATTCATATTGCTAGAACTAGTGCTTAAATTATCTTATTCTTTAACTTTGTAAATTTCGTTTGTTGGCCCTTCCCCCAGTAGAAAAATGTTTCCATTTTCTATTTCCATGTTGAGTGGTGCTACTATAAATGAAAATGAGGCTATGAATATCCTCTCGTACTACACTTCCCGAATGAAAGTACTAACCTCAAAAATATTAGTAGGAACCAACCACTTCAAGATGGCCTCCATCTTGGTAGGATCTATCTTCAACTCTCCCCACCAATCACATATCCCACATACACCAATGACTATTGTGAAAATTCACACTTATTGATATTTTCCACCAACTAGTGCTTATTTAATTTCTATAGCACCTACATCGAATGTTATTTGTGCTCCCCTAGTGAGAATTGTATACCAGTATATCATCTAGATAAATAATATCAAATATGATCTATAAAATTGAAAACATATATCATTCATTAATCTCATTAATGTAGCTAGTGCATTCCATAGGTTAAATGACATGAGTAACGACTCATAAATACCTTGTCAAGATTGGAGGTATACTTCTAGGTATCTTTTTCTCTAACTCAAACCTGGGGATACCGAGACTTTAAGTCTAGCTTGGTCAATTATTTGGATTGTTGCAACTGATCTAATAGATCATCTATCCTAAGAAGGGGGTACTTGCTCTTAATCATAATTTTTTTTAACACCCTATAATCAATACACATCCACCAAGTACCATCCTTCTTTGCCACAATGATTATGGGTGGCCCACATGGTGAGGTACTTGTTTGAATGCCATCCTCTTTCAGTAGTTGCAACAACTTCTTCGCCACATTTTCCTTTATTATAGATTGACTATACAACCCAATTTTTTGCAATGAAGGCTTCAACAATAGCTTGATCTCATGCTCCACTTCCTTATTAGGTGGTATCCCCTTAGGATCCTAGAACACATCCCTTTACGCCTATAACAAATCTTCCAATTGTTATTTCTATTCCTTAGTACACCACTCCAAGGATGACTTAGCCCTCATGACTCTTCTACAAACTAATTTTTCATATATAAAATCTCTCTCTCTCTCTTATATATATATATATATATATATATATAGATAAAGAGAGAGAGAGAGAGAGAGAGATAGAGATATTGCTACAGATGATCCAATTTTTGGATTGGTTGGAACTTACTAGTGAGATATTTAACTTTCCCTTGTGCACATTGATGCAGGAGGATTTCCCATTCTTGATGAGATAGTACTAGTTGGCTCCCTGCATGAACATTACATATCACATATACATATAAGGACTCCAAAGCACAACAACGCATACATCTAAAGGAATTACATCTATTTCTACTGCATAAATAAAATTGACACTGATACCAAATTTGATTATGCACTATTTGGTTAGCTTTATCTCCATCTCCTTGTTGAACCATCACAAAGGATAGTGGATAGGATGGTCATGAGTCTATACTCCAATTTTCTTGACGAGATTTACTAGTATGATATTTTCTTGTGATCTTGAGTCGAATAGAGCATCAATTTTAATATTCTTGACATGTATATTTACATGGAAGACTTTGTTCGCTTCCTTCTATTCTAATTGCTGAAAGCTACTCAGATTCACTCCCTTCTACACGGATGTATAAACAATTTTCTCATCCATTCATGATTTTCTTTCCATAATTGCTTGAATCAATGGCCATGAGATTATTATTCTTATAATCTTTCCCTTTGTTCTTCATATTGAGTTTTGGATTCAAATTCTAGTAATTTTCCTTTTTATGGCCATCAATGTTATAGTCGTTGTAGTGGTTTTTGGGCTCTTTACACTGATGTGTTACGAATTTTGTATTTTTATCTTTTCCCCTTTCCACTTCTTCCTATCCTTGGAATATTCTTGGTGATCCTTCTACTTTGACCCACTTGATTTCTCGTTCTCCCATCCTATGTTCTTTAGGTATTGTGCCTGTACACAAGCCTCAACCGCCATTCTAGGTTTGAAGAACATCACTTCCTTCCATAGATGCTTGTGTAGGCCCCTGTCTCTTCTTGAAGTAATGCCATAGGATCCACTAGTCCTCTACATACCCAATAAGGTAAAATTATGACTTTGTGAGAGTTTTGAAATCCTCCCACTCTTTCACTAGAGGATATTCCTCCAACCTCAGGGTCATTATTTGGATTTTGCACCAGATAAGGGCAAGTCCCTCTAATTTCAGCTTAAAAAACAAAATCTTATGTGTTTCCTCTATATGATTAAAACTAAAATAAACTTCTAATTGCTTCAACCAATGACTTAATTTCTGAGCATAAATATCACCTTGATATTGCCTAATTTCGACCTTCACTTCCATTTTGAATAGGTATTGAGAATGGTTCATGGCACTTTAATTGGGTTTTTCCTTTTGAGGTTCAGTATTATATTCCCTCTTTGGTTATTCTTGATTTGTCTGTTTTCCCTTTGATCTGAACTCCATGTTAGAACCTCCATATTCTATGAATAGCTAAAGCTTATTGGTTAGGGATGCCATGAGGAGGCTCACATTATGGTTTATATCTATGACTTGTGCTTCCATCCACACAAACCTCTCCTTCATAGGATCTTGAGGGATATTAACATATTCGTCAAGAATGGATGGAGTTTTATGAATTTTGGCATAGATGATCTTATATCCATTGCAAATCCACACAATATACTCGAAGAAACCTACATTGATACAAATATGATCCATAAAATATCATGGATATTCCACTGGACAATACAACACAACAAATATGAAAAAATTATACTGAAAATACAAATCTATACCATGAGGCTTGTTTTCCTTCTCAATTTATTAAGGTACTATTTTTATGCATGTCATATAAAATGTAGAAAATAAAGAATATACAATAATGTAGTCACTCACAACCAGAATAACATAAGATATGACTTAGGAAACAAATTTGGGAGAAAAACCAGTTGGAAGGTGAGGTCGCTCCGCTCTCTCTTTCTCTAAATGAATGCAAGTACAAAGAAATAAGATGTGTTTCATGTGGGCTAATACAATTAAAAACATTTTTTGTTTTCTCTCTCCCTATCCACTCTCATTTTCTATACTCATCTATGGAAAAAAATGCACTTGAATATAATGGAACCCATTTTTCTCCTTGTGCCCGATTATAACATATCCTAATAGCTTACTAGTGGTTAAGTTTGACTCCTTCAACACTTAACTAGAGTTACAATATCAAATCTTACAGAGTCTTCTTCATCATCATCATGTGCGTAATGTTTGAGGGGAAAATCCCTAGGGTTAGGGTTGGAATCCCCAACAGAGCAGAACATAGAATTCAATAGAAAAAATAAAAAAAAAACATGTATACAACTTCAAATTCACATAGTTAGTATGAGGTACTCACGTGTAGGTCCTACGATTGATGAAGATCCTGTAGGGTCCAAATCCTAACTTCTCCTTCCAAGGTTGAAAACCTATAAGATAGACAAGCAACCAAGAGAATATAACGTAATTCAAAGCATATATACATATAAATCAAGTTAATCCATAATTATATCCATTAGACATTCACATTCATGGAAGAAAAAAAACAATAATAGGAATAGAATATGAGTTTATTTATTAAAAAATAGAAGTAAAGAAGTAATTATGATGCAACCTTATCCTGGTTGCAGGTGCTGATGGAACCTTCCTTTGAATCTTCCCTACCCAGGGTACTGAATATATCCTCTCCAATAGTTGCAATGTAATGTGAGATAAGAGGGCTTAGAATGAAAGCAAGGAAACTAGAGTTTCCTATAGACAAGGGAGTGGTTAAAAGAATAGGACAAGCAAACCTAATCTCGAGAAAATTTGGCAATGTGTGAGGGAAACCAAGGGTGTGTATTTATACCACTAGAAATCAGTTGGTTTTGTTATGCTACGAGCTCCAATAGGTAAGTTTTAGTCTAACCCATAAACCCTACTAGAAAAATAATTGAATTATATATTTTTTCAAAATTTAAAAAGTTGTATGTGGGAATCTTTAAGGAGAACTGCGTACATATATAGTGGGCAAGGTGCGTATGGATTTTGAAAAATGTTTTTTCAAGATAATGATAGGTTTACATGGGAAACGAGACTCTACCTAGACCAACATAAGCATATGATGAAAAAGAATTGCAAAAGATTCTATAACACCTATTGTATTTTCCATGAATAATGGTGGCTCATATGGCTTCCTCTTGAATCATGGTGGTCAAAATAGGAAGGTCAACTTCCGAGGGGTATAGATTTTTCATATAGACTTTTAGTAAGGAAATTATGACACCATTGGAAAGGTATCTATGTGTAGAATAGTGATTTTGGGTGCTACAACTAGGAAATAAAGTTTTAGTGATCCAGGTGGATCCCTAATGGCCCAAAAATTGAAGTCCCTAAAACATAGTCAAACTAGGACTAGATCGAAGAGATCATCACAATATTTTCAACAATACAAACATCGCCTCAATCCAATTTCATATGTCGAAGTTACACCCATTCAAATTTCTGGTAAAATTTGGCTAGAGGAAAAATTTAGCAGTGCGATGGATAAATTTAGAGCCTCACCAAATTGGTCGTCCGACCAAACTAGGTGCTAAATTGGTGACAACTTCACTAAATCTGGAGAGGGATTTACTCATGGATAAATTTGTTAGAGATTCCAAATATGGTGGAACTCCGCCAAAATTGGTGGCAAAACTGTGGCTAATAGCGTGGGGCCACATGGCCCAATCAATGGGAGCCATGTGGTACCTATCCAGTGGCCAAATTAGCCCAACCAGATCACAACTTGGCAACATCAACTAAATATTTCAGCAAAATTTAAAATAAATGGTGGTTTTTTATAACCATTGGTTATCCATATATATAATCATTTGAGCAAATGGTCAATCATTGAACAATGATAGCTTGGTGGTCACAAAAAATTCTATAACTGTTGTAATGATGATTTGTTAAAAATATGCAACGATTTGTAGCTAGTTTTGCAAGTGGTTAAATAACATACCAACTCCAACTGAATAGTACAACAAACCTACTATTAATATAACTTGACAAATGGTTGCAGTCAGTTTGGTGGAAGGTATCATGGTTCAAACAAATGTTCTAAATGGGAAAATCATTTGACGATAGTTACGATTGGAACAATTATTACAATTTTCAACATCTGTATTAAATGAGTGGACAACAATTGTTTGTACCAATGTTTCAACAAACGTTAAACACATAACAACTAAATATATGCGATGACAACCTAGTCGTTAATGACATTGGCATTTAAAATATGACAGTTACAATTTCTACTTTAATTTTGGCGATTCATTGATTCAGACATTCATCACAATTATTATATATGTAGGTTTTAACCCAATACAGAAATTACCTGCATACGAATTCTAAAACACAGAAAATAAACAATCTGAGAGCATAACACATAAAACACATATACACAGAGATTTTTCCCTGGATCCCAAAACCGGGACTACCAGCTTGATTTTTTTATTATTGTTCCTTTCAATGTTACAATACATATTTATACATGCCAAAGCATCCAATACCATGGACCGAAAACCATCATGTCCAATACCATGGACCGAAAACCATCGCGTCCAATACCATGGACCGAAAAATCATCGTGTCCAAAAAACATGTACGAAAATCATGCACAAAACCACAGGTGGGTCTGCCCAACCTAACATAGGGGCCAAAACCAAAATTTTCCGGGGCGCTGCCCCGGACCCCATAAAGTGGGGTTACGGGTGCCCTTCAAACCCCTTGTGACCTCCCCCCCTCTAACCCCCAGTTAACTACGTGGGTTAGTCATGGAAAGAATATAACACAACCCAACATTCTCCCACTTGTTGTTTTCTTTCCACAGGGGGCCACAAGAGAGCTTAGTCATTTTTCCAGCCCTGAAATGCCCATTGTCTCTCTACACCAAGAGAACTTCTCAGAGCTCACAGATTTTGTCAATGCATCTGCAGTATTCTTCAAAGTGTCCACCTTTACCAGCAACACCCTTTTGTCTTCTATCATATCCCTCACAAAGTGATACTGAACATCAATGTGCTTTGTCTTTGAATGATATGCGGGGTTCTTTGCCAAGAAAATTTCACTTTGGCTGTCACAGTCTATCCTTATAGCTTTCTGTACTAACCCCATACTTGAACACAATCTCTACAACCAAACTAATTCCTTGCTTGCATGAGTGGCTGCCATGTATTCTGCCTCTGTAGTTGATAGTGCCACTACAGATTGTTTCTTACTCATCCAACTGATTGCACCTCCAAATAGGTTAAACACATACCCACTTGTAGATCTTCTCTGATCCAGATCTCCAACCCAGTCTGAATAAAAAACGCCATGAATATCCAACACTCTGTCCAATCCTGGTGTTCCTTGGTAGCACAAACCATAATCACTAGTGCCACGCAAATACCTGAAAACCTGCTTCACTGTTGTCCAGTGCTCCTTCCTTAGTTTTGACATAAACCTGCTCAATACTCCCACTGCATGTGCAATGTTTGGTCTAGTACAGACCATTGCATACATTAGGCTACCGACTGCACTTGCATATGGAACATAGGGCATTTCCTCTTCCTCTTATTGTGTCTTGGGACACTGTTCAGCAAATAACCTAACACCTACAGGAATAGGAACCTTCACCAATTTACTATCTTGCATATTAAACCTCTGCAACATTGTCTCGACATACTTCCTTTGGTTTAACGAGAGCTTCCTCTTTGCCTGATCTCTTTTAATTTCCATGCCCAAAATAAAGTTTACAACACCAAGATCTTTCATGTCGAATTTGGAGAAAAATTGGGTCTTCAAATCCTGGATAACTTCTTTGTCATTTCCAACCAATAACATATCATCCACATACAAGACTAGATAAATAGCATGGTCACCAATTAATTTAAAATACACACAGTGATCTGCTTTGCTTTTGGTGAAGCCAAGTCCCCGTATAAATGTATCAAATTTCTGATACCACATCTTTGGTGACTGTTTTAACCCATATAGAGACTTCTTTAACTTACATACCAGTTCTTTCCTACCCTTCACCTCAAAGCCTTCAGGTTGCTTCATGTAGATCTCCTCTTCCAAATTCCCGTGAAGAATGTTGTCTTCACATCCATTTTTTCTACCTCAAAATCAAAAGAAGTAGCAACAGATAAAAGTAATCTAATAGAAGTTACCGTGGCAATAGGAGAAAAAATATCACCAAAATCAATTCCCGGCACCTGGGAATAACCTTTTGCTACCAACCGAGCTTTGTATTTCTCCACTTTTCCTTCTACATTTGTCTTCTTTTTGAACACCCATTTGCTGCCAATGAGTTTCCTTCTATCCGGAAACTCCACCAGATCCCAAGCCTCATTTTTGTGAGAAGATGCCATTTCATCAACCATGGCCTCTTTCCAGAGTTTCCCATCCTCTGAATCCACTGCTTCCTTCACAATTCTGGTATCATCATCAGTAACAGACAAAGCAAAATTTGAATAGAAAGCAGATGGAATATACCTTTCTGGCAGCCTTCTTTCTCGAACTGATCTTCTCATAGCCGAAGTTTGTGGCTCTTCATCTTCTAATTCCTCCTCTGTTGTAGAGTCTGATTCTTCCTCCTTTAGCTCAAACTTTATCTTCTTAGGTTCCTTTGGTTGGACTTCATGTTTAATAACATCTTTCACCTCTCTAAACACCACATCTCGGCTGTACATAACCTTCCTTGTTACTGGGTTCCAAAGCTTATAACCCTTTAAACCATCCTTATAACCAATAAAGATGTACTTTTCAGATTTATTGTCCAACTTTGTTCTTTTCTCCTTTGGAACATGTACATATGCATCACATCCAAATACCCTCAGATGTGAAAGAGAGGGTTTCTTACCAGTCCATACCTCTTGTGGAGTCTTGTCCTCCAACGTTGATGAAGGTGACCTGTTGACCAGGTAACATGCAGTATCCACCGCCTTTGCCAAGAATTCCTGTCCTAACCCTACACCACTGAGCATGCTTCTTGCCCTTTCCATCAACGTCTTGTTCATTCTTTTTGCAACTCCATTTTGCTGAGGTGTATATGGAGTAGTCTTCTATCGTGCTATACAACACTTCTTGCAGAATTCTTCAAATTCCTTACTGCAAAACTCTCCACCATTATCTGTCCTCAGCACCTTTATCTTCTTCTCTGTCTGGTTTTCCACTAGATCCTTAAATTCTTTAAACCTAACAAAGACTTCAGATTTCTTCTTAAGGAAATATATCCATGTATTCCTTGAGAAGTCATCTATAAATGATACATAGTACACAGACTTACCCAGTGATGGAACCTTCACAGGTCCAAACACATCATTGTGCACAAGCTCTAATATATGTTTCGCCCTCTTACCACCAGAGGGGAAACTCACCCAATTCTGCTTCCCGCATACACAATTTTCACATAAATCAAAATCCAGAGAGCTATTACTCATACCTTCTACCATACCTTTACCATGAAGTATTCGAAGGCCCTTCTCTCCAATATGTCCAAGCCTTTTATGCCACAACATGGCCTTTTCTCCAGAGACCACTAGATTTTCTGCTCCACTTTCAGGAACCACGGAACTGTTGCACCCATCAACAATAGTGCTACCTTGCATCTTGTATAGAGTTCCAATCCGAACTCCCCACATCAATACCAGTGCTCCCCGAACCATCTTGTAGGTATCCTTCTCGAACACTATTTTTACACCTGCATCATCCAGCTTACTAATAGAAATCAGATTTTTGGCTAATGCAGGAATATGTAGAACACTTGAAAGTGTTCTAACCCTTCCACCTTGCAGCTTCAACTTTACTTTTCCACGACCAATGATTCTAGCCTTCCTGTCATCCCCCAAGAAGACATCACCACCATCATATTTCTCATACTCACAAAACCACTCTCTATGGGGAGTGAAGTGAAAGGATGCACCTGAGTCAATCAACCCTGCCTCATGATCTACATTTGTACTTGAAGAAGCCAAGTACACATCCCCACCTTCATCTGAGGTGGTTTTCGCCTCTGTAGAAGGAGCCTCATCAGATCCCTTTCATTTGTCAAGAGCTTTAGATTTACAGTCCCTTTTGAAGTGGCCTTCCTTTCCGCATTTTCAACACGCCGCCTTTACAAGTTTTCCTGGAGATTTAGATATCCCTCTAGATTTAGATCTCCCACTCGATGACTTATTTTTGTTTCTGTTCTGGGACCGTCTTCGTACAGACAAGGCATCACCATTTTGGCTCTCCATATTTTTCTATCTCATCTCCTCCATCAGCAAGGCTAAGACTATTTCATCAAACTGCAAGGTAGTTGCATTGCTACCTATTGCAATAACTAGACTATCCCATGAATCTGGTAGAGAACACAACAAACTGATGCACTTATCTTCATCTGAAATTTTAATATCAACAAATGCTAACTGACTTACCATAGTATTAAATGCATTCAAATGCTCTGTCACCTAGTCTCCATATTTCATCCTCAGGTTATACAGCTTTTTCCGCAGCAACAGTTTATTCACCAGAGACTTAGATTAGTACAAAGTACCTAACTTGTCCCACAAAGCCTTTGTTGTAGCTTCCCCTGATACATTCAACAATACTGAATCTAAGACACACAATCGTATTGTGCTCTTTACCTTTCGATCCAACTTCTTCCATTCTTCATTGGACACTCTCGTTGGTTTCGTACTAGGATCTACTGCGATCCACTGATCTTTATCCACCAACAGATCCTCCATCTTGAGTTTCCACAACTCAAAAATTTGACCATTAAATTTCTCGATCTCTATCTTTCCACTGCTCACCATCTTCTTTCACCACTAGAATTGAACTTGCAGATCTCCCACTGAACAGTGTCTACCACAGGCCCGAGTGAAACCCCTCAGCAACAAAGGCGTCCCCTTGAAGCCAAATCTGCTCTGATACCAAATGTACGTTTTAACCCCATACAAAAATTACCTACATATGAATTCTAAAACACAGAAAATAAACAATGTGAGAGCATAACACATAAAACACATATACACAAAGATTTTCCCCTGGATCCCAAAATCGGGACTACTAGCTTGATTTTTCATTATTGTTCCTTTCAATGTTACAATACATATTTATACATGTCGAAGCATCCAATACCATGGACCAAAAACCATCGCCTCCAATACCATGGACCAAAAACCATTGCGTCCAATACCATGGACCGAAAAACCATCGTGTCTAAAAAACATGTACAAAAATCATGCACAAAACCACAGGTGGGTCCACCCAACCTAACATAGGGTCCAAAACTAAAATTTTCTAGGGCGCTACCCTGAACCCCATAAAGTTGGGTTACGGGTGCCCTTCAAACCCCCTGTGACCCCCCCCCTTAACCCCCGATTAACTACGTGGGTTAGTCGTGGAAAGAATATAACACAACCCAACAATATATGTTCAAATATTGGTGATGATCCTAACAATAGTTTGAAAACACAACAACCAATGGTTATTTTTTTGTTAAAAATGAAGTTTAGCAGGTTTGAACCTCCTACCAACCCCTAACCAAACACCCAATTATGGTGCTACAAACTGGGTGCTCCAACAGTCAGGCTTTGATATTTCCACTAGCCTAACCATATAAAAGTGACCTCATTTTCATTCGATGGACCTGACGGATGGAGAGTGAGTGGGCCAAGTAGTCGCAAAAATTAGATCCATGGAAATATGATAGTGTGGAACCTTGACCCGCCAAAACCAGGAAGTGGAACCCTATGACACATTTTTCAAGCCAGGATATATTCCATTTTGATGTTGTGAGGAATTTAAAATATTTCCTAAGGGGCCATAATTGCAGGTGGTGGAATGTGGCCATGCATATACTCATTTTAACCAAACTTTCACAAGGATCACAATGGTGCAATCCGTTTTTGTATCTAAGCAATGGATTGCAGGAGTCATGGTAGAAACATGCCTTCTACATTAATTGATTGGTGTGAAGTTCGAGACAACAATGCACCATTAAGAAGTAGGTCACATTTACAGTCAAATTCTCAAGAGGATGAGACATATCTGATGGTATTGTGATTTTTGTGTTTTGGATAGTTGAATTTCAAGTCATGCCTAGGATTGGAGGTATAATGATATATTTTTCCATGTACTTGCATTTTTATTTGATGATATGAACATAGCGGCCCCCCCACTATTGAAGTAGGGCCCGAAGATATAGTCCACACTAGACAAACTCCGTTATCAAAATTTTGTGTGCATTGTCTTATAAGTATCCTTTATGTTTCTTCTTCTTTCAATGTTTACGCATATGGTTTTTACATGCTCTTTCATGCAATTTTGTATAATGATGGTAAATTAAAGAAAATGTTTTGGATCAATTTTGGTATCAGAGAAGTCTTCTGCTAATGTGAATTGCGAGTGTGAAAGATAATAAGAGATTGGATGTGAAACACAAAGAAGTAAAATGGAGAATGACAAATATCTCTACAAGGATTTCTACCATATGGCAGACATGGTAGATATATTGTTTGTAGATTATGAGAAGAAATTGTTAACTAAGGAAAAAAGGAAGTAAGAGAAAGTAGAGGAAAATGCTTTGGTAAATGAAGGAGAACGCCCATCTCCATATTAAAGTGAATATTGTTTTTCTTCATATTCTTCTCATCATTCAAATCATCATCACTAGAGAATTCAAGCAAATAATTCTGAATTGATGTGACTTCTACAAGAAACAAAAGAGGAGAAGTAGATATTACAGCTCCACATACAAGACACGAAAGAGGCATTGGAAAAGTTGAAGTGCAGTAAAGGCTTAGCAAAGCCATCCTCACCCACTCCAGAATCAACAATTGAGGTAAGAAAATGTCGGTGATTCTTTAGTTTCATGTTCTCATTATGATGATGACTTTGGTACATTTCAAAGATTCTCCAAAGCTACAAAAGAAAAGGTGTCTAAATCAATGCAGGTTGATGCTACATCACACCATTCCAGTGATCGTGATTGTAGGTAATCTCCAAAGGGTGGTGAACGTTTCAAAGGAAAAGCTAAGGCAAGATCTCCTTGCCATAATTGCACCACAGACAATTGTTCAAGAAAGGTTATGTCAACTAGCAAGGAGTCATGACATAAGGATCCCTCTCCACATTAGGGGAGAAAGAATGTCAAGAAAGTTTGGAGGAGGAAAACCATTTCATCCATTGCAACAAGGGTCAACATAAAAAATCCACATGCTGGAAGCTATAACCAACGCTACACCCAAAGAAGGACAGGGAGCATGTGAAAGAACCTTTGAAGGAACTAACCAAAGAAGCAGTTCAACAAGGAAACCAGTTAGAAGAAGAAATCCCATTAACCTGGTTAGGTAAGAAAATGGGTAGCCTTTATAAGTAGTTGAGTATGGCCACCACTGTAAATCACATACCATGAAAATGTTTATAAAAGTGATGAGGTGTATAACATCACTTATGAATGCAACATAGTGATATTTTGGCATTTAGTTGGATAACATAGGTATGGTTTTTGTTGTAAACTTGACTATGTTTGTTCTATAAACTCTTGGAAAGTATGGTCTTGTTTGGAATCTTACAAGTTGGACATGTATTGGCAGCTACATATTTGGATAGGGATACAGGTGTCGGTTTCATCACTTCAGGCTCCAAAGTACAAAGGTGGAGGAGTGTGGCCTTTCAGAGACATTTGTTATGTAGATCAACATTTTCATACTGTTTATACTTTTGGAGGACCAAAAGTCATTTTGTGGTAAAAAAAGATCTAGGTGGATCCGTAATGGCCCAAAAATAAAATTCCTCATAATGTAGTGAAACCATGACTAGATCGAAGAGATCTTGAAAATATTTCCAATGATGTAGGCGGTGCCTCAATCTGAGTCTGTATGTGGAATTTACACCCAATCAAATTTCTAGTCGAAGTTTGCTAGAGGACAAATTTAACATAGTGCCAAATAAATTTAGAGCCTCACCAAATTGGCAATCTGACCAAACTGGGTACTAAAGTTGACAAAAACTTTGCTAAATATTGAGAGGCATTTAGTCATGGATAAATTTGGTGGCACTCTGCCAAACATGGTGGCAAAACTATGGCCAATAGCATGGAGCTACGTGCCCTAATCAATGGGTGCCACATGGCACCTAGCCAGTTGCCAAATTAGCACAACCAGACAAAAACTTGGCGACATCAACTAAATAATTCGACAAAGTTTAAAATAAATGGAAGGATGTTATAACCATTGGTTATCCATATATATAATGGTTCCATTGGAAATAATTGATATAATGGTTTGAATGAAGAATCAATTATTGAAAAGTGGTCGCTCGATGGTCCCGTGAAACGCTACAAATATTCTAATAGAAATTTGTTAAAAATATATGAAGATTTGTAACCAATTATGCGAGTAGCTAATTCACATATATTCTTCGGTGAAAGAGTTCTGAGGCTCGGTGAAAGAGTTAAACATGTACTTTATATATTCTTCGCACATATTCTTCGGTGAAAGAGTTCTGAAGCTCGGTGAAAAAGTTAAAAACATACTCTATATATTCTTCGCATATTTTCTTCGGTGAAAGAGTTCTAAGGCTCGATGAAAGAGTTAAACACGTACTCTATATATACTTCGGTGAAAGAGTTAAACACGTACTTTATATATTCTTCACATACGGTGAAAGAGTTCTGAGGCTCGGTGAAAGAGTTAAAAATGTACTCTATATATTCTTCACATATATTCTTCGGTCTGCGAACTGCGGTGGGCACGGGCGATCTGCAGTCAGGTTTGTTGATATCAGGTGCACACATTACTTATCTTTTTCTTTTTCTAATACATATTTGCTCATATAATTTCAAGTATGAATATTTCACCACAGTTACCAAAGATTACCAAGGATAGACCTAGCACAGTTACTCTACAAGGCCTTTATGAGTATATAGAGTCTTTAGAGAAACGTAGAGAAGAAAGATAAGCCAAGCTACAAAAATAGTTAGAAGCCATGCTGGAAAATAAATTTGCATCTCTTGAAGACACGATCCAAAAACAAATAGAAAATAAAATGGAGGAAATGGAGACTAGATTGCAGGTTATAGAAAAAAAAAACCAAGATACTAACCAACCATCCCAGCAAAGATATGTTGATACTTTAGAGAGTCTTAAAATAAAAGACATGATTAAAGAACTAGAAGAAAAAGTTAATAGTCGCCTCACCCTAAATAATGTGGTAGATAAGTTAGATATCAAACCAATTAAAGATGAAATGAAAAAATTAATAGAATTAGACCACGAATGTAACAAAAGGGCCTTGAACCTTATAATCTTCAGTTTAAAAGAGGAAGTAGATGAGGATACTTTAGCCTTAGCCCAGACAGAATTACATAATAGATTACAAATTGAAACAGTGTGTCTCAGAGAAGCAACAAGGTTGGGGAAATTAACTGAGAATAAAGGAAGACTAATCCGCATAAAGGTGAGCTCCACTGATCATAAGTATGACATACTTAGTAAAACCTCAAGTCTAAAAGGAATGGGAATATTCATAAATGAAGATCTCATTCTAGAAGATCAAGCAGAATTAAGAAAGGAGGTTCAAAAGTTAAAAGAAGCTAGAAAGGAAGGAAAATGGGAAATAATCAGAAATAGAAAAGCCTTTATTCGAGATAGAAACCAAAAACATAGTAATCAATAGCAATTAAACATGCTCCGGATCCTTTCTTGGAACTGTCGGGGCTTCCCATGGAACAAAGGCCCCAAGCTAAGTTGGATTTCAAATGATGTTGATATTATTTTTCTTGTTGAAACTTGGGAGCACGAAGAATCTAAGGTCCCTAACATAGATGGCTTTACGCTATGGTCTACCTGGAACAAGCGATCCTCCCGTAGACACGTTGGGGGAATAGCTTGTTACATTAATAAGAACATCTCCCCCCATGCTAGGATTTATAAAAACGACCCTCACAACCAATATAGTTGGATAGAGATCAGATACATTAATAATAAAAAGTCCTACATAGAAATATGTTATTTCCCCCCATCAATTCTAACTTCTATAAGAAGAAGAATCTAGATAAAACTAACCCTTACAATGGTTTAGAGAATGATATTTCTAGCCTAAGGAATGATGGTAATATCCTTTTAATAGGTGACTTTAATGCTCAAACTTAAAACAACCAAGCTATTATTCTAAGCAATCATTCCAACCCTAATCCTCTTTAGTTAGATGAAGACCCTGCTATGGCTAGTAGGTACAAAAGGAGCTATGAAGATGTCAAGGAAAATTTGTTTGGGTCGGAGCTAGTCAAGCTCTGTAGTGCTCAGGATCTCATAGTTTGCAATGTTCTAAAGAAGTGGCCCAATTCCAGCGATATGACCTACAACCATGGACTTGGTAGCAGTGTGGTAGACTACGTTATTTCCGATCTCCCATTATACAACGAAATAATAAATTTTGACATCTTAAACGACCACAAACCTGACTCTGATCATAGGCCTTTACTTATAACTCTCAATTTTGTCATGCATAGAGTTCCCACATAAAATAATACTTATAGCCAAAAGAACTTAATATTTGATAGAAATAAAAATGATCTCTTTTTAAATGAATTAATAACTAATTTTCTTCCTTTATCTAGTATAGACAACATAGAAGACCTCTATCATAATTTTACTACAACCCTCTCATATTCTATTAACAAGTTCTCAATTGAAGTTTCAAATAATAAAAGAAATAACAAAACGAATCCATGGTATGACAAAGATTGTAAAAGTGCGAGGAGATCAATTAAGGAAGCTATTGATGAATCTCTTAAAATGGACAAGATAAAAATATACAAAGCCCTAACTAAAATGAAAAAGAGGCAGTACATTCATCAAAGACAGGAGAATCTCTTACACCTCTCTAAGGTAGCTCCTAAGAAATTTTGGAGGCAAATTTTGACTAGGAAGACTAAAGATAATAATAAAATTGCTCTTCACGATTGGAATTCCTATCTTAAAAAGCTTTATGAATCTCCTAATGTCATGGATAATTTGGAAACCCTGCCCACAACGGAAGAAGTTTTCTCTTTAGAAGACATTAAGTTTGGGGTTAATCGCCTCGCTAATGGGAAAGCTAAGGACAGTGAAGGTTACCAGGTGGAAATCTTAAAAATTGGAGGTCCTGTCCTCATCCCCCACATCCACAAGCTTTTCAATCAAGCAGTCAAGCAAGGGTTCCCTAAACCTTGGACTGAGAGCCTTGTTATCCCTATTTTTAAAAGTGGGGATACAAATAACCCCTCTAATTATCAGACAATTATGATCAGCCCTCTCTTAGCCAAGTTATATGGTAGTATTTTGGAAAAGAAGTTAAGCATATGGCTTGAAAGTGAAGGTAAGCGGGCTAAAGGCCAAGCAAGTTTCAGAAGGCATCACTCAACAACAGACCACTTCGTTACACTTAGGATCATTACGGAGGAATGTCGTCATGATAAATCCAATTTATGTTGTTGCTTTGTGGACTTTAGAAAGGCTTTTGATACGGTTCCTAGATACAACCTTTGGAATAGATTAGAAGAGCTAAAGGTTCCTCTCGAGTTGAGAGTTGCCATTATAACGTTATACGAGAATGTAATTGCCAAGCTAAAGAGCAATGAGGGGTGGTCGAAAGATATTAAGTGTAACATCGGAGTTAAACAAGGTTGCCCCCTCTCCCCCACCCTATTTGGAATTTGCATCGATAAGCTTGAAGGGTATTTAGAGGAACCAAGATGTGATGGCATGATATTAGCTGGGATAGTCATCATCCTTCTTCTCTATGCTGACGATATTGTTCTTTTGGCAAGGTGCCCATCTGATCTTGATAAGCAACTCAAGCTTCTTAAGGATTTATGCTCTACCATGGGTATGACTGTTAACACTGACAAAACAAAGGTTATGATTATCAAATCCAAGGACACTTACGCTAATTTTATGTATGACAATAATAACTTGGAGAAGTGTATTCTTACAAGTACCTAGGAATTGATATTCATCACAAGCTCAACTGGAACCATAACATTGAGAAAAGGATTAATGGGGGGTGGAAAGCTTATTTTATAACAAACCTCGTAATGTGGGATAAAAAGAAGTTCCTCTTTGAAACTTTAGTCACTTCTATTATCTTATATGGCTGTGAGGTTTGGGGTTGCAACATCTCCAGAGAATCATGGAGAAAGATTAAGAAAATCCAGAAGTGTTTTATAACTTATAACCTGAAAATTAAAAGTAATACACCCTATCCTATTCTCCTTATAGAAGTAGGTCTTTCCCCTATTGACAGCCTAGCTATGATTAGGTTTCTACTATACAAGCACAAACTCAATAACATAGACGATCATAGACTTCCTAAGCTAGATTTAAATTCCAGCCAAAACCACCTAAGGCTCAATCAGGGTTGGCATAAAGACACAAGGGCCTGGTTAAACTATTGGGAGATCAACGAGAATGATGCATTGCAAAACATAAATAACATTAAAGATATTGTTACTTCTAAGTTCAAAGAAAAAATGTGGTGTGAGAAAGATTTAGCAACTAAAATAAAATTAAGTTATTATAAGAAGGTCATCAAGTTATCAACCCCACCCTAGAAGATCAAAAGTATCTCTCTATTTTAACTAGCTCAAAGAAGAAAATTAATATAGCAAAGATTAGAACGAATTCTCATGAGCTCTATAGTGAAATAGGTCGTTGGGTAGTTCCTAAAAAGCCATGGATGGAAAGGATCTGCCATATATGTGAGAATAGGAACATCGAGGATGAAAACCACTTCCTCTTAGAGTGCCCCACGTACAACCACATTAGATCTTAGTTTCACAATATTTGTTACAATACTGACCTTCCTAGCCTTTTACAATGTCAAAATTATAGTGAGCTCGGGAGGCTTCTCTCCAAGCTTTTTGAGCATAGGAATAAAATCTTAAATCAAAATAAATAATTTGTTTCTTTAGGTCCGATAGACTAATGTTTGGTCTCAGTGGAAATTAACCATCATCATCATCATCATCATAACACACCAAATCCAACCCAAAATTACAACGAACCCACTATTAATATAACTTGGAAAATGATGTAGTCAATTTGGTAGAGAGGTTCACGGTTCAAACACATTTTTTAAATGGGAAAATTGTTTGGCGACAATTATGGTTGGAATAATGGTTACAATTGTCGACATTTGTATTAAATGGGAGGACAAAAATTGTTTGTGCCAACATTTCAATAAATGTTAAAAATATAACAACCAATAATATGCGATGATGACCCAGTAGTTAATGACTTTGGAGTTTAAAATATGATGATTACGGTTTGTGTTTTAATTTTGGTGGTTTTTTGTTTCGATGGTTATAGTAAGAAGTTGATGATTATTAGAGCTATTATATATGTTCAATGATTGGAAATGATCATGGCAGCGGTTTGAAAACACAAAAGATAGTGGTTATTATTTTGTTTAAAATGAGGATCGGACGGTTTGAACCCTCGACCAACCCCTAACCAAACACCTAATTATGGTGCCACTAATTGGGTGCGCCAATGGTCGGGTTTTGATATTACCAACAGCCTGAACTTTTAAAAATGACATCATTTTCATTCAATGGAACCGAATGATAGAGAGCGAGCGAACCAAGGACTCACAAAACCCATATCCATGGAATCAAGATAATGTAGAACCATGATGCGTTGGTACTAGTAGGTGGAACCCTACAAAAAGTTTTTCGAGATAGGGAATATTCCATTTTGATGTTGTGAGGAATCTAAAAGATTTCCTAACAAGTCATAATTGCATGTGGTAGAATGTGGCTGAGTTTATACTAATATTAACTAGAATTTCATAAGGATCACAATGGTGCAGTCAATTTTTTCATTTGAGCAGTAGATTTTAGGGGTCATGATAAAAATCTTCCTTCTTCATTAATTGATGGGCATGAAGTTCGAGACAACAATGCGCCTTTCAGAAGTAGGTCATGTTTATGGTTAAAAGTATCAGGATGATGATACGAACTTGTTGGTGTTGTGATTTCTATGTTTTGGGCAACTGAATTTCAATTCACTCCTAGGATTGGAGGTATAACGATGTACTTTTCCATGTAATTGCCTCTTCTTTGATGAGATGAATGAAGTAGCCTAGCCACTATTGAAGCAGAGCATAGAGACATAGTCCATACTGGACTGACTCCATTATCAAAATTTTGTGTGCATTGTCTTATTGGTAGGCATAGTCCACAGTAGACAAACTCCATTATCAAATTTTGTGTGCATTGTCTTATTGGTAGGCATAGTCCACAGTAGACAAACTCCATTATCAAATTTTGTGTGCATTGTCTTATTGGTCTCCTTTATGTTTCCTCTTCTTTTAGTGTTTGCACATATGGATTTTACATGCTCTTTCATGTAATTCTATTAACATCAACTGAAGAAAATATCTTGGATAATGCCATTAAATCAGATATTTTGGATCATTTAGCCCCCCAAAATTCCATTTGATGCCTTAAACTACTTCTAGAAGGTTTCAGGCCCCAATTTTCCAAATTCTGACCCACTGATAAAAACGGTCTCGTGAGCTAATTCTTCCATTTTTTTTTACTTTATAAGAATTAATATGGATGACAAATAATATAATGATCCATATTATATATAAAAAAATATAGGATTTCTATCGGGTGGGGGGGCAGGGGTGTGATTCTTCACCCTAAGAATCAAGTATAAATGAAGTATGCCTAGGGGTTGAGGCATGCATCAAATAAAAAAGAAAAAACCTATTCTCTTTATCAAGCTTTAAGGAAAATGTAGAGGTTGGGAATTCAATATCTGATTGTTATAAGAGACTTAAAAATCAACATAAATCATCTATATGCAAGAACACTCATGTTGTATCTCAAACTAAGACAAATATTTAAAATAATTCATCATTTGTATCAAGCCTTAGTTAAAAATTATTGTTTTCAAGTGTTAAGAAGTTCTAACTCTGAGGTAGGTTTACTAGCTAATCAAGGATTCCGACTTGAAAAAGGACTGCTAGAATGGAATGGGGAGAAAGGGGTTGACCCCCTCTCTTTATACCTATATATATCTATATATCTATATATCTATATATATATATATATATATATATATATATATATATATATGTTTGTATGTATGTATGTATGTTTTTTTTTTTTAATTTTAATAATGTTTAAAATATTTCAAAAACCAAGAGAGCCCCACAGGGAAAGTGATACAACAAGGGTATAAATCAAAGTTATCTATGAGTTCCCTGGGGATCATTCAAATTAGAGTATGAGACTCATTTCATGTGTGATCTATTGGTGATGGTGGAAGATATTCAAATGATGGGTGGCGATTTAACGTGGATTTAACAAAGGAGGATTAAATGTAGCATGATGTATCAAGGTGGGAATTCAAGGGAGGTGTATAATGGCTTGAAGAAATCATTGGAGGTGATGTTCACTAAGGTTTTTGAGAGGAAAGTTCATTCCATGAATGATTTTTTTACTGAGAATGGTGAACTCAGGTACTATTGCATGATCATTACTTAGTTGGTTAGATTCCAAATTCTAGAGGAGGGTGGTCGATTGGAATTAGGTACGCCCATCTCTTTGTGAGGGGTCAAATTAGGATGGTGGAATTCTAGTTTTTTAGTGGTTTAGTTTTTCGCCCTTAGGATAGAGGGAAAGGGATTCGTGGGAAGGATATGGTGAGGATAAGGGTTAATAGAGGAAATATATACTTGGGGGTGAGGGTGATTGTTGGAATCTATTTGGGTCTGTATTCATGAAATAGAGAAGGGTGTTGTTGCTTAGTGTGGAATATTGCAGTAAGGAATTTTTATTCTTGTTATCTGTCTGGTTCAATTGCATTATTATTTAAGTTTTGAAGCTTGTATTGTCTCCTTTATGTCAAGGAGAAATCCATGATGAAAGGAATTATCCTAGATGAAGTGATAATTCACTCCCTAGGCTTAATGCTATTCAATGGGAAGATCATATCTTTGTCTCAGTGGTGAGGATTGTTAAAGTGTCGCTTTGGGTGGGTGGGGTTCTATGGAATTTTTATTCAATGGAAGTTTGGTTTGTATCATTCCTATCAAAACAAGCCCCCCTAGGTCCTCTTGATGATATAGATTTGAGTTTATGGTCTCTGAGGAAAATCACTTTAGTATTGGATGAAAGGATAAATATACTGATGTGGAGGCGAATTGGTGAACTGGGGTCTTTATTTGAAGTGAAGCACGAACAAGTAGTGTGACTCTATCTCTCTTGTACATCATTGGTCTCTGTAGCCATTTTCAATGACTTTGTCTTTATAATGTGAGAGGGATACTTGGTATGCGATGGAACAAACTATATAACATCTCTTGATTTCATCTTGGCTCTAATCTTCATTTAAGTACAAGTGCAGGTCTCTAAAGTTAGTTGGTTTTTTCTTTCCTATGCAAAAAAATCCTCTATATGCATCGGGCTTAGTGGTACTTGTTTTCTTAGCTCCCTTTCAGATTATGGAATTAATTTGGAAACTAAACCCTCCAACTCTAATGGCTTCGAGAGAAGAAGAAGAAAATTGGAAATAGGTATGGATTCTATTAAGAAGGAAATGTTCATTCTTATGGAGAACCTCTGGAGCACTTGACTTAAATCCCATAGGTCAAAGGATGAAATGGATGCAATTCAAATTTAATTGGAGTAGTTGTCATACAAGGTGTAATAAATGGTCATTTTTGGGGCCAATCAACATAATAAAAAGATTAGTATCTTGTTAAAACATGAAATATAATGATTTATAGATTTTCCTTTTGGTAGGCCAATTTTGGTGCACTTAAAAATGGATCAATGTGGGATTTCCCCTTTATTTATGACAAATAGAGTTATGAGGTTATGTATATGGGGAAGAGGGAATATGCCTTTTAGATTATTTCTTTTGGAAACTGAATTGGATCATACATTACTGATGTAATCTCACTCAGTTATCAATTTAATCTTTTATATTAATGAAATTCTTGGGTACTTTTCATATATATATATTTTCATGAGTCGTGGCATTTATTCCATGATATGATCCTTGATGCACCTATACCTTTACACTACAATGTGCATACAATTAGTCTTATTGGCAATGTATTAGAATCAAATAAAATAGATGTAACCATCACTTGAATTCATGCACATTTTGTTCCTTATAAGCTATTAAATGCCTTCTTCTAATTTCCTAAAGAGTTAGAGTGATCAATATATATTTATAGGTTGGTCATCTAAAAATTATCCTCATAAGCATTCCATCCAACTATTGATTTGCACAAATTTGACTTCCAAGTTGAAAGTTATCGTCGTTTGGAGCTTTTACAATCTCACCTATTTTTCCCATAAATTCAAACAAGCAATTTTTGGCTTATTGTCTGACACTTAGGTTTCCCAAATTTAAAATCTAATTCCATGGATGGATTCTGTGATCCAATAGATTTCTTATTTCTACTTTCGTCTCTTGATATAAATTCTAGTTATGAAGTTGTGCCTCCTACAATTAAATTGGTGTTTTATTTTTCCCTCATTTTTGTTTTCAACATAACTCTCTCACATTGACTCAGTATTGAATATGTGATATCTTGTTGGAAAACTCTCTTTGAGCTCTTTCATTTAATCTACAAATATTTTGTGTACCATTGATGCACAAAATTTTGTTGGATTTTTCCACATAAACATGTCATTTAGGGTTTCAAAATATGTTACAAGTTGATGACCTTAATATTTGGTTAAAATAATATACCCATTTTTTGTAATTTGTGCCATTGTGGCACCTCAGCATGGGTTCAAATTGTCGTATTGAACCATTTCACCCAAATTTGTTCTTGTAGGTGACTTTCACTTAACCCATTAAAGAAATTTTGAGGTCTAAAATGGACCTCCTAAGGAATATTATAAAATAGTAGTGGAAATAATAAAATAAGATTTAGATTACATCATCAAATTTTAGAGGGAAAAAAGAAAAACTACTTTGCAACTCTTATTTTTAACTTATCTCCCTACATTTTACTTAAATATGAAGCGAGAGCACTCACCAAAATTTATTTCATCATCCAAGAAATACCTATGTTGCATATTTTCTATGGACCCTACTACATGAAAAATGAAAAAACGTGATTGCAATCACATTTTTCTTGTATTTCTCAATTTCATGTAGTAGGGTCCATAGAAAGTATGCAACATGGAAACTCCATGGATGAGGAATTAAATTATGTATCCAATGAGTGCTCCTACTACAAATTTGAGTTAAATTGTAGGGAGATAAGTTGAAAATACGAGTTGAAAAAGTAGTTTACTTTTTTTATATTTTTAATATTTTACATTTTTACTCCAAAAATGGTGGATTGTCCCACATGGTTGACATCAACATCTTGAATACTATTAGTTCTTGTAAAGTTGATTTTGGTTGTGCATTTTTGTTTTGAGGCCCATTTTTTACCTCAAAATTTCTCTAATGAATTGATTGGACTGGCCACTGACTAAACCAATTAACTAACCAATGCAATATGTTAGTCTATTGCAAATATTAGTTAACTAATAAACTATTTAACTATCAATATTACTTAACCAAAGGGTCAACCTAGTTGATCATCAGGTTAACTCCATTAATGTAATATTCCAGTCAACTATTGGCTGGGTCGACTATTGATCGAGTTGACTAACTAGTTGAATTTCAATTGTGTCAATTAACTGGTTGACAATTAGTTAGGATTTCTAACCCGTCAATAATTGATTGATATGAATAATTGGATGGCTATGAATCGATACAACTAACTAGTAAACTATTGATTGGACTAACTAAATAGTTATCATGGAAGCCAATCAACTATACAGTCAAACCAACCAATAAAATATGATAGCCAATTGTAAAGATTATTTGACTTAGTAATTTCTTCAATTTATTGTCGATAGAAATAATATCCATAATACTAATTAGCCAAATTATGGTTCAATTAAGTAGTTGATTCAGTCAACCATGTACTCAAATCAACTAATAAATATGATAGTTGACAAAGTAGTCAAGCTAAATGACCATTGTAATATGTATATCAATTAAGTAATATATTTGATCAACTACAATTTCTATGATTTCTCATCTATATTACTAATATAATAATGCTAAATTCACTACCCAGGGGTGACGCATCGGCTTCCAACATCTACTCTGGAAATGCCACATCGTTTAAGGTACAAGTTTTTGAAATCCCCATATTCGAGGGTCAGATAGATGTAGATGCCATTGATAAATGGTTGAATCCGCTAGAGGGTTATATTTCTATTCATGATTTTTCTAGTCAGGAAAAGATTATTTTCGCTCTTCTCAAAGCAGGCCCCCACGTTAAGGACTGGTGGGAAACCTACTGCGAGCAGAAGGATGAAAGTATAGGCTCACTATTTTCATCTGTACCCACTTGGAATTCATTCCAGGATGCCATCAAGGAGCAGTACTACCCTGTCAGAAGCTATGAGGATCAATATATAAAATGGACCACGCTGTGGCAGGGAAGGGACAAGGATGTGCCTGAGTTTACCAATATTTTCCACACCCTTCGCACAAAGTTGGGTATCAAGGATTTGGAGTAGAATTTGATACTCAAATACCGTGACTGCCTGCACAAGTAAATCTAGGAACAAATAGAATTCCTGAACATCTCCTCACTTGGCATGGCATACCATATGCTGTCAAGGTCGAGCAAAAGTTTAAACAGAAGAAGTGAGACTTTGGATCTGCAAATCCGAAGCAAGGGAAAGGTGCCCCCAAATCGCAGAACAAATGATAAATCCAAGGTGGGGAGGCTCAAGACAACCCGCCAAAGCTGCAAGCAAAGAACAGTGCCGCGAAGCTAAAAAAGGACACGGGAAAGTGGTGTGAGTTCCATAAGAGCTCCACTCACAACACAAGTGAGTGTCGTGCTAAGCAATCATTGGTGGCCAAGCTAAAGGTTTCAGAATCAGATGCATGTTCCCACTCTGATTCAGAACTCGACAAGGGAAATGACAAAGGGAAGCAGATTATTGATGCGAATCCCAACGCCACTGTTGCCACCATGAAGATCTAGAAGGAGGAACCCGAAGACCTAGAGGAGGAGGAGCGTCTCTTCCACTCCCAGATGTGGATAAAGGGCTCCCCGCTATAGTTCATTGTCAACAGCGAGAGCCAAAAGAACCTCATTTCGACAGAGGTCATGAAGCGGCTAGGCTTACCGACCACAACACATCCACAACCATACACCATCGGGTGGCAAGGATGGGATCTTCGCGTGAGCCAGCAGTGTCGCCTTCCACACAACATCAAGCCCTTCACAAATGAGGTATTGTGTGACATTGCTCCCCTTGAAGTTTGTGATGTATTATTAGGACAACCATACCTGTGGAAGTGACATGTTGTGTATGAATCAAGGCCTCGTGTTGTTATTATTACTTTAGGAAATAAGTTGTACAGGATATCGGAGGTAGCACCACCTACCGCTATCTCTTTGGTTACTGCAAAACAATGCAGTAAGCTCATTTCCAAAATCGGGAAATTTGTTTTCCTAATGATACGCCCTCAAGGAAAGAAGAAGACGGTGGCCACAACCTCCAAATAGGGCCCCTCCACATGACAACTACAAATGGACATGGTCGTGGAGGAGTACAAGGACATCTTCATCTCCCCCGCAGGGATTCCTCTGCACTATCAGGTCAAGCACTCCATCAATATGACCCCAAGTGCGCCACTGCCCAATGGACCAATCTATCGGTGCTCCGTTTTGGAGAACGATGAAATCAAGTGGCAGATTCAGGAGCTGCTACAGAAAGGTCACATTCACTCAAGTTCATCACCTTGTGGGAGCCCGATCGTGTTGGTACAGAATAAGGATGGGACTTGGAGACTCTGTATTGACTATCGAGCGTTGAAAAAGATCACTGTCCATAATAGGTACCCGATCCCAGGGATTGATGACCTCCTCGACCAATTGAAGGGGGGGAATATTTCAACAAGATCGCTTAGAAGTCAGGATATCACCAGGTACCAATCAAACCCTCCGATGTGTGGAAGACTGCCTTCAAAGCCAAGGAGGACCTTTTCGAATGGTTGGTTATGCCTTTCGAATTGACGAATGCTCCTGCAACCTCCATGAGGCTAATGGATGACATCTTGCGGCCATTCACCAACTCATTTGTAGTGGTATAATTGGATGACATCCTGATCTTCATCCAATGTTGGGAAGAGCACCTCCAACACATCTGACAGGTTCTCCAAACACTGTGGCAACACAAGTTATGTGCCAATTTAGAGAAATGCACTTTTGGCATGACCCAGGTTCAGTATCTGGGATACATTATTGATGAACAGGGGGTGCATGTGGATCTAGCCAAGATCCAAGTCATTCGATATTAGCCATCTCCAACCACTCTAACAGAGCTCCACAGCTTTCTAGGTCTTGCCAACTTCTACCACAAGTTCATGTTGGGATTTTCTCATATCACTTCGCCCTTGAGTCAAGTCACCAAGGGAGGACCGAAAGCAAAATTCTTTTGGTCTGAACCTCAACAAAAGCCATTCATAGAGTTGAAAGATCACCTCTACTTGTCACCAGTGCTTGCATTACCAGACTTGCAACAACCATTTGAGGTTGAGACGGATGCCTCTGACTATGCTATTGGGGCAATCCTTACTCAACACGGGCATCTAGTGGCATATCACAGTGTGACACTTTCAAACACAGTCTGGAAGTATCCCAGTTATGACAAAGAGATGTATTCCATGGTGCAGGCCTACCGATAATGGAAGCATTACATTTTGGGGAAGGAAATGGTCATCCACATAAACCACTGACCCCTGCAGTTCATACAGACCCAAGGGAAATTGTAGAATGATCGTCATCAGAAGTGGTCCACATACCTGTAACAGTTCCATTTGAATATCAAGTATAATAAGGGTAGCACCAATAATGTTCCAGGTTGCCTCAGTCGACCACCGATCATGGCGTTAACCACTGTGCTCAACTCTTGTGGGCATGAGACTTCTGATTGGCCACTTCTCTACAAAAGCGACCCAAAATTTGGCCACACATACCAGACACTCTTGGAGGGTCAGCATGTTCCAGATTTTCACCTTCAAGATGCCCTATTATGCCACCTAGGTCACCTTTGTGTTCCTTCAAGCGAGCATGCCAAGATGATTTGGAAAGCACACTACAGTCGGGCTACTGAGTATTTTGCAGTCGAGAAAATGGTGGCAGTACTGCAGAAGTATTTCTATTGGTTGAATCTTTGACAAGATGTTGGGAAGTACATCAGATCATGCACTACCTGCACCATTACGAAACTGACCATCAAGAAGCAAGGCCTCTATACCCCGCTGCCTACCCCTAGCCAACCTTCGGAATCCATCTCCATGGATTACATGTCAGGACTTCCTTCCACTAAGCATGGAAACGACTGTGTTTTTTTGGTCATTGACAGGTTCTTGAAGATGGCCATTTTGGTGGCCCGCAAGAAGAATATCACAGCAGAAGCCATTGCTAAACTCTTCTTTGAATGAGTGTGGGTACACTTTGGGATCCCACAGTCTATCATCTCAGATCGGGACAGCAGGTTCCTTAGTACATTTCGGTCTAGTCTCTGGTTGATGTTGGACACCAAACTCACTAAGTCCACAGCCTTCCATCCTTAAACTGATGGCCAGACAGAGGTTGTCAACAAGATGATCGTACACATTCTGCGCATGTACAACTCAAAGCATCCACGCACATGGGACGAGAGCCTCCCTTATGTTCAGCACAGCTACAACCGGGCTCTCCACAACTCGGCTAGCCACAACCCTTTTCAGGTGGGCTTGGGATTCCAGCCACTATGTCCTATTGATGTGGCTATGCCATTTGCAGCTCCTCACACAGATTCAGCTCATGTCTAGTCTGAAACAGATAAGGCAAACAACTTCATTGATCACATCCAACATATTCACCAGTAGGTCCATTCCATTTTGGAGAAATCAAATGCCAAGTACATGCAGCGACATGATCAACAACAGGTGCCACACAAGTTTTAGGTGGGCGACAAAGTCTAGTTGCATTTGCAAAAAACAATGCCTTACCAGAGCCTATCGGAAACTCAAACCACTCAAATATGGTCCTTACACCATTACCAATGTTGTGGGCGACAATGCATTTGAGCTCAACGTTCCCCCATTCCTTGGCCTGCACCCAGTGTTCAATGTGGACTACCTTCTGCCATACTTTCCACCATTACTAAACACATCGGACATTGAAGAATAGCTCACACCCATAGAGTTAAATCTAGATTACATGGAACAAGTTGCAACTGATTGGATCATGGACACAAAGATTAAGCACACTTTCCAGCAGAATATACAACTGTATCGAGTTGTCAAAGTAGGCCAACTCCTTCACTAGGGCAAGTGGCTCACCAGGGACCAATTTCAGCAGAAGTTTCCTCATCTCATGGGGGAACTCAACGCAATGGGGACCATTTCTTCCTAAGGGGGGAGGAATGATCTAGGTGGATATTGGTGGCCACCCACCAAGTCCACTTGGACCCCCACCATTGTTTTAGCTTTTCAGTTTCCTTAATTGTAGCACAATTTACTATTCTTAGCAGTTTTTTGGGTCTTGAACTTCGAAGCCGTTTTGAGGCCCTAAACAATGTTTTTTGGGAAAACTGGGAGCAACATGGGTCCATGGACCGATGTTGCTCTTCCCAAAGTTGGATTTCTTGGATAGATATTTCTAGCGAGATATTGTGCGCGTCAAATGGAGATCATATGCCAAAGTTACAACCCCGGGAAGTTGATGTACCAATTTACCCAAACGAGGCCCACAGTTTGGTGTTTCATCTTCTAGGGTTAGGTTTTTGGATTTTTAGGGTTTTCCATTATTTCTCAACAATAAATAGGCCTTCGAGCCTCATTGTAACATAGTTCAGAGGCATGTAGCCACCACATCTCTTCTCAGGGATAAGCTACCATCGCCCTAGCTAGTTTATTTCCATTTATGTTTGTAAGCATATTTCAATATTTTACATTAATGAAATGAAGTATTATTTCCACTACATCTCTGTGTTTATGGTTATCTCTATAATTTTTTGTGTTCCTGTTTAAATCCGGATCACTACTCCAGTCCCATTACTAGACTTAATTCCTCCATTATTTTCCCCTTGTGCCATAGATTAGTTCTGTCATGAATGTCACATAGTTTAGTTTTGTCATGAAAATACTCACCTAGAGCCAAATATGGATGCATAATCCATACCAAACAAGTGCTAGGGCACGTACCAACTCCAACAACCTCCCTAACTATATTCCTACATTCCTTGACCCATACAACCCAAGGTAAAACACCCCATTCTCTACTTGTGTAGTCCTTTAGACTATGCCACTACCCTTCTAGGCATTCCGGGATGTCACAAATAAATGTAGCTTGAGGAGTTCCAACTTCCAACAAGAGTCTTTTAGGGAGCCTCTAAGCTACAAACTAGGAAATATTTCCCAACCAATTCCCCCTCCAAGCTCCAACTTTACCCAAAATAAGAAAGGAGAATTGGCCAAAGAATTCCACCAAGGAATTTATAATGCTTTACACAAGTTACAAGGTTTAATGGATGGATGTTCAAGCTCACAACTCAACTAGCCTCAAAATATCCCACAAGTAACAAGGTAGATGGATGGTCAAATCATGGAAATATTGATAGAATCGTCCCCCACAACCATGCAAAAAATGACTTATGTATGTATGTGATATTTTATCCAAGTTTCACATGAATAAATCATCCCAATCACTTTGGAAACTTGAACAAACTATCCATTCATTCATAATTTGGACATAGGATATAATATCCCCTTATAAAATAGCCTTATATCATGCCTTTTGACATTGGTTTATATTCCATAAAGTGACTTTAGGGATATTTTATTAGTTTCATGGCTTAGGAACCATGTCATGGTTCTCCACCCCACCCCCCAACCTTTCCTTATTATGGAGTCTTAGCCTTCCACACTCTTTTTCTTTGGTGGTAAGTAGTCATAATGAATTTTATTATCGTGGGTGTGATTTTATACCGAATATCACATTAAGAGGGGGGGATGTGAATCAATGTAGTAGGAAACTTATTATTTGAAAACATATCATCAATTAACAAAACATATAGAAGTGTACCATAACAAGAAATGAAATCATGCATCAAGAAGCCATCATCACATCAATATAAGAGGACACAAGATTTTTCATGGAAACCATTTCAGGAGGAAAACACATTCTTTTCTTCTTATTCTTCAATTCATTACATAAATTTGTAGACACCACCCTGCTATAGGCACCCACTCCCAAGGTGTGCAAGTAACTATTTGCAATAGATTATAACCTGATTAAATCACCAACCTCGAAAATGTGAAAGAAGCCACTTCTAGTAGGCTACAACTTAATTGAAGCACCAACCTTACAGATGTGCGCACACCCACTTGCACTAAGATTCAACTGATTGAGGGCCCAACCTTAGTAGAGGCACCCACCTCCTTCTTCAACTTTGTGTGGACCACTTTTCATAATATTTCAATCTAGATCCACATGCTCTTCAATATAGGTCTTCAAAAATAATCATGTTGCTACTATCACAATGTTTTCATCTACCTACCATATCCTTTTCATACCCTTTTACAACGTGTTCATCAATCTAGCCATACAAAACCCTTCTCGGAACCTATTTCGGACTACAACGTGCTCGTAAGCCCCCAAAAAACATAACATTGATCTTGAAAATAAAAATTATATTGTCAATGTTTTGCAAGCCTTCAAAAATGTTCACCACTGAATCCTGAACATCATCATTAGAGGAAATTTTAGCCTAAAAGTGCCCATGAAATTTTCATGTAATTTCTATGTCATAATATGTAAACCAATCAAAATCCTTTAAATTTAAAAAGAGGTACATGTAAATATTTTGGAGGGAAAAGAAGAAAACCTTTTTTTTTTAACTTTTATTTTTAACTTATCTCCTTATAGGTTTACCCAAATTTCAAGTGTAGACACTCATTGGATGCATAATTAAATTCCACATCCAACGAGTACCCATTATGCATACTTTTGAGAAGACCCACATTGATAAAAATTGAAGATACATTAAAAAAGTGTGTTGAACACACTTTTTTAATGTATCTTCAATTTTTATCAATGTGGGTCTTCTAAAAATATGCATAATGGGTACTCGTTGGATGTGGAATTTAATTTTGCATCCAACAAGTGCCTACACTTGAAATTTGGGTAAATCGATAAGGAGATAAGCCAAAAATAAAAGTAAAAAGGGTAGTTTTGTTCTTTTCCCTCCAAAATTTATAACTCTTATTTTATTATTTTAACTATTATTTTATTATTTTTCCTTAGGAAGCCACTTTTAGGTTGAAATTTCCTCTAATGGCTTCTTTCAGAATCAAATTTGGCTTTGAAATGAGCCCCAAAACCCCCAAAAAGCATATAAAATCAAAAATTAAATTAAGTGTTTGACGTAATGGCCTTTTCAAGGTGTGTTCTACAAAATGGCATTTTCTCAGTAACCCTTCTAAAAAATGTACTTATTTGGCCTCTTAATCATTTGAAAAAATGTAACTAATGGGGGAAAATAAAATATAATTTTTCTAACCTGAAAATTGTCACTATTCGAACTTGAGCCCTTGAATGCATTATACAAACTCAATACTAACTACATTGTGGGTTGATTAATGTGAGACCAATTATACTATCCATGTCAAAGAGTTGCAACCAATCAAATGTTGTATTTTTCGATTGAGGTTTGTCACATAGCTAGGTTGTAGAGCTACAACCAACACAACCAATCACAATTTGTTCATACCATTCATGTCACAAAGCTATGACCAATAGAATATGTTTGTCCAATGTGGGTCAGTCACAAAACCATGTCGCAAAGCTATTACATGTGACCAATCATGATATGTTCAAACCATCCATGTTAGAGAGTTGCGACCAACGTGACCAATCAAAAAGTGCTCAACCATCCTTTTCACAAAGCTATGACCAATAAAATATGTTATGGCCAATCCAGGCTAGTCATAAAGCAACGTTACACATTGAAACATCCACATCACAGAGCTACAACCAACCATCTATGAGTAGTCACAGAGATAATGTAGAACCAAATAAGATTATAGGGTTTCAACCCTGAAACCTCCCAAACAAAACCACTTCAGTTTGGCTGCTAAGGCCGCACCCTTCTTTTTTATCACGACTTCTATTTACTTTTCCAAATAATTTCATTTGTCTAATATATCAATGGAGTATGTGTGTGTGTGTGTGTGTGTGTGTGTGTGCATATGTGGTCCCAAATACTGTGATAGCTAACCCATTGGTCGACCTTCATTCTGGTGTACTCAGGGGTTTAACTCATATGAATGATCAATATGACCTATGTGCTCGAGCCAGATGAATTTATCCCCCTCCCATTTTCTATTTTTTATCAATGTGACCATGTCATAAAACTGAGAGCTAAGGGTCATTGGTCATCCTCATGTTGACATCATCATGATGTCATGATCTCCATGCGAATCATTTTAAGTGGGACACATGTCATCTAGATTCATGCTCATTGGCCGACCAAAAAATCCCTATTGGCACAACACATGACATCATGGCCAGATACCACACCATCATCATTACCATGTGGATCTATCATTACTTGCCATGTGTTCTTGAATCACCACTCATATTTTCCACCTATTAAACTGTTTGATTCTTTCCATGCATCATCCTTTCATTGGTATAATGGAGGATGTTAAATAATGTGAATTTCCACCTACAATCCACCATTCATGATTTTTTCCCATTGTTAGATAGGTTGAAAGGTTCATGTTGTTTAATAGCATTAACTTATTTGCATGTTTACATGACATCCACCATAGCTTCCTCCCCAAAACCATAGATATTCCACCCAAAAGGTGCTCATTGTTTAAGAAATTTGGTGTTTTTCACCCTGATTATAACTTTCAACTTCAAACGATCATAAATTCTCATATGGGAGGAATTTTTGTAAGTCGGATATACCATTGGAAAGCTATTATAGAGGAATATCCAACCATACCATCCATAGACTCACTAAGCCAATAAAACTTTGACAAAAACTCAATAAAATACAAAGCTATTTAATTTCACTTGATGAGGACATGCAAGAGATCAAACTATCATACTGATTTATGAATGACACTATTGTTTCCTTAAGCACCCCCTTTGAAATCAATGACAGTTTTTGTCATCATTGAAAACATTATGTACGACAATATTCCCCTTTTTCATTAATGGAAACTCCACCATACATTGATGGTCATTGACAGAAATGGACTGGGCTCCCCCTAACATGCTGTTGGGAATTTCATGTAGCTACTTGCAAATATTCTTCCGACTTTCTTTTCTATTGCTTTATGTCATCCTTTCCAATGTTTGACAATGTTTGCATTCACTCCTCCAATGTATTCCTACTCAATGTTTGTCATTGTCTATAAATGTTTTTCAATGTCTGAATTCTCTCCCCCTTTGACATCAATGGAAAAGAGACATGGTTACCTGTCACTACTTTCATGACTATGTCTGAACTTAATCATGTTATAAATGGAGTCTCACCCTGAGACCGTGTTGAAAAAGTTCATTATCTATAAGTTCTTTCTAGTACACTCCAACTATTCTTGAACTTTCTTGTGGACCTGATATAATCTCCCCATGAGAACATGCTTCCTTCATAATCTCTTCATCTGTAAGTTCCTATAAATGCTCTCCAATTGTTCCTGAAATATCCTATGGACTTGATGGAGTCTCCCCCTGGAACCATGCTTCCTTTGTACATAAGATCTTGTAAATGGTTGATAATACTCTTCAACTATTCTTGAAATTTCTCGTGGACTTGGTAGATTCTCCCTCTAGGAGTATGCTTCCTAATTTTATGTGAATATTCCCCTGTTGAAATCATCTTTCCTTGCAAATATTTTTTGCTTCGATTCTTCTAACATCTATCCATGTGCTTATTTTAAATTTGAGATATCACCTTCAAGTGATTAGAAAATCACTTGCATAATTCCCTGATTCAAATCAAGTGTCTCAATACTAATGGATCATAAATACTCTTAATGATAATTTCTACCTCTATGCCCAGGCTTCCTTCTTGCATACTCTTACTTCTTCAAAATTTAGTTCAATCATACTTGAATAATCCACCATTGCTCTGCAAATGGAAACTTGTTCTGAATATCACCCTATTACTTTTCTTATTAACATATTGCTTCCCTCAAACCAATAAATCCTTCTGGTAAATGATAATTCTGTCTACATAATATTTCCCCTCCAAGTTCTAATTCAAACAATTATAATATTTAACAAACCTTCACCAGGGGATTAGATCTAGGGGTCAGATCTAACCTTGGTTCTTCCTGTCTCATTCCCCATCACATAGTGTTGATTCTTGGGTTAATAGGGAGTCCCTCTCTCTTGTGCCATCTCAAGTTGAGTCTATAGTCATGGGTTGTGTGCCCTTCATTGTGACATATGTAACATACAATATTGGGCTTGAGCATTGGTAGAGATGACCCATATGATATTTTTATAATTTGATCCATATGTACGAGGTGGGTATTTGATCATATCATCTATACCTAATCACATCATAAGTTCTGCAATCTTGTGCTTTGTGGAAAAATTTTGTGCATGAAAAATAATAACCAAAAAAGTTATTTTGATACCTGGAGGTATAGGGTGATATTGATCTTCTGAAGTTGTTCCTTGGAAGAGCCTCATCCTCTTGTTGATTTCTTACTCTTTCTTCGTTCTTGCTTGTCAATCCTTTGTGAGGATTTTTTATCATGGAGGGTTACATACTTTGTTAAAGCCTACATAATCCCCCGAGTTAATGAAAACCCCCCTTATTAAGCCCTAGATATTGAGTTATTACATTTTTATTTATATATTGTTTTGTAGGTTAGAACCCCTCACTACGCCATTTAATTATAACTGTATCCTTTGTCTCTTATATATAGACTAAGAAGACCTAGCCTTAAGATCATCAAATATTCCCTTTTTCATTTTATTTATTATATAAGGACGTTCCCCCCTCTAATTCAAATACAATTTTTGGTTTCTTATAAAATTTAAGCCACAAGGATCATAACGTTTGGTATCAGAGCTCTTGATCTAGGGTTTTGTTGCTTCAAATAGGTTATCATGGAATTTTCACTATAACTTATTTTTTGGGTGATTTTAAATGGTGGAACCTAGAGATGATTTAGAATACATCCCAAGAAATCTTTGGTTCACATTACAGATCCTGGTTTTCTATATTTTCAAAGATATGGTCTAAGGAAGTTAGGGTTTCTAAAGGATCCTAAATTTTGTCTCAAACATCTCAATTTGTTATTTTAGCTATATTTTTTTTTAGGCCTTATACCATAAAGCTTCTACCACATTGAGGGGAAATCATGCTAAATATATGGTCCAAGTTACAGTTCTTAGTTCCCTATATTTTAGGAGATACGATCCAAGGAACATAGTGTTCCTATATGCTCCAAATTTTAGTCTCAAACACGACAGTTTGGAATTTATAATATAAATTTTCTTCTCTAAGGATTCATAAAGTGAAATTTGGACCATACTAAGAATAAATATTGGGGAATATTTTGTAGAATTTTCATAATTTGGTTCGCTATATTTTTGGATTTATACCCTATGGAAGTTAGGGTTTGTGAATAATCATGAAATAAATTTTAAACAAATGAATTTGGTGTTTTTTCTATATCTTCCTGTCTAGAAATTTTCAGACTATGCAAATTTCAAAAATTTCAGGAGAATGATAGAAGTACCTTAGATAAGGTTCTATAATTATATTTTAATAATTAGACACGTGGCACATTATACAAATTTCTTCTGGGAAGAGTCCAAAAAATCAACAAGCTTTGGGAAAGATACTATAATTGTCAATTAGCACGTTAGATTTAGTTCACACCTATGGAATTGCAAAAACTACAAATCATAGTATTGCAAAAAAATTATTCAAAGTAGAAGAACCCAAATCTCAAAAATATAAGAAAAAATCTTAACACGTTCTAATATTCTCTAAATTAAGGTGCAAAACTTACTAGCGACCTAACTATTCATAAAAGAGCCCATGTTTTTTTTGTTGTAACAAAGAGGAAGGTTATTATTATTTTTCAACATGCTCCCAAAGAAAGATACTACACCAATTAAATCAAGTGAAGGCTCATCCTTGACCCATGAAGAAAGTGAGGACCTATAATTTTAGTTATCTCAATTAGAGAAGAAAGTTGGTGAAATGGATGGTAGTATGTTCAAAAAGGTGGATTTCTCTAGTTCTCAAGAAAACCTTAGAAGAGAAATGGAAAATAAGATGAATGAAAATAAGGAAGGAATAGAAATCAAGATGGATGAAAATAAGTAAGAAAAAGAAAAGAATATATAAGGAATAGAATGAAGATGAATGAAATAAGGAAGAAATACAAAAATCCATAGTTTCTATCTTGGAAAGACTTCCTAAAAGGGAAGTGGAGATCCAAGGAAATAATGAAAATAAGGAGAAGCATGTTATTAAGAATCAATCTCATATGAGGAGTACGCTATCACAATCATAGAGCACAAATTTTGAATCACATAACCATACTCATGAATTTTCAAACCGAGATCCACATTATAAGGGCTTCAAGTCAACACCAAAGAACTACTACATTCCAAAGATTGATATGAGGAAATTTGGTGGTAATGATCTTGTAACATGGATATTTCAAATGGTGCAACACGTTGAGAAGGTCTTGACACTTTCGGAAGAGCATAAGTTATATGCAAAACCTTCCAAACATGCCTTTGGGGTTCAATAAGTGTAATATTTGGGTCATATTGTATCATATGTCGGTGTCAAGGTGGATCCTAACAAAATCAAAGCTATGAGGGAATGGCCAATCCCAAATACCTTGAAGAGACTCATAGTATTCTTAGGATTGACATGATATTACTGCAATTTTGTTAATAATTATGGTCAAATAAAAACACCTATAAAAAAATTATTGAAGAAGGAAAAATTTTCTTGGACTAAAGAAGCAAGCAATGAATTTAAAGAACATGAAGAGCCTATGTGCACAAATCCCATCCTAAGGACACCTGACTTCACAAAAATATTTTTTTTGGAGTGTGATTCCTTAGGATGTGGAATTGGTTGCAATTTTCATGTAAGAAGGAAGATCCCTTGCTTTTGAAATTAGTGAAAGTAAAGAAAAGAACTTACTTAGACCCATTTACGAAAAAGAAATGTTGTCCATATTACATGCATCTAAGAAATGGTGTCCATTCCTAATAGGAAGAAACTTCAAAGTAAAAAATAGATGATGATAGTCTAAAGTACTTCTTGGAGAAAAGACTATTTTCAGAAGAGAAAATAAAGGTCATAAAGTTGTTGTGTTTGAAATTATCTACAAAAAGGGAAAACAAAAAATTTTGGCAAATGCAATCTCAAGGAAAGAGGAAGAAAAACATGGTTTACTATGTGCTCTTTCCATTCCACAATATAAATGGGTGGAAGAAACAAGGATGGAATGGAAACAAGATGAGAAGATATGTAAGATCATTTAACAACTAAAGGAGGACCCTGATATAGTAGAAAAATTTACATGGAAAAATGATTTGTTATGGCATAAATATCACTTATACTTATGTAAGAATTTTCAACTCAAACATAAGGTCTTATTGGAATTATAGAATTCTCCTATAGGAGGAAAATTAGGGTTATTGAAGACATACAGTAGGATCAAGAAATATGTTTTTGGGAAGGCCTTAAAGAATATGTCCAAAAATTTATGGCAGAATGTGTGGTATGCCAACAAAATAAAGGAGAGACAATCAAGATCCCATGGATATTTCATCCATTTGCCATACCAAGTCATAATTGGGAAGAATTTTCAATGAATTTTATTATAGGTTTACCCAAATTTGAAGGAAAAGGTGGCATTATGATAGTGGTAGATTTAATAACAAAGTATGTTCACTTTTGATCTATTTCTCGTCCTCTTAAAGAAAGTATTGTGGTAGATGTGTTCATGGAAACAATCAAAAAACTACATGGAATACCAAAGGTTATTTTAAGTGATAGAGATCTAATTTTCACTGGAAAATGTTTGAATGGATTATTTATTGTTTGGGTACTCAATTAGAACACAACTCATCTTATCATCCTTAATTTGATGGTAAAACTAAGATTGTGAATAAATTTTTAGAAGGATATTTATGTTTCTTTACATATGATAAACAGGGAAAATGGGTCAAATAGTTTCCCTTGGTAGAATGGTTGTACAACACATCCTTCCATACTTCATCAAAAATGTCACTATTTATGACACTTTATGGATATCATCCTCCATCAATCATATCATCCTTGAAATGGACTGTTGTGGGGAAAAAATGCCTACACAGGACGATCCTATCCACCTAAGGTGTGACAGTGCCTTAGCAACAAACAGATACAGCTATTCTGGTTTCTTCCTTTATGAAATGTGAAAGAGGGGAGATCGATAGACTTACCGTTGTCTTCCGTTTGTCCCTCGATCTAGATCCCCTTCTCTTTGGGTGTTCACAGCTACTTGCCTCCTCACTTGCTCAAGAGAATAGCTACCTGTGACAAGAGAACAGCTACTTGCGACAAGAGAAGAACACAACACAAAGGCATATATTCATATTCATAAATGATTCAGGATTAGAAGTAAATCAAATACACTAATGCAATCATACAAATACACCAGTATATAGGAGAAAACCAAGATAGCTTTATTGATTGATAACAAGGTTCAGGAAGAGATACAACCCAGAGGGCTCCAATCCAGCATCTCCTTCCCAGCAGAATGAAATTCCTTCTTCAGCTCCCTTCAAAGCCTTAAGCACCCAATGTTTCCAGTCCCAAACCAACAGCAATTCTTTGCAATAACAAAATTCCAGCCTCTAGATCTCATGGAGGAGAGATCTATATATAGTTATTTTGGAGAGAGGATGAGTCAGCCTGAGATCTGACTAGTGTCCTCTCCCTCTCTCAGTTCTTGAGTCCACTTGGAGGTTCTTGCTTCCACTTGGAGATTTGGAACCTCTTACTCATCACCAGTCGAATTCCCTGAGGCAAGTGTCATTTTGGAAGCTTCCTGAGCATTGACACATTGAGGAATGAGCCTGCCACATGTCCAAACTCGCTCAGCGCAGGTAGCTAGTGTTGGAGTTGACATTCAACGCAGGTAGCCAGTGTAGCAGTTGACATTCAGCGCAGATGCTCAGTGGAGCAGTTGACTTGATCCTGAATTGACTTGTTTTTGAGTGGTTTCAGGTGGAGAACTTCTGTGAATTGCTGTGGTTAGTTGGCCTTGTTCCTCTAGGGGTAGGAACAACATGTTTAGGGACTTTGGATCCTTAGATTATGGACATTTCATGCTCAATGCTGTAAGGCACAAAAATGTCTATAACAGTTGCCCCCTAAAGTATGAGGCTGTTTATCGGGTGAAATGCTTTATCCAGGAGGGTCCGAAGTTCATCCATTTGCTGGGAGGAGACCTGTAATAAGATACAATACAATACATTATGATTCATACTACTTTCATGATCTAGATGAGGTGGGCATTCCCATGCTCAGCTTTATAAATTCATTTTTTGTACATAGAACAGACGATCGTCTGATGGTAGACTGATAATTTTGGCGAAATTATCATCCTTTGAGTAGGATGATCATCTGCTGCAATGATGTACATGTCAAATGTCTTTATTTTTCCTGAATATATATCGCAGCCCGGATGGATGAAACTAGATTCGGGGTCTTCAAACTCGTTCGATGTTCACTCTAATTACAAGTCGATCCATGTGAGAATTGCGCTGAAGTCGAACATGGAAAGACATCGCTTGATTACCGGTCAATGATGTAAACCGTTAACAAGCACGAGAGGAATCACCGATAATGATAATGACCCTCAAGGTACCACAGTACAATTCACGTGGTGTGAATAAAGGACTTGGCGTCGAACACACGCAAAATCTTCTGGTCGAAGGTCATTGATGTATACCTGTCGCCGGAAGTGAGAAACTTGCCATTGAGGCATGCAAGCTTCAAAGTACTGAAGGGGGTTGTTCCTAGATCAACTTCTTGGATAATGAGCTGATGTCGACAAGAAGCGATCCGTCAAAGGAGGGCCTTGATGAATCCCACATCAGTGACACGGAACGGAGCTAATGATTTTAATGGAGGTGAAAACGATCTGTGACATATGATTCAGGGTGGCGGTCATGAATGGATGAAGGATAATGTACGGCAGTGGATGGGACCCGGTTGACTCTTTCTGAACGACTTCTCTTGAACATATGGCGACACTGACGCGATGGATCGGTAGCATTACCCCAAATATGGATGGTATGGCGAGACCATGGTGATGTGACCGGTGAATGAGACAACCCAACCCGATTGTGGTACGGAGGAAAATTGTCATGTTCAAGAGCGACCTGCTACCATCAAAGTTTTCTTGATTTTCTCCCAATTTTTCCCCAGTCATTGCTGACCAGTACCTCTTTATTTTTTTCAAGCTTGAGGAGGATAACATATGCTTGTTCTATAACCTGCCCTTCGGGCAAGCCCATCGCTATGTTTTAACGAGCCTAGCGATAGTGAAACTCGTTCTCGTCTAAAGACAAGTTTGTCGCTATTTAATAATTTTAACGAGTCTAACGACAAGGATAACTCGGTCCTTTTCATTTTTAGAGAGTCTGAAAAGGTACGTAAAGTCAACTCCAAAATTCCTTTTTCGTCATCTAATCCCTTAAGTCCGAAAAAGTATAAAACAATACAGAAGGGATGAGTTTTCGATAGTTTTAACGAGCCGAACAAAACAAGCGCTCGATCTTTTTGTGCAATAATCCCTCAGGTCCAAAAAGATTAAAATCTAGAGGAGGGATAGCTCTTCCTGTCCTTTAACGAGCTGGAAGGCCAAAACTTGGCAATCTTTTCATATTTTACGAGTCAATTGAAAAGAGCTTAAAGGAGACTCGTCTTTTGAGGAACAAGTGATAAACAAGATTAGCAGCAGATTCCAGGTACAGGTTGGAATTTTCCAATCACGGCAGTGTCACAAGGATGGCTAGGTGAAATCACTCTTCGCAGCTGTTCCTCAAAATGGGTAAACAATCATATGGAGGTGAACGATCGGCCAAATGAAAAGTGGAGGTGGCAGGTGCAAACACGACCAAGGCTTTGATGGCTGATGATATTACATTCACAGTGGTTATTTACCAGGATAGGTTCATTTTTTAGTTAAAAATGAGCTTAAACACTGGAGGAAACATTTTCTCACTGCTTATATTTATTTTTTAACGAGCATGAAGACCGCGTTAAAACTGCTCGGATCTTGCGTTTATTTTTTAACGAGCATGAACTTTATGCTAAAACTGCTCGAATACCCAGTCATAAGATAAGAGTGTCTCATCAAGATTCTATTTTTTATGGAGCTTCATCTCACTAAGCTTTGCTCCTTATCCTTTCTTTATGCAAGTTAGGAAACGGCTAACCCAAAAAACAGATAAATAACCGCTCTTTGCTTGCACTCCAAAAGGTTTGCATGCCCCCAGGTATAAAGTATGATTTCAAGGTTACCTCTACTTCTTTTCCTTCAAAACAATTGTTTTAAAGAGAGAGGCTTACCTCTTTCAGGTTACCCAAAGATTGTCTCGTTACTCTTTCAAACAAAACACTTCCTCGGCAATGTCTACCGAAATAGACAAGGGTGAATGACTCTGGCGCCAAACACGTAACTTTGACAAAAGAATCCTATTCTAGAATAACCCCTCTTCCTATCTACGGACGGGGTACAGACTAGTCATATTCTCCCACGGAAATCTACTCTATACCCAAAGCTTCCCTGCCAAAGCAGACCAGGATGCATGCCCCCCTGGGTTCCAGTCATATCCTCCCGGATTACTCGCGCTCATCAGGAGGACGAACCGTGGGTTGAGACACTTCTTGCATGAATAGACCATTTAGGGATGGTACATGACTATTTGCGATGCGTGATCCAGGAAACGAAAGTTGGTCTACGAGCTTGACCATTCTTCCTTCATGCGGAAAACACATTACTCTAAAGAGTGAGGAGACTATAGCTCCCATGCAATATATATAGTCTCGTCCAAGGAGTAGGTTATAATCCAAGGGTCCTTGAACAACCATCACGTTCATTTGAACGGTCTTCCCTTTCAATGTTATAGGCACATTGGGGAGGATCCCTAAAGGTCGACTGGTTCCTTTATCAAAACCTGATAGATTTCTCATTACCAAGTGCTTTCCAAGCAATAGAGGAAAGGATACTCACAGATGCCCCCTCATCAATGATAGTGCCAGCCATTACCATTCTGTATATTTGACAAATAATTTTGAATGGCATACTGGCTGGCAAACGGGGTCTGCCTAGTTGGTTCCAGTCAAAGGACACAACCAGGTTGCTTGGTGGTGGGACCGAGTAGACGGCCGGATATTGCTCCGATGAACTTCCTTCCTGTGATAAAGGAATAGTGGCATTGCCCCCTTGTTCATCAGAGTCAGTGCTGATGAAGAGAATCTGGACGGTGTCGTCTTTATTCTCCTCTGTGATGGTGTCATTCGAAGATGGGGCCTCTGAAGGTAAAACCGGGTCAACTGCCGTATCAACCTTTTGACTTTCGTCAGGCATGGATCCAGACGGTTCATCTTCAATGACAGGTGCTTCGGCTGACCACCTCGGTGGGTCAGCCGGGTTTTCAACTAGTGAGGGACTTGGCAAGAGTCTTTGATATCCAGGAGGGAGATGCGCTCGTAAAATCGGGCGATCTTCCAGAACTCTTTTTGCCTCGTCTAAGAAGGGACAACGGTGGATGGCGTGATCGCCTTCACACAGTCTGCAGGGAAATTTAGCTTTCCCGCTCTATCCTGTGGCTTCACTCGCACTAGTTGATGGTGAGCAGTCGACATGGCTATCAGAGGTCGATGCTACCGAATTGTGCAAACGGGAAGACCAGTCCCTTAGTATCCGGGGGATACAGGGACAATCTCTATGGAAATGGTCTCCCTTGCATATGACGCATGGCGATTTAGGCCTTACGAGTGCTGTGTGTGGATTTTTGTTAGATGACACTTGTTTTCCCCCAGTCGCCTTAGGCTCCTTCTTCTTCTTTTCTTTCTTCTTCTTCTCCTTCTTCTCCTTAGGAACCTGGTTTTTAGTTCGACCAGTTCCGTCAAGCGAAGAGGAAGGAGGGGAGGAAGATGAAGTGGAAGGCTGGGAGGCAACTCTTGTCTGATCTAACTGTTGACTCGACTGTTCAGGAATGGTGGTATTCTGAACGACATTGGTTGAAAAGAGCCAGACTGGTAGGCCAATTGTCAGTCCTGGAAGCGACAATGTGGCCATGTGGGGCGCACCAACATCTCCCCAAGAGGAGAAGGGACTAGGATTTCCACCAAGAGGAATTCCTTGGTTGGTGTGCTCCATCTTTTCAACCTAAAGATCAACGCAGGAATTAAGGGTGATTGTTCCGTTTAAAATAAATTGTTAACGACGCTTTAGACACAACTTGCTTTTTCACTTTTAAAGAGTCGAGAAAAAGCTAAAGATGACTCTAGTCTCCTTCGATGTTTTAACGAGCCCGAAGTGACAAATGCTCGGATGGACTTTTTCTATTATAGAGTCTGAAAAAGGCCAAAAGAAATTGCTCTGGAGTTCTAGGCAGAGGGTGTGCCAAACTTTTCGCAAAACCGCAGAATAATTTTTAAGGTACGGGCGGTCGATCTTCGTGAATGCTGTGTTCACTGCATTGCGATCAGTAGGGCGGCCGACACGGCTTCCTAAGGATAAAAGATATATGCCTATAGGGGTCTCCCAATATATACGCGACGGTACGTGGGAGCACAATCCGTACTAGCGCTATCGTCCCTCAGGAGGAATCACCCACCTTCTCCGAGATCGACAGTTACTAGGCTTAACGACGTTGGAACACGTCTCTAGCCTAGACCTCTATGTTGTGCGTTATGTTACAAAGCGTTGTTAGGTTCATTCAGTTTATTTTAGGTTGATCTTTTTAAAGTTTGCCTTTCAAGGTTCACCACGAGATGTATGATACAAATTCCTAAATGCAGTCTAAGATGATAAGCAAGCTTTATTATCTTTTCAACTTTGAAAATCCTAGCTACTAAGGGAAAAGAAAGACACTTTCTTTTCTCAAAGAGCAATCAGCACACTCTAATGCACTCTTTCCTAAATCAATCATGCAAACTATCAAATGCAAAATGCACAATGCAGGTGTTTGTTTTCCACTTTCTTAGTATAAATGCCTACAAAGAAAGCTTTTTGTACAACTTTGAATCTGCTTTTAAAATGATCAATACAAACAAGTTCACTTTTTCGAAATCAGAGAAGATAGAAGAGATTACAACACTTAATGATTTTCGAAATAAAGACTTGTTTTGACACTTCAAAAGAAACAAATTCAAACCAATAAGCAAAAGTAAATCTATAATCAATCTGCAAACAGCCAATGAACTCTCTTCTAAGATCACAATCAATCAGATCTGAATCATAGGCTACAGGATGACCACTTTACTCATGCAAAGGAAAACTGTAAATGACGCCACAAACACATAAAAACATTCACAGTCTTTTTGTACAAAAGGAGGCGGAATCTAAGCAAAGAAAAGGAGTTATCTGACTGGTACCTATGCTGGTTAAAGGCTGCAAAAAACAGAGATCAAAATAGGGCAATAGACAGCAGAGAACCCCAGCTGCACAAAGCCAAACTGGTTCAGCACAACCTCAACACTGAGGATTTGACATTCAGCGCAGGTATCCCACACGGGACCTGCGTTGAAATGCAGACTGCCTTCACAGCAGTTGCGCTGAAGGAGAAACTCTCGTTTCCCCTGGGTTCTGGGTCATAAAATGCTCAAAAATCAACTGTTTCAGGCCAAATCAGAAACACAAGCAAGGTATAATCAAAGGGATGCTTTGAGAGGGTACTAAAGACTATCACAAAGGATCATCAAATCATTTGTGAGTCCATTGTTCAGATCATAGACAAAATCCAGTGAAGGATCAAGGCAGCAACAGTCTACTTTGCAGAAGCAGTTCGATTGTTGCTGTTGAGTCTATGAAGTAAACAAATGACAGAAACACAAATAAAATGAATAAACAAATTCTTCCCCAGCGGAGTCGCCAATTTGTTGTGGGGAAAAAATGCCTACGCAGGACGATCCTATCCACCTAAGGTGTGACAGTGCCTTAGCAACAAACAGATATAGCTATTCTAGTTTCTTCCTTTATGAAATGTGAAAGAGGGGAGATCGATAGACTTACCGTTGTCTTCCGTTTGTCCCTCGATCTAGATCCCCTTCTCTTTGGGTGTTCACAGCTACTTGCCTCCTCGCTTGCTCAAGAGAACAGCTACTTGATTCCTGCGAGATCACAAGAGAACAGCTACCTGTGACAAGAGAACAGCTACTTGCGACAAGAGAAGAACACAACACAAAGGCATATATTCAGATTCATAAATGATTCAGGATTAGAAGTAAATCAAATACACTAATGCAATCATACAAATACACCAGTATATAGGAGAAAACCAAGATAGCTTTATTGATTGATAACAAGGTTCAGGAAGAGATACAACCCAAAGGGCTCCAATCCAGCATCTCCTTCCCAGCAGAATGGAATTCCTTCTTCAGCTCCCTTCAAAGCATTAAGCACCCAATGTTTCCAGTCCCAAACCAACAGCAATTCTTTGCAATAACAAAATTCCAGCCTCTAGATCTCATGGAGGAGAGATCTATATATAGTTATTTTGGAGAGAGGATGAGTCAGCTTGAGATCTGACTAGTGTCCTCTCCCTCTCTTAGTTCTTGAGTCCACTTGGAGGTTCTTGCTTCCACTTGGAGATTTGGAACCTCTTACTCATCACCAGTCGAATTCCCTGAGGCAAGTGTCATTTTGGAAGCTTCCTGAGCATTGACACATTGAGGAATGAGCCTGCCACATGTCCAAACTCGCTCAGCGCAGGTAGCTAGTGTTGGAGTTGACATTCAACATAGGTAGCCAGTGTAGCAGTTGACATTTAGCGCAGATGCTCAGTGGAGCAGTTGACTTGATCCTGAATTGACTTGTTTTTGAGTGATTTCAGGTGGAGAACTTCTGTGAATTGCTGTGGTTAGTTGGCCTTGTTCCTCTAGGGGTAGGAACAACATGTTTAGGGATTTTGGATCCCTTAGATTATGGACATTTCATGCTCAATGCTGTAAGGCACAAAAATGTCTATAACATGGACCATAAAAGCTCAAGTAGTAGAGGACCACATCCAACACCAGCACGAGTTCTCAAACTATTAAGGAACAACTTGGTTATGGCACAAAATTGGATGAAACAACAAGCAAATCAACATCGATGTGAAAGGGAATTTGAATTGGGGGATTGTGTATTTGTGAGACTACAACCATATAAGAAAATGTCCCTCAAGCAACAAAATAAGGAGAATAAATTAGCTCCAAGGTATTATGGCCCCTATAAGGTGTTGTAGAGGATTGGAAGTATGGATTACAAATTGGAGTTTCCTCCATCTTCACATGTGCATCCAATATTCCATGTTTCTTACTTAAAGAATGTCATCGGTGATAAGAGCATACTATAACACTTCTACTAGAGATCAATGAAGAAATAAAAATAATACTACAACTAGAAATAAAATCAAGAAATTATTGAGTACCACATCAAATGGAAAACCTGCCAGTGGAAGAAACAACATGGGAAGATGAGTTTTTCATGCATAAACACCCACATATAGTCAAGTGTTGAGGACAACACTTCTTTAAAATGGAGGGTAATTTTAAAACCTATAAGAATCCCATGTTAACACAAAAGCCCCTTATTAAGCATTAGATATTGAGTGATTACATTTCTATTGTTATATTTTTATGTAGGCTAGAACTCCTCATGGTCCCTTTTTATTATAATTGTATCCTTTCTCTCTTCTATATATATTAAAGAGACCTAGTCTTATAATAATCAAATATTGTCTTGTTCATTGTATTTATTGTATAAGGAGGTTTCTTCCTCAAATTGGATTGTAATTATTGGTTTCTTATCAATTTTAAGGTGAAAGGATCATAACATACTTTCATTTTGATTCATTTTATTTTGTGAACCAGATATACACTGCTCATAATAACATCATTCTAAGAATCATTAGAGATATTGGAATGGACTTGTTTGGGCTAATTCATCACCTTATTAGGATCTTTAAATGAGTTGGTTCTAGATGCAATCAATGTCTGAACCAAGTTCTTGGGATGATCTTCATTTGATGTGCTTGGAAGAGATTTATTCTTGGATGTCTCACAACTTTCATGATACCCAAGACCTATTTTGATGAGAGGAGATAATTGAATATGAAGAATATAATCCATAAATTTAGACCCTTTATGAAGCTTTAACTCATGTTTGAGTTTTTCTAATTCTTCTTTCAAAATCACAAATCCTCTTCTAATCTTCCACAAAGTTGTTCCTTCTCATTTAGTTGTTCTGACAAAAGCTCTTTAATCCTTTTAGCTTCCTCTTGTTCAATCTTGAGAGAAAGAATAGTCTCTTCATATAGATGTTTGTCTTGGAGTTGTTGCATTAGTTATTTTCAAGTCATATAGTGGGCTATATTTCTTCACATTTTAAATGCTAACTCAGGGCTTGTAAGGTTGTGAGGTGCACACACAATATGTGTAGGACCAAAGTTGAACTATCCCATGGAAAAGAAAACACAATTCAAGACATGTACTTTTCAGAATTGATTTAAGCTGAAAACTAATTTCAATGATTTTAAGTCCACCTGTTGAACTTGTTGAGGTACAACTACATATTCAGATAGACACACTACACAATCATAGTAAATTCTCTTTTTGAAAACGTTCTTGTTCAGTCAAAGTGGCCTATAAAACATAATGGAAAAAAGAATCTTTAAGGAAAAAACAACGTTATGAGGCTAATAAGCAAATTCACTCCAATCCATTGAAAAATACTTTTAATTTAAAACTCAAATTCTTTCAATATATTACTCTAATCATTACTTACGGTGCACTAACTCTAACTAGATCTAACAAATAAAAAACATATAAATAATCAATTCCAACTAAATCCTATTCTTCAATAATGTTCTGTAACCAAAACTATCATTACCTGAAAATATAGTATTTATTACAGGAAACTCAGAAAGCTATAGGAAATTATAGGAATTTACAAAAAATTATAGGACTTCTACATGAAATTACAAGAATTACAGATTGTGTGTTAATTAATGAAAACAATTAACGAAGTGAATATAAACATGAATAATCCCTAGTGAAGAAATTAAAATCAAATAGACAACACATATCAAGGATCTGTCCTGGAATATGCTATGAAAACTACTTAGAAGCGTTGGAAAAATGCTACACAGTCTCACAAAAGAAGTACTTGTATTACAACATTTTTAATCCTTTATACAAATAATAGTCCATGCTAAAAATAAGCATATGAAAAATAATGATTGAATAACTCTTTCCTCTCTTCACGAGGATTTATTTATATATAAATTATCAATAAAAAATGATAGAACCAAATTTGATCAAGAATGGTGTTCCATTTAGCCTAGTTAGGAAAATAGAATATTAAATAATGAATCCATACAGGTGAGGATGGTTTTAGATAGAGGAGGAATGACCTGTTATAGAGTTTTGTGAACCCAACGTTTCGGACTGCCAAGTGAGTCCATCATCAGGGGATGCGACAATAGATATTCTTCAACCTTAATGATTTATCCATGAGCTATGTTTAGGGTATATATATAGGTTATTAAGGAATGATGTGAGAAATTAGGTCGGCCATTTTTTATTTTATTTTATTTTATTGTATATATAATTTTTATTTTTTTTATTTTTTTTAATATCATGTATTATTATTTCTATTCATATTATTATTAATAATTAATTAATTATTTATTTTTAATTTATTATTTAATTAATTGATTTATTTATTATTGTGTTTAATTAGCTCATTATTAAGTTAGGTAGGTGGATTAATTAATTAATTTAATAAATAGGTTAAAGGGATAAATAGGTTACTTAATTAATTTTATATTTTATAGGTTTAATTATTATGTTTACTAATTTATTTATATATAAAATTAATTATTTTGAATAATGACTTGCTTAATTTATTAATGTGTTTAAATTAATTATTTAATTATTTATTTATTATTATTATTAATTATTATTTATTTTTTTATTTTATTTTATTTTATTTTTTTTAATTTTTATTTTTTAATTTAATTCTATATTTTTTATTAAAAGAGTTGATTAAAATTATATATATATATATATATATATATATATATATATATATATATAGATATAGATATATGTAGATATATATATAAAATTTATTTATTTAATTTTTTTTAATATGTTTATTGATTTAGTAATTTGATTAAATAACTAATTAATTGATGAGATATAAATTAATTACTTCATTTTATTATTTATTGATTTAATTATTATATTTATTACTTTTGTGTAGAAATTATCAATCACTTAACTACTTTATTTGATTTAATTAATAAAAATTAACTTAATTTTAATATTTAATAATATTTATTTATTTTCTTACCAATTAAAGTATTTATATTTGGTTAGCTGGTTTTGTTTAATTTATATATTCAATTACTTAATCTCAATAAATAATTAATCTTATAGGATTGGTGAGATATTTTTATAGTATTATCTATAATTCCTATGGTTAATTTTTAATTGCTTAAATTTACAACTATATGTATTTTATTAGTTGTGTTTTAATGTTATCAAGTTATATGAGAAGTCATCTATTACTGATTTATGTTTAGATTAGTCAAATGATTTAATGTTTAAGGAGGATGATTAAGGTAAATTTTATACTGATCTTTAAGAGAGGAGGGAATAGGTTAATATAAGGGGTAAGAGCTCATTATTGTTTTTTTAAGATTTCAAGTAAAGGTTTCCAAGTGTTACTTAGTTTTAATCCATCATCCCGGTTAAAGTTACCTTTTCAGCCTTTAGGATGACTATGTTTTTATTTTTTCTTAGGTTGTTTAAAGCTCTTTTTTTTTCTATGGAAATGTTAGATGTAGGAGGTTTAGCAGTTCTCAGGATTTTTGCAATATCTTGTCTGATTTCTTCAATATAGAAGTAGCCATCAAAAACTTAGAGATAGCAAAAGGTGAAGAAATCAGACAAGATATTGCAAAAATCCTAAGAACTGCTAAACCTCCTACATCTAACATTTCCATAAAAGAAAAAAGAGTTTTAAACAACCTAAGAAAAAATAAAAACATAGTCATCCTAAAGGCTCACAAGGGCAAGAAAAAAGGAAAAATAACTTTAACCGGGATGATGGATTAAAACTAAGTAACACTTGGAAACCTTTACTTGAAATCTTAAAAAAACAATAATCAGCTCTTACCCCTTATATTAACCTATTCCCTCCACTCTTAAAAATCAATATAAAATTTACCTTAATCATCCTCCTTAAACATTCAATCATTTGACTAATCTAAACATAAATCAGTAATAGATTACTTCTCATATAACTTGATAACATTAAAACACAACTAATAAAATACATATAGTTGTAAATTTAAACAATTAAAAATTAACCATAGGAATTATAGATAATACTATAAAAATATCTCACTAATCCTATAAGATTAATTATTTATTGAGATTAAGTAATTGAATATATAAATTAAACAAAACCAGCTAACCAAATATAAATACTTTAATTAGTAAGAAAATAAAAAAATATTATTAAATATTAAAATTAAGTAATTAATTTATATCTCATCAATTAATTAGTTAATTAATCAAATTAATAAATCAATAAACATATTAAATAAATTAAATAATATATATATATATATATATATATATATATATATAATTTAATCCACTCCTTTAATAAAAAAATATAGAATTAAATTAAAAATTAAATAAAATAGAGTAAATAAAATAAATAAATGAATAATAATTAATAATAATAATAAATAAATAAAACAAATAAATAATTAAATAATTAATTTAAACACATTAATAAATTAAGTAAATCATTATTCAAAATAATTAATTTTATATATAAATAAATTAGTAAACATAATAATTAAACCTATAAAATATGAAATTAATTAAGTAACCTATTTATCCCTTTAACCTATTTATTAAATTAATTAATTAATTCACCTACCTAACTTAATAATGAGCTAATTAAACACAATAATAAATAAATCAATTAATTAAATAATAAATTAAAAATAAATAATTAATTATTAATAATAATATGAATAGAAATAATAATACATGATATTAAAAATAAATAAATAAAAATTATTATATACAATAAAATGAAATAAAGAATGGCCGACCTAATTTCTCACATCAGTCCTTAATAACCTATATATATACCCTAAACATAGCTCATGGATAAATCATTAAGGTTGAAGAATATCCATTGTCGCATCCCCTTATGATGGACTCACTTGGCAATCCGAAACATTGGGTTCACAAAACTCTATAACAGGTCATTCCTCCTCTATCTAAAATAGAATATCTCAAATGGATAGTAGGGATCTGATGTCATGTTGTATAATATTCCTTAATCTTCTTTGACTTCAAATCCTAATCCTCAACCATGATATTCAAATTCCAATTATTGGAGATAATTCTGTTTATTTTTCTAGCTAATTACGAGAATTTTTGAATTGACTGCAAGAATTTATCAGTAGACACCTTGTGTTGACCAGTTGCTGAATTGAGGGTTGTGACCAACTACAAGGAGGCTATATAGATATTTGTACATTAGATGAAAATTTCGAATGCATTCTAAGTGTCAAAATCATATTTGTTGACGTGGAACCCCATAGAAGTTGGAAGAATTACAGGAATTTTGCTTTTGTTGGTTTCCTCTAATTATAGATTAAAAGAAGAACATTTTTCTTATGAAAGATAACTCCCTTTATTTTAACCTTTTCAAACAATTTTTGTTACAAAAATGATAAAAGGGAAGAATTTTAGTTTAAATTGAGGATAGAAAACGTTGGAATAAGGTGGTTAAAAGTACCAAATTTTGTACCCAGCATCTCCCCAAAATGTTGTTTCTGCATGAACTCTTGCAAACAAAATTGAAATTTAACTCCTCTTAAAATTTGGTCCAAAAATGTAGAACTTGCTACTTCATATAACTCCTGCTACCTTGATAGGAATATTTAAGTTTGTGTTTGATGGTGAAATGTCCCTTGGCTGTGCTTTCATATTTTTGTTTCTTATTGTCAACCTCCTCTTCTACTTGATATTCCTTATATTTTCTATAAACAAGTTTATGTATTTATGTCTAAGTTATCTACACTTTTCTATGTTCTTGGCATACTTCTCCTTTAGTTTCTCATTTTCTGTCTTTACTGCCTTGTTTACCAATTCTATTTCATACACTTGTTTTTTCAACTTCTTTATTATTTTGTCTTTCTTCTTTAACTTAGCAAGCAGGGTATTATTCCAAATATGTTATGGCTTGTGGCTCGTTGTGCACCACTCATGTGGATACCATATTAACTATCTTGGTAGTAGTGTAAGGGAACAAAGTAGGAGAAATTGGCTTGTATGTTCCATAATAACATTGAATTGCAGTGGAGGAAAGTTTGAAATGGAACTATGTTTGATTATTGTGACATTTGTAACATAAATAAAAATATAACATTGCCTTATAATTATAGGAATGGGTAATTGGATTCAGAATGATAAAACTGAGTAGGATAAATAATCATCACCTGTAATTCTTGAATTGTTGGTTGTAAGCATTAAGTATAATACTTTTTAAGAAAGAAAACTGAAATTATAGGTTTAATTTCAACACTTATGGTGTAGGCCTTTTTCAAGTAAAATTAGTCATTTAAAAATCAACTAAGTTTAATAGATAAATGTAATTGAAACATCTACCTTGTTACCTTTTGGAAAAATATGAATATTTATTTGTTACCTTTTGGAAAAATATGAATATTTATTTGTTGACACCATTAATATTTGGCATGGTAGAATATATTAATGATCCACTTTACTAAAACTGACCTGTGTGGAACCGATCTTTACTTCTAATGCCTTTATTACAGGATTTTGAAATTTTACTTATAGGAATATGGAAACTTTATTAGAGGAATCTGGAACAAAGTTTTTTTACCATTATCTCTCAAACCACAAATTTTCTTTGAATGAAACTTTGTGAGGTAGTTCATATCACTGATATTCTTATTCACACCAAAACTTGCATCCAAAAGGTGCACATTGTTTGGGAAAAATGAAAAATGGTTCTAGGTAATAGTGGTTTTTGTTTTACAAATTACGCATCAGTTTGAACTGAATTTTTCTGTGTTTATTCACCTTACTATAGTGCATATCGCTACCAAATTTCATTGCCATCTGATGCACAAATCTCACAAAAAATGTAAAGTGGTTGAAGGTTACAGTCACCGTTTTTTGAAAATAATATTTGGAAATGATTGAAATTTGGTGTGTTTATCGCATATACCTTGATGCATTTGTGATCCAATCCATGGTTTATGAGATACAAATCAATTTATGATCTGTATATGAAGAAAATGAAGTTGATTTTAGCTTTTTCAAGAGCTTAATCTGACTGTGTGTAACCTAGGTTTGATATAAACAACACATAACCATATTGATGGATCTAGGAAGAAAACCCATGTGCCAAAATTTCATATGGAGTTGTGAAAGTATGCCAACCTTGAAAGTCATTTCGGAAATTCACCCTTTAATTACAATAATTTTTTGTATATCACCTACCACGTGTTGATTCAACACCATGCCCTTTTAAATTTGGAAAAGAACACACTTATAAAAATTAAAGCTACCATTGGTTTAGAAACTGAGATTTTGGCTAACACTTCAATTACAGGGTCTTAGAAGGCATGTAAAAATTCCTGTAAAACCTAATTTTATCATTTCTGTTGTTGAGTCTTCAATATTGAACCCTCTTGTAAGCATACTTTTCTTCTTGTGATTCGATGTTGTTGATGTTGAACAAGAAGAAGATTCACCCAATAATCACTCACCCATACTTAAGAATTTGCATGTCCTCATGCCAATGAAATAGGATGGCATTTGGTGCATTTGAAACCATAAGAGAATTTTGGAATTACATAAGGATAACAATGATCCTTCACCCAATCTATCCATCGATCACATTCACCAAATATGAAAAAGTACAGAGGGATGCTGAGATGGCTGCCACACGTTGTTGCTATGACATGCCTCTTTAAAGCTGGAAAAGGACACACTTATAAAATTTTCAAAACTACAACAAAAGTTATGAACAATGGGAACAAAATGACATTCTTTTTTGTAAGAAAAAATAGAAACTGAGATTTATTTTTAGCTAAAAATATCATTGTACCTAATGACCACTGTCCCATGGATTTTTATCGAGCTTGGGTCAGTTGATGCTTGTCAGTGTTTTCAATTTTAGAGATTCTAAAAAACATAAAGAAAACTCTAGGGGTGTTCCTTTTCTATAGATAATCTACCAAGACTGGATAACGAAATTCCTTGTAGTGATCAACCACTCTTTGCTCAACAAGTTCTTGAACATCTTTAAGTTCTTATGTTTGTCTAGAATTCCTGCTCATAGATGGATTAATACCAAGGCTCTTACAACACCCAAAATAAAAACTAAATTTTAGACTAATATCAAAATTAAAAATCACACCACACTTGCAAGAAAGGAACAATCAAGGCTTTGGACAAACCTCGTTGTGGCAGATACACAGGTTCTTACCTCTTGTCTTACCGTTTCTCCTCCCCAAATTTGTGTAATATAAAGGAAACCTACCTACTTAGACTTTAACCCCTTTAGCACCTCTCCAACAACAATGCCAAAATATCAAGTCATATAGTGGGTTATATTTCTTAACATTTTAAATGTCAACCCAAGGCTCATAAGCTTATGAGATGGAAGCCCAATTTGTGCAAGATTAAAGTTGAACTATCCTACGGAAAAGAAAATGCAACTCAAGACAGGTAATTCTTAGAATTGATTTAAGATGAAAAATGATTTCAATGATTTTAAGTCCAATTGTTGTCCTTGTTGAGGTAAAATTGCATATTCAGATAGACACATTACACAATCACACTAAATGCTCTTTCTGAAAACATTCTTGTTTAGTTAAAGGGGCCTATAAAACATAATGAAAAAAAAAAAGATTTAAGTAAAAATAAATATTATGAGCTTGATAAGCAAATTCACTCCAATCCAATGACAAATACTTTTATTTTAAAACTCAAATTCCTTCAATTCATTGCTCTAATCATTACTTAGGGCATACTAACTCTAACTAGCTCTAACAAATAACTTCAAAACATAGAAATAATCAATTCCAACTAAATCCTATTCTTTAACATCGTTCTATCACAACAATTGTGTCATTATAGAAAAAACATAATATTTATTATAGGAAATTCATAAAGCTACATAAAATTACAGTAATTCTATAGGAAATTACAAATTGTGTGTTAATTAATGATAATAACTAACGAAGTGAATATAAAAATGAATAATCCCTATTAAAGCAATTAAAATCAAATAGACAACACATACCAAGGGGCCCTCCTAGAATATGCTATGAAAAATACTCAGAAGCTTTGGAAAAACGCTACACCATGTAACAAAAGAAGTTTTTGTATTACAATAAATTTAATCCTTAGTATAAATAAAATCCATTGATCACAATAAGCATATGAAAAATAATGATTAAATAAATCTTTCCTCTCTTCATGAGGATTTATTTATACATAATTTATCAATAAAAAATGATAGAACTGAATTTTATCAAGAATGGGGTTCATTTCAGATTAGTTAGGAAAATATAATATCTCAAATAGATAGTAGGGATATGATGCGACGTTGTATAATCTTACTTAATCTTCTTTGACTTCAAATATTAATCCTCAAGCTCTGATATTTGAATTCCAACTATTGGATACAATCATGTTGACTTTTCTACCTATTTACAAGAATTTCTAAACTAAGTGCAGGAATTGGTGAGTAGACACCCTGTGTTAACCAGTCGATGAATTTAGGGTTTCAACCAGCTACAAGGAAGCTATATATGTATTTATTCATTATATGAACATTTTGAATGCATTCCAAGTGTCAAAATCATATTGGATGACATGGATCCCCATAGAGCTTAAACGAATTATAGGAATTATGCTTTTTATGATTTCTTGTAATTACAGGAATTCCTGTAGATTATTTTTTTTCAAATTAGTACATGAATAAATGCTTCTAATAAATATTTATAGATTAAAAAGAGAATATTTTTCTTATGAAATATCATTACCTTTATTTTAACCTTTTCGCACCATTTTGCTCACAAATTTGATAAAAGGGAAGAATTTGGGTTCAAAACTAAGGATATAAAAGGTTGGAATAAGGTGGTTAAAAGTACTCATATTTGTACCCAACAATTGGATCTCCTCTTTCTAAAGATATTTATATATGTTAATGCACTTCTAAGTTCTTCTTCATCGTCTATTTCTACTTAAGTTTCTTCCTTTTTAGCGAAGAAAAAAATTTCACCTCTTTCATCATCAGTTACACTTTAATTGTTCTCATAATCACTTTCATATTTTGAGAGGAAGTTCTTCTTTTTGTCTCCTCGCTTATTCTTTCTATTATTATACTTGAGTCTTGGTTCGTCATCACTATCATTCATTTTTTCATAAGAATATTTAGAAGCATAATGTCACACTCTTACATATTCAAAACACTTGAAAGGGAGCTTATCTTTGAAATTTATGGTTCCTCCTTTCATATTTTTTATAAAATTGGCTTCTTCTTCATTAGAATTGGAGTTTTCTTGATTTTCATGCTTTCCCCCTTCTTTGGTTGCTTGGAATGTTGCTTCCTTTATTCGCAATTTGTCCTCCTTTATCCTTATTTCATATGCTAAGAGTGTTCCATCAAGTACATCTATGTTCATTTTATCCATAGATGACAATTCTTCAAGGGTGGATACTTTGGGATTGAATCATGATGAAAGAGATCATAATATAGTTTAAACAAAAAAAAATCATCCTTGACTTCTTCAATGAGACCTACATTGGACTTGACAATCTTGTTTATTGAATAAAATATAAGGTGATATCCTCACTTTCTTCCATGTTCAAACTTTCAATTTGAGCCCTGAAAGATTGTATCTTGGCTTATTTCACCTTTTTTCCCCTTCAGAAAATTTTTTAAGCTTGTTCCAAATATCATGAGCTAACTTACATTACATTATTTTGACAAATTTTGAATATAATGAGCCACTAAAATTGGCATGATTAGCTACTATATTAGATGTATATAGGACCTTACCATCTTTATCTGTAGGATGAGTATTAGGAACTTTATAATCAATCTCTATAATTTCCCAAGAATCAACTCCATAGGAAATGAGATGGACCTCCATGCTTATCTTCTAAAAAGAACAGTTAGATCCATCAAATAAAAGAGGCTTGCATGTTTCTCTGATTGTGGCCATATTTTCTTAAAATCAACCTTTGAGTAATTAACTATTCCTAAAGGCACCCACTATGTTACCACTTGTTAGACCAAACATCACACTGAGAGGGGGTTGAATCAGTGTAATGGGAAACTTATTATTTCAAAACAGTTCATCAATAAAAAAAAGATATAGTAGTGTACCATAACAATTTGCAGCATAAAAATAAATGAGATCATGCATCAAGTAGCCATTATCACATCAACATAAGAGTACATAATATTTTATGTGGAAACCCTTGTGGAGAAAACTAAAAATTATTTTACTCTTATTCTTCAATTCATTATGTATATTTGCAAGAACCAACCTCTTAGATGCACCCACTCCCAAGATGTGCAAGAAACTACTTGTAATAGGCTACAACCTGATTGAGGCACCAACCTTGAAAATGTGTAAGCAACCACTTGCAATAGGCTACAACCTAATTGAGACACCAACCTTAGAGATGTGCAAGCACCCACTTTAAATAGGCTTTGACTTGATTTAGGCACCAACTATGATGGAGGCACCCACCTCCTTCTTTAACTTCATGTGAACCACTTTTCATAATCTTTCAAATTCAATCCTCATGCTCTTCAATGTAGGTCTTCAAAACTAATCATGTTGCTACTATCATAATGTTGTCATCTACCTGTCATATCTTATTCATACCTTGTTACAACCTGTTCACCAATCTGGTCACATAAAAAATTTCTCAAAACCTTTTTTGGCCATATACACAACACTAACTACAACCTGCTCATAATCTCCCAAATCCCATAACACTATCCTGGACATCAAAATATATCATCAAGGATTTTCATGCTTCATAAATTTTCACCACTAAATCTTGATCATCATGCTTCTTTTGGAATCAAATTTGGATTTGAAATGAGCCCCAAAACCTAGAAACCATATAAAATAAAAAATTAAATTAAGTGTTCAACAGAATGGCCCTTTTTAGGGAACCTCCTACAAAATGGCCTTTTCTCCACATCCCTTCTTTAAAATGTACATCTCTGTCCTCTTAATCATTCAACAAAATGTAAGTTATGGGGGGGAATAAAAAATAAATTTTATGACTTGAAAACCATTACAGTTCAAGCTCAAGCCCTCGTCTACATTATAAAAACTCATTACCAAATGAATTGCGAGTTGCTTCATGTGGGACACATCAGAATATCCATTTGAAAGAGTTGCGACCAATGCAACAATAAAAAAAAATTATTGCTAATCGAGACCAATCAAAAAACCACATCACAGAGCTACGACCAATGTGACCAATCAAAATGTGTTCATAACATCCACATCATAGAGCTACAACCAATAAATATGTTGTATCCAATCCAGGCCAGTCACAAAACCATGTCATAAAGGCATGACCAATGACCAATCACAATATGTTCAGACCATCCACATCACAAAGTTGTGACCAATCACAAAGTGTTCATACCATCCTCTTCACAGAGCTATGACCAATAAAATATGCTGTGTCCAATCAAGGCTAGTCAAAAAACCATCCATGAGTAGTCACAGAGCTATAACCAACCATCCGTGAGCAGTCACAAAGCTACAACAAAAACAAACAAGGTTACATGGTTTTACCTTGAAACCTCCCAAACAACACCACTTTAGTTTTGTAGCTAAGGCCATGCCCTTCTTTTGTGCATGACTTCCGTTTACTTAACCAAATAATTACATTTGGTTGATCTCTTAATGGGGCATATATATGTGCATGTCTAGTCCCGAAGACTATAAGAGCTAACCCAAGGGCCAACCTTCATGCTGGTGTACCCAGGGGTTATCTCATATGACTTATCAGTATGACCTATTTTCTCGAGCCAAATGGATTTACCCCCCCCCCCATATTTTATTTTTTGTCAATGTGAACATGCCATAAAATCGAGGACTAAGGGTCATTGGTCATCCACCTGCTGATGTCATCATGTTGTCATGATTTCCACGTGGCTCTTTTAAAGTGGGACATGTCGATAGGGAATGATGTCTGCTAACCAAAAATTCCCTATTGACATGTCACATGGCATCGTGACCAAATTCCACGTCATCATCATTACCATGTGGATATGTCATAACTCACCACATGTCCTTGAATTTCCACTCTGATATTCCACCCTACTCAACCATTGGATTCCTACCATGTGTCATCCTTTAATTGATATGATGGAGGATGTTAAATAACATGCATCTCCACCTATAATCCACCAGCATGCTTTTTCTTATCGTTGGATAGGCTAACAGGTGCATGATGTTTAATGATGTTAAATAGTGTGCATGTTTACATGAAATATATTGTAGGCTCCACCACATAACCATAAATCTGCCTAGAAGGTGTTCATTGTTTAACAATTTGGTGTTTTTCACCCTTGTTATAATTAACAACTTCAAATTACCATAACTTCTCTTTCGGAAGGAATTTTTCCAAGTGTGATATGCTATTGAAATGGTCTTGAAGAGGACTAGCGAACAATATAATCCATAGACTGACTAAGCCAATAGTACATTGAAAAAAATCAATAAACATCAAACCTATTTGACTTCACTTGATGAGAAAATGAATGAGATCAAGTTGTCATACTGATTTATAAATGACACTGCTACTTCCTTATCCAAATCCTTATAAATAAATGACAACTGGTCCCATTAATGACAAAGTTGTTTATAATAGTAATTACATATTACAATATTAGGATTGTTGGGATTTTTCACATAGGCTCTTTGGCCTTTATCACAAAGGAACTCTAGCCTAAAAATTGTAAACAAAGGAGCACATGCCCCAAAACACATATATACACATGGGAATGTAACCCAACATAATCTAGGTCACCAACCTATAAAACATGTATAACAAATATAAGGGGTCATACTGGGAAAGTTATTGAAATTATACATCCTATACATGAAGTGGAAAACCTTGCACAAGAACACCAACACCTTCCATACTTTGTGTGGAAAATTAGGTATCAAAGGTTGTAAGTGACATCTTTCTCTTAAATATTAGAATTCCTAGCATAGAAACAACCAAACTAAATTGCTTTTTTGGGCATATCTTCACTAGAATCCACTTATTGTTATGCTATCAAGATTACACTCAAAGGGAAAATGGATTTTTTGGGAAATCTTCTCCATGTTCTATTTTAGATTGGGTTTATAGTGTTGAGAATGCAACAAGATGATGGAGCTTAGTGGAAAGGAGTTGCCTTCACTAAGTGGGCCCGCAGGCAAATTATGGCGCAAAGTCTATTTTTAGACTATGTCTATTTTTAGACATATGGATCATGGTCTATGAGTTGCAGGATGTTGTTTATGGATGATTGGTCATGTTGGGAAAAATAGATGGACTTCTATTTTTGGTTCACAACGGAGTGATCCGAGTCTAGTTTTAGACTGCCAGACTAAAAATAGAAAAGTCAAATATTATTGTCTCATAATAATATTTAGACTATAAACTTTATCTTATCCTCTTGGAGCACTTCAGTTTGAGCTATAGATGTGGCACATGCAGCTGTCAGAAGGAAATACGCTTTCTTTGTGGGTCAGTTGAGCTATTTCATGAAGGAATTCAGTTAGAACTCAAGCAGTTGAGTTTGGTGGAGTTGGATGTGGAGTTGATAGAGTTGTGTTCAGTTTGACTTGGTTGAACTAGTTGTAATTAGTCTAAATGCAAATAGACTAATGATGAGTTGTGTGAATTAATTGTTAAAATAATTCACTAATTATTAAATCATAAAGTAATTGAATAATACATCAGTTAACTCAGTTGCATGTCAGTGCATGTACAGTTCAGTGGAGACAGGTGTTAGAGGTTGAGATTGCTATCAGTTGTGACTATAGTTGTACATGAGATCTTGCACAATCAATGGATTGAGTATGCCCATGAGGATTGCGCAGTATAGGCCCAGTGAAATAGCTTGTGCTCACGTGATTTTCAGTGTGGATGATTTTCACTAAGAATTGTGCAGTGGAGGCAGGCAAAGCAGCGGAGGAGATTTGAACCTGTGACTTGTTCGGATCTGAGCTAGTTTTGTGTGTAAAAGGTGGAGATAGTGTTGGATACTTGAGAGGAGTATTGTACTATGTATTGTTACATGTTCTCAATCATTAATATACAGATAGTGTGGGGTTTTCAGTTGTAAGCTTTCCCCAGGTTACATATTGTGTTAATGTATGCATGCGATTGATGTTTCATTGTTTTTGATGTTGCTAAATTGATGATCAACGTAGAGGAGATTATGTATTGTGCATGTATTCTGCAATAGTGTATAATCGTGATAATCTCTGTTGAATAAGTGTTTATTATTCAAAATTTCTACATGGTATCAGAGCTTTTGATCATCAGATCTACTATTCAGGAAGTGTTTACATTCTATTTCTTCAGGCAGAGTCTGTAATCGGGCCAGGTAGCCTCTGGATTCATCCTTCTTTTGGAAGGTGAGATATCCGGTGAATGCCCATACAGTCGATCTCTGTACAAGAAATACTTTGTTCTCACGAATTTTAGATCAAAAGCGGCTTAGTTTTGGAGCTGGTGGAATTCGAATTTGCAGCAGTGTTTTCTTGGTATCAATGTGGCAATGTCTTTCAATGGATTGCAACTGGAGTATGCTCTTGAGGGCAGCTCGAACTATATTGCATGGAAGGACAGGATGGAGGCAGTGTTAGATGATAACGGGCTGAAGGAGTTCATAGAGGCTGATGTCCCAAAGCCTTCTGATGTTGCGCAAGTTGATGCTTGGCAAAAGAAGACAAAAAAGTGTTGAAGGATTTTGTTGGAGAGCGTGAAGGATCACATTGTGTCCAGCCTGCATGGAAAGGCTTCTCCATATTTGATGTGGAAAGCGTTGACAGATCTATTCCAAAGCAAGAGCGATCAGAGGAAGCTGGTGCTCAAGGATAAACTCAGAAACATCAAATGTGAGAAGGGAGACAGTATGCCCAAGTATCTCACGAAGTTCACTCAGTGTCGAGATGAGCTGGGAAGTGTGGGGGTGACTGTCGATGATGAGGACTTGGTGAGCTTGGCTCTCCTTAGCCTTCCGAAGAGTTGGAATTCCTATCAGGAATCTGTCAATGGTCGGGAGAAATTGACAGGATGGGAGAGACTTTGGTCAGATCTTGTGCAGGAGGAGATCATGCGGAATACCAAGGACAAATCTTCATCAAAGGGACCTGATGAAGAAAATTGCGCTTTGGCTGCCAAAGAAAAGAAGGGAAAGAACAAGAAAGCTTCTCAGTCTGGTGCGAAAGGCAAGAAGCAGGACATGTCCAAGGTGAAGTGCTTTCACTGTCACCAGCATGGACACTATGCCACAAATTGTCCGCAGAAGAAGAAGAACAAGCAAGCTGCTAGATCTGCAGCAGGAGAGGCTCTAGCCTCGCAGTTTGAGCTTGATTTTTCATTGATCGCATGCTTTGTTTCAAGTGTGATGGGATCGGTGTGGTTCTTGGACAGTGGTGCGTCTTTTCACATGACAGGAGATCGAGATTTGTTTTATGATCTGGAGGAGAAAGATCTTGGAGTGCACATCGAGATGGGTGATGATGGTAGATACAGTGCAATTAGTATCGGTACCATTTCCTTTGAGAGGGAGTCTGGTAAACCCTTCGTATTGAAGGAAGTGATGCATGTTCCAGGATTGAAGAAGAATATTATCTCTGTGGCGATGTTAGAAGACAAGGGATATGATGTTGTTTTCAGCGAGGGAATGGCTTTTCTGTGCAGAAGACAACTAGAGAAACCCAGAAGATAGGGGTTCGAGTGAGGAACCTTTATCATTTGCATGTAGATGGCTGCATAGCAATGGCATGCAAGGCAGAAGGATTGGTGAGTCGGGATGATGGAGAGCTGTGGCACAGGAGATTGGGTCACCTTCACCATGGAGCCTTGAAGATACTACAGCAGATCACTACATGGCTTCCTAAAGGCACTCTTACACAGTCAGATCAGTGCAAGGGGTGTACTTTGGGAAAGTTTGTGAAAGCCACCTTTCACGAGAAGGATAGTTGCGCCACGACGATCCTTGAGAGAATTCACACAGACGTGTTGGTGGGCTCCAGTATTGTAGCAATAATGCTACAACTCCTGGAACTCCCTTCTTTAATTTTATCAACCTGGTAGTTCGTAACAAACTTGGAAGCGATGGTGCTGTATGCACAAGTACTAGCTCTTGCCGCAGCTGTCACTTGGTCAGCTGGCACAAGTCCACTAGGGGCTTAAGCCAACTTCTATGAGTTTTTAGAAGAAGCTTTTTAACTGATGGATGAAAGCTAACTCAAAGGAAGCTAATCTACTTGCGGAAAGAAACTGAAAGCCAAGAAGTAACGCAAACCCTAGCAAACCCTAATTCTACCAACTAGCCCTACTGGTGCAAAGGAAAGGATGCAAACTATTGAAAAAGATGCCATTACTTCTACAAAGATAAAATGCACATGCCTATGCTATCTCTATCTGAAGAACACATCTTTTTGTATTTTTGAATAAGTTTTTGAATTATCATGCGTGTGCTTTTAACTGGCTTTTTACTGTGCAGGGGTAGATCAAGAGGAGAAATGCTTGGGAAAGGTTGGGAAGGTTCAGAGAGGGTCTAAGGGGTCCCTAACACCCTTCCAGAGAGTTTCACAAAGTTTGGATATCAAGAAACCTCATTTGTGAGCTTCTACAGGAAGTCTGCAAGGGTTTTACAGGATGTTTCAGAATTTCTACAGGATGTTCAGAAATTTCTACAGGATGTTCTACGATGGGATTTTGGATGATGGGTGAGTGAAAGAGGATGCATGAATGGATGGGGAGGTAGGATAGGGGTCTGCAATGACTTAGTGATAGAGGGATGAAGTGATGAGAGGGTGTGGAAAGCTAGCTTGTCTTAAAGAAGGCTGAGGCAATGGAAAGCCAAGAAGGTAGGGTGACGTGGGCAAAAGAGTAGTTGTGAGACGAGGAACCTAACTTGGAGGTGGAGCAGTTGGCCTGGACGAAGCTCAAATGGACGAGAGAGTGATGGAGATGCACCGCACAGTGTATACTTGACCAAATCATCCACGTCCTGCACACAACCAAAACATTAACTGATCTATCCTAACTTGTTAATGAAACCAATGAACAGCAGCTTTATTTCTAAAGAGAACCATGTACAGCACTTAAGTAAAGAAACATTCCAAAAGAGCTGAACACATGACTAACTCCTACAAACGAAAACATTTCACCAGAGATTGCATGAGTGAGCAAACTAGTGTTTTTGTTGGGCAGCACTGTCTCCAGTTCCAACCCCTAGGAAGAGGTGAAAATGAGAGTGCAGGCAACCCTTTTCTGGAGCTTTTATCAATTCTTATCTCATTACTCTATTCTAGACATCTAAAGCAACTCTATTCTTCAACAATGACCTACTTAACCACACAACAAAGCCTAACTCAACAAACTGCGTTTCAAATGAATACAAAGAAAATCATAATGCTGAAAGGAAAGATATCAATACAAAGAAGGAGGCCCTAGGCTCTCAGGTTGGGCCCAACCCCGAGAGCTATGGCTCCTCTAGAAACTCAATGCTGAGATCAAATCTGACTGCTTTCCATTAAAAAATAATAATCATAAGTCAAGAGTTATGCCAATAATGGCTACAAAAGAACAAAACAGAGCTGGCAGCTCGTAGTGCAGAATGTGCAAAAGTTTTTCCAAAAGTCCTTTTCGAAGACTGAAGCCTTATCATTTATACACCATGAGGCCCAAGCTAACCTCCTAAATCTATGGGACTTGGCTGACCAAACTGGGAGTGAACAGCTGCTTCCACAAAATCTGTTTGGCTGCCTTCTAGATCCGGGTTTGGTGGCTTTTGGAGCTCAGAGTTGGGGGTGAAGATCCCGAGGAAGGCTATTTAATGCCGTGGACAACCCACCTACGAATCCTCAACCCCAGCTTGGCTGTCTCCTAGCCCTTGTCTGCTCGGTTTTACTCCAACATGTGTCAAAAAATCCTGAAATGAGCACGTGTTATCCACCTAGGAATAGTGACTACCCTTATTTGTACAAATGACATAAAAATACTAAAAAATGATGCATAAGTTATGAAAAATGAAGGATTGAGCAAGGGTAGTTAGGCCAAATGAGCCCAAAATGTTACCAAATTTGGGGCTCATCATCACCCCCCAGCTAAAATGATTGCTCATCCCTGAGCAACTAATCCAGCTCCTTGTCCTTCATTGATTTCACCACCACTCTCACATCCCAGGCTTCTGAAGTAGTATCCTCCTCACTGACATGGAACCCAGCCTTCCTTTCCACCTCTTCCCACTGCTTATGCTCTTCTTTCTCTGTGCTGCCTTCCATCAATCCTAAAAGCAAAGGTGGGCTTAGCTTGAGGCCAATCCAGCTGGCTTGGAGGTTTTGTATGGACTTCTTGTAGAGGGGCACCCCTACTAGAGCTTCCCTCATTCGAGTTTGGGTGTGATATTCCCTGATTTTGAGGCTGTGGGACAATGTGTTCCACCGGCGAGTGCAAGCATGAACACAATTGTCCCCTAATAGTCGCTACATATCTTCAAAATGTGTTATAGCCTGAGCCTGCTGATCCATGTATTTCAATAAAGCTTGAGAGTCGGTTGCTAAGTGTTGGTGGGCTGATATTAATGCAGTGGGGTCCCCTGGCTCTGCTCTAATCAGCAGTGGCTCATGTAACTCTCGGTTCATGACCTCTTTGACCTCTGCTGCTCTCTTTTCTTCATGGTTCAACCATGAGACAAATGCCATCAACTACATATCTCCCACGACTGTGTTGGGATCCCATGAAGTCACATTAGGAAGGGCCAAATTATGGAGATAGAACTCCGATAGCTTGGCCTTGTCCTTTGATGAACTGCTATTGCATAACTCTGTGAACTGCTGGGGGTCTTGGATTTGGGAGATACCCCTCTGTGCTAATGCATTAATTTGGAATTGCAGCCACTGGTCCCGTAGGTATAGGCCATAAGATTTGGCCGGTTGTCTACATTGTAGAGCATCCATGGCCCAACTAGCCATGCAGGCCAGTTGTGCCTCTTTTTGTTGCAACTGCTGTTTGAGAGCTTGTATCTCGATTTGTGCTTGCAATTCCCTTTCCTCTAGATGTTAGTTTAGTTCCCCAAGACCAACTTGCAGTCCTTCTTTGCCTTGAGGTTCTGCTGTAGTGTCCTCTGATGCTGTGCCCCTTTCTTTCCTCTGTTCTTGTATATGCAGTTTGAGTTTCTCATTCTCTTCCTGTAGGAATACCCGCTGGCAGTTTCCCACGCATTTTCCATAGCTAATTCTCTTCTTGCCTCCTTGAGTTGTTCCTCCAAGGGGCCTATATCTGCTACTCCTTTAGATTTAGCTATCCTCATATACGTGTGGGTTCTCACTCTTTCTTCCTCCAACGCAAAGAAAAGCGGCACTGTGAATTTTTGTGGAATAATTTTTCCAGCCTCCAAAAAGTTATAATACGAGCTCAAGCTTGGCTGGGGACTAGGTTCTGGAATGTGCTCTACCTCTTCTTCCCTCCGTGTCTCTTCTCCGTCTTCCCTTGGTGGTGATGTGGCTGCCTCTCCCTCCATTCTTTCAGTCTCCTTGAGCCTAGCCAATGTTTCCTGTAGAACGGCTTCAGCATCCTGTAGCGGGGTTTTTGAAGCCAACCTTTCCATTCTCTCCTTCCAGGCAGTTGTCCTCGGGCTCCCCCGCTCATAAGTGACTGATATTTTTGAGGGGGACCTCTCCCTTGGCGAGGTAGGGGTGTCTTCTATGGTAATTGGGTCGCTGGATGGAGGTTGGGGCCTGCCTGTTTTGATTCTTACACTTCTCCTTTCTTTGAAATACAGAGGGGTCTCCCTCTTTCATTTTTCCTTTGGCTTGGGAGGGGTACTTAGGGTGGCCAGCACAGCTGCTGCCTCCCTAGGAAGGATTTCGGCCATCTTTCCCTTCTGTGTTCTTTTCTCAGGACTTCCTATAGAAAGCCCTGTAGCGGCTGATTTCTGGCTTCCTATAGAAGTGTTTTTTATTTTCCTGTAGAAACTGGTGGCACCGTTTTAGCCTGCTTGGCTGAGGGTGCTTTGTCTTTTGACTTTGCTAAGGCTACCTTAGAGGTGCCTTCACTGACGTGGACTTGTCCAGTCCTTCCCACCCTGCTTTGTAACCTTTTCTCCCTGGGTGTTAATGTGGGTTTGTCATCCTCTGTTTTGGCAGCCTGGTGTTTCTCTTGTTTCCCCTTGTGTTCTTTCTTTGGTGCTTTGGCCATGGTTTCTTGGCCTTTTCCTTTCTTCTCTGCTTGAATTGGTTCCTTCTCCTCGCTGCTGGAGGAGGTGAGCTCCTCAGCCAAAATTTTGATGTCATCATCCTTAGTCAAGTTTCGAAAGGCTTCCCACGAGAGAGGGACGGTGTATGTGTGGAGTGCGTCCTCCACGAGGAGCTTAATGAGCCCATGATGGGCTACCTGGTCTGGCGTTCCCTCTCGTAATTTGGTTGCACATTTAGTCATGGACTACAGGAGGAAGTAAGGAATACTCAACTTGTGTTCTGAGGGTAGGTCCATTTGGTGCCAAAGTTCTGTGAGCAGCCGGAAATGGTATCCATACACGATGCTGAATTGCCCCTTGCACGTGATATACTTCATAATTTGGAGGCTGACCTCACTCCATAGCGGCTATAGGCTGGCTCTTCGAACTCCATTCTTGTCCTCTGAGAATTGCTCCTCCGGCAGAAAGAACTCCTTCTTAGCCTTCTGGCCTAGTTTTCTCTCCTCCTTATCCCACGGTACTCCCATCGGGAGATCAGTGACTCTGCTGATGAACTATGGGGTGAGTCTGAGGTTCAAACTCTGAAATTGACAACGGCCAACGTTTTTTATTTTGGCTTCAAAGCTCGCAGGAATTCCTCTGCCACCTCATCATCGTAACCTTGAAGCTTGTCGCAGAACGACATCCACCGTGCACGAGAAAACAGGTCTACCACCTCAGGGTTTTCCCGTAGCTTCTTTGAGTCTGTCAGCTCTTTCCTAATGAACCCACCCGGCATGGTGAAAGCTTGCTGTGTTAGCTGGAGCTGGCTGGTGCGTATAAAAAGATGCCTCTGTCATGCACACAGTTTGTGAATTCACGACTGTCTATAGGTGAGCCTTGACAGTGGCTCAATTATGAACCAAACCCTGTAGAAAGACCCCGCATATACACTACGACGACAATTCTCATGAAGAAGTAAGACGACGCTTGCAAATTCATGTGCAGACTGTAATTCTACTTTTTTAGGATGTCGACTTCGCCACCCTTCGAACCAATTGCATGGGAGGACTAGGTTCAGGCTTACCTCGTTCCAACTTGCCACCTTTGACGTGAATAGATTAATTTCCTCCGTAGCGGTGAGCTTCCTATAGCGCAGCTTCCTGTAGAAGTCGTGCACGGGTTCTGGAGAGCGCGTCAGTGGTTCTGGGCCTTCTGTGCAACCACCAGACGTTTGAACAAGCCGAGGACTCGGAGTAACAGTCTACAGGAAATTTCGGATGCTTACTCGACTACAAAGCGGTTGAGGATAAATGAGTGGAGTGCCATACGCGATCTAGCCGGTGGATTTGAATCCCTGCGGAACTCGTGGCGCGGGGGTGAGCTGTCCCTGCCGGACCGTTGGACGACGTCACCTGTTATCATTCCACTGTAAGTCTGCCTGACCGCCGAATCATCCCCTGCATATCTACTGCCGCCATTTCTGTTAGATCGCCGCTTCTCCCCGACTAGACGCTTCCCACGTGTCCATTTCCTGTCTTGTTTGACACAACCAACGCTTTCCGAATCGGACGAGACCATCGAACTGGTCGTGGTGGCCAGTTGAATGGCTACCCGACTTGCTCAACCCATTCATTTCCATACTCGCACACATTTTAGAGCATTGTTCATGTAATTTGACGAAACAGGGTGAGGCACTTACCTGTGCGGCCGCGACGTTATTTTCATGCTTCAGGACGAGGGTGACGGATCCGCTTGCTGTTGCTTCATGCACAGGCACGAGAGTTCCTTCTTGCCGACTACTGCTGGTTACGAGACCGGTTGCCTGGCTGCGGATGGTGCATGCGCCAGCTTTATCAGTTGCAGGTGCCTTCATGGTGTATGCTCTAGCTGGATCGACTGCTACAGGATTCCTGTAGGATATCCTATAGCCGTTTCTCCTCCTAGGGTGCATGCCGAAATGGTGGAATCACGGTCACAATTGCAGGGTCCTTGGATTGCTTTGATAAGTAGCGCATTGGGCCTCTGCATACTTTATTTCATTTGAGAACTGTTTCTTCTGAGAATCCAACATTATGATTTGACTATGCAGGTATTTCCATTGTATGGCAGCAGGGGTGGTAGAAGGAGGCGACAGCAGTGGGTGATGGAGAAAAACATTGGTTGCATGCCTCCTTATTGGACTTCGGGCTTCAAATTATTCCACACAGTCGGTCCTGGGCCGTCCAAATATTCTACAGGAAGTTTCCTGTAGAAATACAGAACTTCCTGTAGAAAGTCCTGTAGCTTCCTGTAGAAGGCTAAACTGTGATCAAATCGTGCCCAGACCTTGGAAGAGATGAGTTTTTCTGGAGGGAGTGCTGGTGAGGTCACCTGGTAGCATAGTAGGGACCCTCGTCTTTGAGTTGAGAGACCTCCTTTTCTGCATGGAATACCTGCAACCTGCATGAATTGTCAAATCTTGAGCCTGTTTTCCTGTTTCTGCTTCCTTCTTTTCTGTTTTCTTTTTCTCTGTTTGTTTTTTTCTTTCTTCTTTTTCTTATTTTTTTTTTGAAAGACAACAGGGGTACCTCAGTGAGGTTTTCACCCCTACCATCTGCCTTGAGCGCCTCAGAGAGGTTTTCACCCAAGGGTCTTTTTTATTCAAAAATTTTCAGAAAGACAGCAAGGGTGCCTCAATGAGGTTTTCACCCCTACCATCTGCCTTGGGAGCCTCAGAAAGGTTTTCACCCAAGGATCTTTATTTTTTTCTTCTCTCTTTTTTTTTTTTTTAATGTTCAGGGTATGCCCAAAACAGAGGCAGAACCCTTCTCTATGACCAACACTGATTTTTCCACAGTTTTGATGAATTCTTGCCTCGAAAGAGGTTTCCTGTAGATCTTTAGTCGATGCCCATTGACGAGCATGGGGATGGCTTCCTCATCATTGTCTGAATAAGAACAGACTCATTATCGTTACACTTCTCCACTGCATATGGTCCCAGCCATCTTGTTCTCAACTTCCCCTTAAAATCCTTATGTCTGGAATCGTACAACAGTGCCCAATCTCCCGGATGGAATTGCTTGTCATTGAGGTGTCGGTCATGCCATACCTTCCTCTGAAGTTGAACCACCTCTGAGTGGAGAAGGGCCTACATTCGGTGTTCATCCAGCCCATTCAGCTGCAATAACCTTTCTTGTTGGGCATGGCTGAGATCTAGGTCCAGCTGAGCTGCCATCCTCAAGGTGTTGTACTTGAACTCAAATGACAGCAAAGCTCTCTTCCCATAGACCAGCTCATAAGGTGTGAAGCCGGTTGTGGTCTTCCAAGTGGTGTTGTAAGCCCAAGTGGCCTCAACCAGGCGATCTGCCCAATCTTTTCTACTGCTACTCACCACCTTAGTCAAGATCCCTTCTAATGCTCTATTGGTGACTTCCACCTGCCCATTTGCTTGAGGATGATAGGGGGTGGAAGTCCTATGCTTGATTTTGTGATGAGTGAGTAGGTCTTCAATTAAGTTGGAGGTGAACTGGCTTCCTTGATCGGTGACTAGCTCTCTTGGGTAGCCAAATTTGTAGAAGATGTTTTCTCTTAAAAACTCAGCCACCTTTTCTTCTGTCGCTGCTTTGATTGCCTTGGTTTCTGCCCACTTTGTCAGATAGTCTGTGCACACAATGATGTAGGACCTTTGCCTTGAAGGAGGATTGATAGGACCCACAAAATCCATACCCCACTTCTCAAATGGCTCAAGAGTCACTTGAGGTTGGAGAGGCATTTCGTCCCTTGGAGTCGGTTTCCCCATCCTTTGGCATCAGTCACATTGGCTGATATGTCTTCTGGCATCTTGATGCAGCGTGGGCCAATAGTAGCCTGCCTGTAGAATTTTGAAGGCAGTTCTTTTGGCTGCAAAATGTCCTCCACAAGGCCCGTCATGACAGGTTAGGAGGATGTCAAAGACATCCTCCTCCCTTACACAATGCCTTAAGATCTGATCGGGACCAAGCTTGAACAGGTTGCCCCCGATCCAAGTGAATGAGGCACTCTTCTTTACAATTCTGCTCTTCTCTTTTGAGGATAGGTGCGGAGGGAACTGTGCTGAGACAAGGTAATTTGCTATATCAACAAACCATGGAGATAGTACTGAGATAGCAAACAGATGTTCATCTGGCATCTGGTCATGCACTGTTCCATCCTCACCTACAGGTAAATCCAATCTAGACAAGAAGTCAGCAACAACATTTTCTTTACCTGGTTTGTCAACGATAGTCAAATCAAACTACTGCAACAAAAGTAGCCATCTAATAATACGAGCATTCACATCTGGTTTATTCATTAAATATCTAATTGCAGTGTGATCGGTATGTACAAATGTTTGATAGCCAGTGATGTAATGTCGGAACTTGTTCAGTGCATGGACCACGGCCAAGAATTCTTTCTCAGTTACAGTATAATTCAGTTTTGCCTTGGATAAGTTTTTGCTAACAAAGTATATGGCATATGGAAGTTTTTGTTCAACTTGTCCTAAGGCTGCCCCTATGGCTTTGTTCGAGGCATCAGTGTGGATGTGGAAAGGTAGGGCCCAATTTGGACCTCTCAAGATTGGGGCAGACACCAACTTATCCTTTAATTCATTCAGAGCCCTCTGACAATCGTCAGTCCATTTAAACTCAACATCTTTTGCTAAGAGGTCAAACAATGGCGAGGCTAGCTTACTGAAGTCTTTAATGAATCTCCTATAATACCCTGCTAAACCTAAGAAACTTCGAACATCTCTTACCTTCTGAGGAGGTGGAACCTTTTTGATGAGAGCAATTTTGTTAGGATCCACCTGTAACCCTTGGCGAGAAATGGTATGTCCTAGCACGGTCCCTTCAGTCACCAAGAACTCACATTTTTCAGGACTAAGGGACAGGTTCATCTCAATGCACTTCGTTAGGACTTTTCCCAGATTGGACAATGCTTCCTGGAAGTTGGACCCATAAGGAGTGAAGTCATCCATATAGATTTCCACCGAGTCATGGACCAGCTCAAAAAAGATGCTCAAGACGGCTCTCTGGAAGGTGGCAGGAGCGTTGCATAGCCCAAAGGGAAGAACTCGGTAAGCAAAGGTACCCCAAGGACAAGTGAAGGTGGTCTTATCTTGGTCTTCCGGGCTGATTTGGATCTGATTATACCCGCTAAACCCATCTAGGAAAGAGAAAAACTTCTTTCCCGCCAGTCCATCCAACACTTGATCTATGAAGGGTAGAGGAAAGTGGTCTTTCTTGGTGGCTTTGTTCAGTTCTCGGTAGTCCACACAGATTCTCCACTTCCCGTTTTTCTTGGGAACCAACACCAGAGGGGACACCCACTCGCTATCCGAGATGGGGTAAATGAATCCTGCACCCAACAGTTTTTGCAATTCTTCCTTGACGATGTCCTTAAGGGCTGGATTCATTCTCCTTTGGGGTTGCCTGACTGGTTTACAATCTTCTTTGATGTAGATGTGATGGGTATAGACCGAAGGATGGAATCCTTTCATCTCCTTATAGCTCCAAGCAAAATCATCTAGATGACTGGCCAACAGACTACACAGCTCCTTTTCCTGGGAAGGAGATAGGGAGGAGCTGATCTTTAACGTTCTCTCGGGGCCAAACTCCACATTTTTGACTCTGGGAGTGATTGGATTGGTCACACAAAGGTCCACTAAGGTGTTGGCTTGGGTATCCTCCACCAATTTCTCTAAGGACAATGCACTGGAAGGTGGATTCTGAATCAAGGTCTCAATCAAATCATCCTCGGTTTGAGGACCTCCCCTGGTGGTTTCTAAGGTGCACAAGGGTGCAGAGTACACCTCATCCTCTTCTCCTTCTTCCAACCAAAGTGGTAAGTCATGCTCTAATAGAGGTTGGGCAGGAGGATATAGGACTAGCTGCTTGGACATAGGACCATTTTTGATGGTCATGTTTCCTGCACGGCAGCTTATGTAAGCATCCGCAGTGGCTAACCAAGGCCTTCCCAAAATAAGGGGGTATCCAGTAAGCTTTGCCCTTGGTTGAAGAACCAAGAAGTCCGCAGGGTACTCCCAAGAGTCAACAGAGACCAAGACATCCTCCACAATCCCTTCGGGAGTCACGGTGGAGCGATCTGCTAGCTGCAGGACTGTCGAGGTCTTTCTTAAGGAACCTTGAAGGTTGAGTTTGAGCATGGTATCTCTGGTCATCACATTAATGGCAGCCCCTAGATCAATCAAAGTGTGGGGTATGATGGTGCCATTGATGTGGACATCAACTACAGGACTCCCAGGATCCAAATACTTTGGGCAAATTACTTGCCCCAACATAAGATCAGACAGTTGTCCTATGACGTTGATGATTGAGGCATCTCTTTTTCGCCTGCCTGGGTGTCTGAAACAATTTTCCTTAACCAGTTTGTTGTATATCGGTACATCTTTGATGGCTTGGAGAAGTGGTATTTTCACACACAACTGTTTGAGTTCTCCCAGAAGCTCATCCTCCTCTGGGTTGGGCTGTGTGGTTGATGTTAGTCTCTCAGGAAAGGGTGGAATGGCTTTTGGTTCACTTTCCTGTTTATCTTCCTCGTCCTCTGGGGGAGGAGGTTGGCGATCCGGAAGAGTCTTTCCAGATCGCAGGTTGATCTCCTGGATCTCCACAGCATAGGTAGGGCATGTTTTTTCCCCAGTATATACTGGCTGGGCCTGTCGGTTGTTGGGATTCGGGTTCGGTTGAGCAGGCATTTGGGGTTGTCTTGGAGGAGCAGGAGGTAATGGTTGTGGTTGAGCCAGTGGTGGAGGCAAAATGGCAGGAGGAGTATTGTACTGGGGCCTCCACCCCGGTTGAGGTGCATTCCACTGAGGCTGTGGCTGGGCATGTGAGTGAAACGAATGAGTAGTGGGCTGAGTATGGTATTGAGGTGGGTAAGACCATGGGGCAGGTATATACCAAGAAGGATGAGCAGGGGAACCCAGGAAGGCATAGGAGCAGATTGGTTGGGGCTATAATAAGCTTGGGATGTCCCTTGCATCCCCTGCTGGTAAGGTCTAGGTCCATGTGGCCTCCTTTGGTTGAGGAAATAGAGAGGTTCAGTGGGCGCCTCCGTTCCTTGGTACATGGCTTTAAGCCCAGGTAAGGTTGGGCATTGGTTTGTGGGGTGGTCCTCCTCACAAACGAAACATACCTCTACCGAATGTAATGGGCACTCGTTCTTAGGGTGCTTCCTTGTACACCTAGGGCAGAAGATAGCCAAAGCCCTCTCAGCTTCCTCTTTCTTCTGCTGGATGCAGAATGTATCAAGTTGCATGGCAATGGTCTGTCTCACCTCACTCTTGAGGTCCTCTAAATGATTTGCAAAATCATGTTTGGAGAAAGGAATACTAGCTGAGAGGGAGTTTCCTCTACCTCTTTTCCGGGCTACCCTAGAGTGGTTTCTAAACACAGTCTTTATATCCTCATAAGGTAGTTGGTAAATATCTCCTCTAGCTAGCATGTGAAGGGTATCTAGAAGGTCTTCAAGGACTCCTCGGAGCAGGACCAACTTGAGAGATTCAGGGTCAAGTGTGCACCTGGCCCGTTTATAGCTAAGTTGAAACCTTTCCTCGTAATCTTCTAAAGACTCATCATTTCCCATGGTCATCCGAAAGATTTATCCCTTGGCTTCCTTGGACCTACAATAGTCCCGGTATTTGGTATTGAAAGCTTGCTGCATCTGAGCCCAAGTGGTGATATTGTTCCCAGGTAAGCCCATGAACCAGCGTAATGCTGCATCCTTAAGGGTAGAGGGGAAGAGTTTCAGTTTTTGCTCATCTTCGGTATAGTCATAGGTTCGACAAAGGACAGCAAACTCAAACTGGAAGGTATCAGGGTCTTCAGTAGTCAGTACATGGAAGTGAGGTAAAGCGGAGGGGCTTATGTTTTTCATTTTCATGTCTCCATTGGTCTCTCGGATGGGAAAGGCACTTTCTATTCTTTCATCTTCTCTTCTATTGTCAGCCATGGCTTCAGATGGAGTGTTCCCTAACTCTTCTTCTGTTATAGGATCTTCGTATATCTCAGGAGGCTCGCCTATAGGTTCTTCTGGATCACTGTCACCAAAGAAGAGAGAAGGGTGACTCAGTGAAGTGGTGGGGGTGTTGGGTAAGAATTTTCCTGTTTTATCTCGATTTCTACGAGGCATGAAATGGGAAGAATTTTGATTGCTTTTGTTTTTTTTTTCCCCGGTACCTGCAAAACTAAGATAGATTGAACTGCAACGAACTATCTTGCTGAAATGGAAATGCGGAATTGAAATGAAAGCATGAAAGGACTAATCTATTTTGCTCAAATGAAATTGCAGGAATGAAATGCTAGGCTACGCTTGCGGAATTGAAATGCTAATCTACGCTTGCAGAAATGAAATCACGGAATTTAAATGCTAATCTACGAAAGCAGGAAATGAAATTGTGGAATTGAAATGCTAATCTATGAAAACAGGAAATGAAATTGCGGAATTGAAATGCTAATCTATGAAAGCAGGAAATGTCTATGCTACTTTTGCGGAAATGAAATTGCAGAATGGAAATGAAATAAACTACTTAGCAGAAGGTTGTAGTGGAAAATAGAAGAAAAGCAACAATCACCAATACTCTGACGCTTCCCCAGCAACGGCGCCAAAAAGATGGTGGGCTCCAGTATTGTAGCAATAATGCTACAACTCCTGGAACTCCCTTCTTTAATTTTATCAACTCGGTAGTTCGTAACAAACTTGGAAGTGACGGTGCTGTATGCACAAGTACTAGCTCTTGCCGCAACTGTCACTTGGTTAGCTGGCACAAGTCCGCTAGGGGCTTAAGCCAACTTCTATGACTTTTTAGAAGAAGCTTTTTAACTGATGGATGAAAGCTAACTCAAAGGAAGCTAATCTACTTGCCGAAAGAAACTGAAAGCCAAGAAGTAATGCAAACCCTAGCAAACCCTAATTCTACCAACTAGCCCTACTGGTGCAAAGGAAAGGATGCAAACTATTGAAAAAGATGCCATTACTTCTACAAAGGTAAAATGCACATGCCTATGCTATCTCTATCTGAAGAACACATCTTTTTGTATTTTTGAATAAGTTTTTGAATTATCATGCGTGTGCTTTTAATTGGCTTTTTACAGTGCAGGGGTAGATCAAGAGGAGAAATGCTTGGGAAAGGTTGGGAAGGTTCAAAGAGGGTCTAAGGGCTCCCTAACACCCTTCCAGAGAGTTTCACAAAGTTTGGATATCAAGAAACCTCATTTGTGAGCTTCTACAGGAAGTCTGCAGGGGTTCTACAGGATGTTTCAGAATTTCTACAGGATGTTCAGAAATTTCTACAGGATGTTCTACGATGGGATTTTGGATGATGGGTGAGTGAAAGAGGATGCATGAATGGATGGGGAGGTAGGATAGGGGTCTGCAATGACTTAGTGATAGAGGGATGAAGTGATGAGAGGGTGTGGAAAGCTAGCTTGTCTTAAAGAAGGCTGAGGCAATGGAAAGCCAAGAAGGTAGGGTGACGTGGGCAAAAGAGTAGTTGTGAGACGAGGGACCTAACTTGGAGGTGGAGCAGTTGGCCTGGACGAAGCTCAGATGGACGAGAGAGTGATGGAGATGCACCGCACAGTGTATACTTAACCAAATCATCCACGTCCTGCACACAACCAAAACATTAACTGATCTATCCTAACTTGTTAATGAAACCAATGAACAACAACTTTATTTCTAAAGAGAACCATGTACAACAACTTTATTTCTAAAGAGAACCATGTACAACACTTAAGTAAAGAAACATTCCAAAAGATCTGAACGCATGACTAACTCCTACAAACGAAAACATTTCACCAGAGATTGCATGAGTGAGCAAACTAGTGTTTTTGTTGGGCAGCACTGTCTGCAATTCCAGCCCCTAGGAAGAGGTGAAAATGAGAGTGCAGGCAACCCTTTTCTGGAGCTTTTATCAATTCTTATCTCATTACTCTATTCTAGACATCTGAAGCAACTCTATTCTTCAACAATGACCTACTTAACCACACAACAAAATCTAACTCAACAAATTGTGTTTCAAATGCATACAAAGAAAATCATAATGTTGAAAGGAAAGATATCAATACAAAGAAGGAGGCCCTAGGCTCTCAGGTTGGGCCCAACCCCGAGAGCTATGGCTCCTCTAGAAACTCAGAGCTAAGATCAAATCTGACTGCTTTCCATTAAAAAATAATAATCATAAGTCAAGAGTTATGCCAATAATGGCTACAAAAGAACAAAACAGAGCTGGCAGCTCGTAGTGCAAAATGTGCAAAAGTTTTTCCAAAAGTCCTTTTCGAAGGCTGAAGCCTTATCATTTATACATCACGAGGCCCAAGCTAACCTCCTAAATCTATGGGACTTGGCTAACCAAACTGGGAGTGAACAGCTGCTTCCACAAAATCTGTTTGGCTGCCTTCTAGATCCGGGTTTGGTGGCTTTTGGAGCTCGGAGTTGGGGGTGAAGATCCCGAGGAAGGCTATTTAATGCCGTGGACAACCCCCCTACGAATCCTCAACCCCAGCTTGGCTGTCTCCTAGCCCTTGTCTGCTCGGTTTTGCTCCAAAATGTGTCAAAAAATCCTGAAATGAGCATGTGTTAACCACCTAGGAATAGTGACTACCCTTATTCGTACAAATGACATAAACATACTAAAAAATGATGCATAAGTTATGAAAAATGAAGGATTGAGCAAGGGTAGTTAGGCCAAATAAGCCCAAAATGTTACCAAATTTGGGGCTCATCACATGTGATGACCTTTCTCAATAGCTTCGACAGCAAAACACAGGTATTATGTGATCTTTGTTGATGATTTCTCTCGTAATTGCTAGATCTTCTTCATGCAGAAGAAGAGAAAGACATACTCAAAGTTCTGTGAGTTCAAAGCATTGGTCGAGAAGGAGTCGGGGAAGAAGGTGAAGGCTCTTAGGAGTGACAATGGTGGTGAATACATCTCGAGCGAGTTCAAGGATTTCTGCAATGCAGCAGGGATTCGAAGAGAGCTCATAGCTCCCCATAACCCACAGCAAAACGGGGTTGCTGAGCAGAAGAACAGAATGATCGTGGGTGCTCCACAAGAGATGTTGCATGATCAGGGCTTACCCCTTCACTTGTGGGCAGAAGCATGCAATACAGCGGTATATGTGTAGAACCGTTGTCCTCACATGATACTTGGCATGAGTACACCCGAGGAGGCTTATTCTAGTAAGAAGCCTAATCTTTCTCATTTGAGGATTTTTGGTGCTAACGTTTACATGCATGTGACAAAGGATGCCAGGAAGAAGTTAGAGCCGACCGCAGAGGTTGGGATATTTGTGTGGTACACTGATACGCCCCACAACTATCGTGTGTATTTTCCAGACAATGGCAAGACTATTGTGCGACGGGATTTAAAATTTCTGGAGGAGAAAGCCATGAAGTGTTCGCTTGAGAGGGAGCCACACTTGCATGCAAATGAGGAGCTATTAGTTCCTAAGGATGAGCTTGAGGACGTGGATCAGCCACAGGACGAGGTTCATGGAGTGGAAGAGACCACTCATGCAGCGCCAACCATCAGAGGGAGAAAGCGCTTGACAGAAGCTGAGCGACTGGCTCAAGATGCAGAGAAAGTTGTAGGACCACCTACAACCCAAAGCAGGCACAGACAGTCACCTGATCGGTACACTGGATACATGGCTCTTATGAGCAAATGTATTGTGACTGAGCCATCCTCTTTCGAGGAAGCTGTGGAGGATCCTGCATGGGTAGACGCCATGGTGGAAGATTATGATTCGATTATCAGAAACAGTGCATGGGAGATTGTTCCTAGACTGGAAGGGAAATCAGTGGTGGGTTCGATATGGATCTACAAAGTTAAGCAGGTAGCTAACGGGAGTGTGGAGAAGTACAAGGCAAGATTTGTTGCCCGAGGCTTTTCACAGATAGAGGGGATCGATTATGAGGAGACCTTTGCACTTGTCGCAAGGTATTCCTCCATACGGACGATTCTTGCTCTCTCAGCGCAGATGGGGTGGCACATTCATCAGATGGATGTGAAGACTGCGTTCCTCAATGGAGTCATTGAGGAGGAGGTGTACATTGAGCAGCCCGAAGGTTTTGAGATCTTCAGCAGTGAGTTGCATGTGTGTAGGCTCAAGAGAGCGTTGTATGGGTTGCAACAAGCACCACGTGCTTGGTACACATGGATAGACATTTATTTCACCAGACTTGGATTCTCCAAGAGTGAGGTGGATCCTAACCTATACCAGATTGTGGTGGAGGGTAAGTTGCTTATCATTGTACTTTATGTAGATGATTTGATTCTAACAGGTGATGAGCTGTTGATACTTTCATGCAAGGATGATCTTGCTAAGGAGTTTGAGATGAAGGACTTGGGCCTCGTTCATTATTTCCTGGGATTGGAAATCTGGCAGCACAGTGATGGACTATTTGTTTCTCAGGGTAAGTATGCTCGGGAGATACTGGAGAAGTTCAACATGCATGGTTGCAAGCCTGTTGATACTCCTCTTCCTGGAGGTTGGAGGAAGGAGGATGCCACTTCAGCAGAAGAAGTGGATGCTACTGTTTATCGAAAGTTGGTGGGGTCGCTTATGTATCTGGTCAATACACGACCCGATATATTCTATGCTATTAACCAGCTTTCACAAGCTATGGTTAAGCCAACCAAGCTCTTTTGGAAGGCAGGCAAGCATGTATTGCGTTATTTGAGAGGCACATCGGGATATGGATTGTGGTACAAATAGGAGGATGAGGTGAAGCTATGTGGCTTCACAGATGTAGATTGGGCAGGGAGCCCAACGGACAGAAAGAGCACATCAGGAGGGGTCTTCAGTATCGGGTCGATAGCATTTTCTTGGTACAGCAGGAAGTAGAGATCTGTGGCACTCAGTTCAGCAAAGGCTGAGTATATGGCAGCAAGTTTGGCTGCATGCGAGGCTATATGGATGAGGAAGATCCTGGTCGGTTTGTTCGGTTCTTACTTGGAGCCTACTGTGATTTACTGTGATAACCAGAGTTGCATTAAACTCTCGGCTAATCCTATATTTCATGATAGATCTAAGCACATTGACATCAGGTACAATCATATCAGAGATTGTGTGCAACAGAGAATCATGTTACTTTCATACATTCCAACGGAGGATCAGGATGCTAATATCTTGACGAAGGCGCTCACCAGGAGCAAATTCGAATACCACCGAGGCATGATAGAGGTTGCTGATAATCCATATCTTGTTGAGAGGGAGTGTTGAGAATGCAACAAGATGATGAAGCTTAGTGGAAAGGAGTCACCTTCACTAAGTGGGCCCACAGGCAAATTATGGCGTAAAGTCTATTTTTAGACATATGGATCATGGTCTATGAGTTGCAGGATGCTGATTATGGATGATTGATCATGTTGGGAAAAATAAATGGACTTCTATTTTTGGTTCACAGCGGAGTGATCCGAGTCTATTTTTAGACTGCCAGGCTAAAAATAGAAAAGTCAAATATTATTGTCTCATAATAATATTTAGACTATAAACTTTATCTTATCCTCTTGGAGCACTTCAGTTTGAGCTACAGATGTGGCACATGCAGCTGTCAAAAGGAAATACGTTTTCTTTGTGGGTCAGTTGAGCTATTGCGTGCAGGACTTCAGTTAGAACTCAAGCAGTTGAGTTTGGTGGAGTTGGATGTGGAGTTGATAGAGTTGTGTTCAGTTTGACTTGGTTGAACTAGTTGTAATTAGTCTAACTGCAAATAGACTAATGATGAGTTGTGTGAATTAATTGTTAAACTAATTCACTAATTATTAACTCATAAAGCAACTGAAGAATACATCAATTACTCAGTTGTATGTCAGTGCATGTACAGTTCAGTGGAGACAGGTGTTAGAGATTGATATTGCTATCAGTTGTGACTATAGTTGTGCATGAGATCTTGCACAATCAATGGATTGAGTATGACCATGAGGATTGCGCAGTATATTCCCAGTGAAATAGCTTGTGCTCACATGATTTTCAGTGTGGATGATTTTCACTAAGCATTGTGCAATGGAGGTAGGCAAAGCAGCGGAGGAGATTTGAACCTGTGACTTGTTCGGATCTGAGCTAGTTTTGTGTGTAACAGGTGGAGATAGTGTTGGATACTTGAGAGGAGTATTGTACTATGTATTATTACATGTTCTCAATCATTAATATACAGATAGTGTGGGGTTTTCAACTATAAGCTTTCCCCGAGTTACATACTGTGTTAATGTGTGCATGCGATTGATGTTTCATTGTTTTTTATGCTGCTAAATTGATGATCAACATAGAGGAGATTATGTATTGTGCATGTATTCCGCAATAGTGTATAATCGGGATAATCTCTGTTGAATAAGTGTTTATTATTCAAAATTTATACATATAGTAGACACATGCAAGTGGAGGTATTAGTGGAGATTTGGTTACATGCACTAGTGTTCTCTAATAACAAACACATTCATGCACTTATATATCTATGTGCACCACACATAACAATTGAAAAAAATTCCCAATGCATGAATTTTAAAAAACGTGATGTTTAATAAAATGCACATTATTGATACAAAATATATAAATGTATCAATGCTCATTAACACATACAATACCATTGATGCTTCAAAGTACATGACACACCACTTGAATGTCAAATAAAATAACACAAATTTTGTAACAATGATTAATATTTAAAAATAAAAATTTCATGGTGCATTCTAGACCTACAAAGGCATTGATGTGCACAATACTAAAAGTGTCATGTTATCAATCCATCAAAAGAACATACCCATGCAAGTGCATAGTGATACTAGGTGCACTACAATAGGATTAAAATAAAATAAATACCAAACCATATTCAAGTATAATATGTTACTTTAAATAATTACAAGGATATCTTTAATATTTCTATAGATAACTCAATGCATCTTTATAAAAGGAACACCAAACTAGGATTTAATAAAAAAATCTAGCTTCAACAAATTAGTTTATTGTTCTTACATAACAAATAAATGGCGTGACCTTTTTTCGATTAGGGCCCTGGGAGTTGAATGGAGGCAAGGTTATTGTCCCTGTGGAGGCTCTTTTCTGCTTGTTGGACAAGGTGCAGCTTGGTGACAAGAGTTTTAACTCTGTGGAGGTCACGATGGTGTCGATTTCTCCCAGGTCTACTTGCGGGAACAATAACGGTAACATGGATTGGCTGCGAGGAAATACATGCAATCTTATGCTATTGTATCAAAGTTTTGGGGACACGTTTTTTTGTTCTTTAGTGGGGCACGTGAGTTTGCAGCCACATGTCATTTGATTTTGGGGTGTATGGTCATTGAGTATGGTGCTTTTTTTTAGACATCAATGAAGCCATTGCCAATGACATGAAAGACTACCCATTTTATTTTCATCAAATGGTGTATTATGACTGTTACAGAGACTGGGACTCGCAGAACAGGCTTCCCCCAACAAGGATTGCCTCAATGGTTATTGGATGCAAATGACAGGGAGTCAACAACCCCAAATGTTCCTCTGACGGTGGATTCGAGATTCATGGCAGTCTTGGTAATATTTTCTCATAGGAAACAAAGTGTGTGGAGGAAAATAAGGAAATGGCAAGGTCTTGGAAACATATCCCGCAAGAAGAAATTTGTAGAAGAAAATTATTTCAAAATTTCGCTCAAACCCCATCTGGAAGGTCAGTCCTCATGGGAGTCAAAAATGATTTTCTGGTTCGAGATTTGAAAATGGATATCAATAAAAAATCTGGTATTCCAATGGAGTCACAAAGTTTGATCTATGTCAATGAATCTATGAAGGATGATCAACAACTACAGGACTATAATTTAGATCATAATTCCACAATTATTGTTAACCTGAGACTATGGGGAGGCTCGTCTAGACGGATCTATGTATATAACTTATTCAAAGATGCTCTTAAAGGTAAATTTGTTGCATCAGGTAAATTTGAACAGACTCTAAACATTCCTAGGCCCTATATTGTGGAGTAGACAAAACAAATTTTGGAAATGACAATAGATCTAGTAGAGCCAACTAATCTTCACACAAGCTATCAATCCCATGCAATCATTTGCAAGTTTAATGGTTTTTTGCCAAAACCTCTAGATCTCTTTCAGTGGATCTTTACAACTTGGACACTAGACTGCGAGGTTCATCTATGCTCTAAGGGCTTCCTTAGAGTAAAATTTGAATCATTAGAGATCATAGATTCTGTTATACAGTAGGGTCCATGGTTCTAGGGTAATGTGGGACTATTTATCACCCCATGGTTCCCAGAATTTGATGCCATCTCAATGGTGGTCTCCAAAATTCCAGTGTGGGTAAGATTGCATAATTTACCCCTTCATTTCTGGCATCCAAAATTCTTAGAAGGAATTGGTAATCTGCTGGGGAGATACATTAAGATGGACTCACAAAGAACAAAAGAAATAATATATACTTTTGCCCAAATTTGCATAGAGGTAGACCTCAGCAAAGGAATTCTTGATCGTATTCTTTTGACACACAACAACTAGTGTTGGACTCAGTTCTTATATTATGAGAATACGATATTGAAATGTCGCTCTTGTATACAAACTAGTCATTTACAAAATGCATGTCCTTTGACAAAGAAAGATCCTAGAAAGAGAAAGCAACTAGTCAAGAAGCCTAAGGGATGGAAATTCCCAGCCCAACAACCTGATGAAGAAGAGGAAGAGGATCCCATAATTAAGGATAACTAAAATCCACAAGCTCCCCGAACAAGCGAAGGAATCAATCAAGAAGGAATAGTGGCAGCAAGGTTGCACAATCCAAATGCAGAAGGAAATCTTGATCAAGAAATGCAAAAGGAGAAGGAAATAGGATCCAAACATCCTTTTTCCTCTGAGAGCTTAGAATCAGATAAAGAACATCTGAGGAAAACAACAGACAACCAACTAATCATCATAATTCTCACTCCTAATCGAGGAGGATGGCGAAAAGTAGAAAAGAAGAAGAGTAGAAAGGGGTGACTAAGTATTTTTTCTTAGTCCCAGTTTTCTTTCTTTCTGGTTGGTTTTGGCTTTTAGGCACCAACTATTGACTAGCCATGTAATTTTTTTTTTTTTTTTGGGAATTAGTCAAAAGGATGATCTAATGGAATTCCTACAGGAATCTACAACTGTAATTTTGTTCCTTGATTTTCAGGTTGAATAAAATTACGATTTTTCTTCAGAAAAATAAAAAATAAATGCCTTAGTGCATAACCCTACCAAGTGTGCCACTTTAAGTTTAAATGTTTTAGAAATATTTCTCTTTGATTGCTATGTACATATCATTATATTGGTGCATTGAGATATAAGATATACCATAGTAGATTTAAAAGAATACGAAGCCAAATTTTTTATTTTTATTACCACTAGCGCCACCAACATTTTCAAGCATGGGTGCTTTATATCACCCTACAAGCACTTGATTTTCTTGTTCTTTCGAATCAATATATTTTGATAAAAATTTTCATACATAATGGATTAAAGCTCCTTTGTAAATTTAGCAACTTCCCTTACCCCAAACTTAATATTTGTTTTTTACATTTCATGCTTACAAGATGAGGATGGGACCAAGTAATTTATTTCCTATATCCCAATTTATATTTTACAATTATAATTTGTTGAGTTAACTTGTCAATTCCCATTTTTCATTAAAAGTAAATAAATAATGTGATAATTTAAAAATTCATGCATTGCACATTGGCATGTTTATAGGTCACATTGAAGGTAGTTCTTCATATCATTTTGTATGCATTGAACATTTACGCATGACTGGTTCACTAATTAATTGTGATATATGGTGCAGTAGAAGTTGTTATGAAGCAACGTTTGGTGGGCATAAAATCCACTCATGCACACTGAAAAATGTTGGAATTAATTTCCTTATGCAATTATTTAATCATTATCCCACCATGTTCTCATGCCACCATGTTAAATTTACATGCACCTATCACATGTTATGCACTTAAATGGATCCGTAACACCATTGTTTGGTGCAACAATTTGTTTTCACACTAATAAACATAATATAGTAACGTATCATGATGGAAATGTTTTTGGGGATGACTCATGACACTATTGGAGGTGATATTATCTCAGATTGGCACACAACATAGTGTATTGGATGTGCCAATTTACAATGTGGTGACGAGAACTATGTTTCAATATTCACTAGTAATACGTACACATTAAAAATGGTATGCACGCTAATATATAGATCACGAGTGCACGCATTCACTTTTAAACAGTGTGCCTCATGCCAATATGTTTATGGATGAAGAAACACACCATATACTCTACTATATAAAATTGTCAACACACCACATTTGCGAGGAAAATCCTTCATTCTCACAAATGTACCAAATTATTTTAGAGATGAGTAATGCACCAAATCTCATATTCAGTATTGAACCAATATTATAAACGGTAATTTAGTACACTTTGAGAATGAAAGATTCCACAATTATTCATAATGCGAACCATAATATTCTCCTTTGATATCATTCTATAGATTATATTGTTTTTAACAATGAGTAGAGTGTCCACTTAAAATGTTGGATGTTTAAAACTTTTGCACACAATTTATCTTCATAAATAACCAAAGCATTAGTACATTCTTTTAATGTATTTATATTTTCATAATGAGGTTTGTATGTGAATAAATGATGGTCATATTATTAATGGTTAAATATCTGTAGTTTTCTGTATTTTTAGGAGGTTCATAAGAGGGAGAAAGATCTATTTCTTCTCCTATTAGTGCTCAACCTCACCTCATTTTAATGGGTGTTGGCCTCCTTAAGATTCTTTTGGAAGTTAAAACCCTTTAGGGAAGCACGTTGTTATTATTCCATGTAAATAAAATAAAACCAAGGTCATGTTACATGTATTCCAATGTGAATGCTGGGTAAACATTATAGTGGGAATCACTTGTGTTTTATTAATGGTTGTGGAAATTGGCAAAGGCATTGACACATGCAAAGAGGCAATAAATGACATTTAATTAAGGAAATAAAGGAAAATATGATGAAATGAAGGTGAAGAGATACAAACATTCAAGGGGAATTAGAGAGAAAATGAAGGACAATGAATGAAAATAGAAAAAGGAAAGGAAGAGACTAAACATCAATGATAAAAAGAATTCAAAGAAATTCACAACTTTTGGTTCATGTCTTGTCAGTTCTAGCTTTGGTCAGTTTAGCTTTTGGCTCTCTTCTTCCATACTCTTAATCTCTTGCACACTTAGAGCATTTGTGGAGCATTCTGGATTTCATTGGAATTTGGAGAAAATAGGCAAGTAAGCAAAGGAATCTATGGGCAGCGGAAACAAAGGTTGGATCAGCAGTTACAACTCGTGGAAATTGTAGGTAACATGTTGCATGTGTGGTTTCCTTCTTTATATTTGGATGCATGGTACATGCATGTGGTTCTTTGGTCATTTTGTGGTCATTGGCATGGAATTATCTTGGATTGATAGTGGTTTCAGCCTTGCCTTGCCATTTCCTAGATAGTTTGGTCTAAGCTTTGGATGGCGAGTAGACTTGGATCCTAGTTGAGGCAGTATCAAGAAAATTTCCAAGGTTCAAGGGTGGAGATCAGATTTATTATGGAACTCTTGACGGATGGGTGGGGACAAGAAAATTCCTCTAGAGCTAGTGAAGGAAGTCAGAGGAATCCAAGCTTGTTTTGATATTAGTGATTTCTGGACCAGTTTAGGTAAAATCACTGTGGTTGAGGGTTGAGGTGGTTTGGCCTCTGGAAGCCCTGGTTTGTTTTATCTTGGTTTAACCCATATGATCCTACATTCATGCTTGGAATATGTCATAGGGGTGATTGGCTGAAAGAGAGATTTGGTTCGGCCCAATTTATGGTCAGGTGGTACATGCAAGTCCCTGACTTGGTTGGATTTTGCATATGTTAATGCCATCTATTTTCTTATTTTGATTAATGAGAACATATACTAGTTATTATGTTGACCTTATGGATGATTTGTCATGGATTATATTCTGGTTATGTGCATGGTTATATGGTGTACTCTTGCTATTGATCTTATTCATGATTTGAATGATTGATGAATTCATGGCCTAAAAAGTGTTGTTGTAGCTAGCTAGATAGGGAATTGAGCCTTCTTGATGATTCTTTGATGAAGTTAAGAATATCAGGATAAAATGTGCATTCATGACCTATAGCTTCTATGTTTACAATGTGTTTGAGGAAATGTTTATCATGTGCCTAGCATGTTCTGAGCAGGTTCTAGCCTTAGAAGTCATTGTACATACTTGTTGTCATCTTAGACCTGGTTCAGGAGATTTCTGGGCATTTATGGGTAGTGGTATGAAGGCTAGCCCTAAAAAAGTGGCACAAATATTGTAACTGTTGGCATAGAACTGGCAAATTTTGGTCATAATCACGTGCGGGAAGGCTCATGTGTGCGGTTGCAGCTTTTCAACCACATGCATAGTGAGTTAAGGGTGCAGTTGGGAGGTAAATCCTGTGAAAGGTAGTTCTATCTTAGGACATGTTCACCAAAGGATGTTGGCTAGCCTCTAGGTGATCTAGTGTTCCTAAAGGTCCTTAGTAAGTTTCCAGTTTGTAGACCCCACTTCCATAACTAGAACTTCGAGGTCAGGTCATGTCATAACACTCAACTCATGTTCACCCTGGATAGATTGTAAAAGTGGGTAAATGTAGGAGGAGGTCATTACATGGTGGTATCAGAGCAGTTATGTTCCATGCAACCTTCCTTTGATACTAGTGTTACATAGTGGTATCAGAGCGAGGTTGCAACACTAGACCTCGAGGTAAATGTGATTGTTATGCATGTGTGTTAGTTGTTTGTGTTCATCATGCATGTATGTGGCTATTTCTTATTATGGTTATGGTTATGATATTCATATATGAATGAGTATGCTTGTGATATTGTATAGTGTTAATATGGATTGCCCTGTGCAAATGAAATAGCCTCCCCCGTGATACATTGAGGTATGTTTTTTATTATGTTGTTACTTAGCTAACAATGGCATATTGCGGGAAAAAAGAAGATGGGATATGAAGAGAAAAATGGTGGACCACAGTTCACATGACTCCCCTCACATGCCTAATGTGGAATCAATGGAATGGGAAAGGTCATTTGAGCAGCAAGGGGAAGAGTATTCTCTTGATTTAGCAGATACAATGAGGAGTCTAAGGGAAAATATTAGAAGTTACAAGGCATATAATAGCAAGTTGTTTGAGGCACAAGAAATAATTTGAAGGGCTCAAGAAAAGCATGAAAAAGTCAATGTAGTGATTCTTCAAATCATTTTAGATTTACAAAAGTAGGGATAATTGGGAATCAATCATAGGGATAGGTAGGAAGAAAAGACTAATGGGGCTTATGGTAGCAGGTCTCAAAGAAGATACAGGATCGACAAGGATGATACATTTAGAGATGGTAGATATTTGGATACACTTCAAAGGAGGGCTAAAACTCATGGACTTTATTCTAGCTCTGGTTCCAAGAGACGTCATTGCCATCACCGCCATCATCCTTATAGGAGGAGTGAGAAGGGGCACTTTCCAGAAGAGTTCAAGAAATACAAGTCTCATACATTTTATGGAGAGATGAAGAAATCAAAAGATGCAAAAGCATGGATGTTTGGGATGAATAAGTTTTTTATATTGCATGACTACTTAGAGAACATGAAATCCAACATAGCTACCTTTAGTCTCAAGGGGAAAGTAGATAGCTGGTGGGAATATGTAAAGCATGTTAGAGGAATTAGAGAAGAGGAGATTATTTGGGACGCGTTTGAAATACTTTTCAAGAAGAAGTACATGTCTGAAATATATTCATGAAAGTGCCAAGGAGTTCTATAAGTTGAGGATGGGATCCATGATGGATGATGAGTACACTAGCATATTTCTGGAGATTTTGAGGTATGTGCCTTATCTTAAGGATGAGAAAGAAAATATTCAAAGGTTCATCACTAGGTGTTATAGACATTTTTGTGCCTTACAACTATAAGCATGAAATGTCCATAATCTAAGGGATCCAAAGTCCCTAAACATGTTGTTCCTACCCCTAGAGGAACAAGGCTAACAAACAACAGCAATTCACAGAAGTTCTCCACCAGAAACTGCTCAAAAACAAGTCAATTCAGGATCAATTCAGTGGCTCCACTAGTTGTCTGCGCTGAAATGCAAAGTCAACACTGGCTACCTGCACTGCAACGCAAGTAGAAGCACTACCAGGGTGCGCTGAGCGAGAGTTGACAAATGGCAAGTTCATTCCAAGAGGTGTCAAGACCCAGGAAGCTTCCAGAATCTTCCTCAATGACACTTGCCTCAGTGAATTCGACTAGTGATGAGTAAGAGGTTCCCAATCTCCAAGTGGAAGCAAGAACCTCCAAGTGGAATCAAGAACTGACAGAGGGAGAGGACACTAGTCAGATCTCAAGCTGACTCATCCTCTCTCCAAACATCTATATATGGATCTCTCCTCCATGAGATCTTGAGGCTGGAATTTTGTTATTGCAAAGAATTGCTGTTGGTTTGAGGTTGGAATCATTGGGTGCTTAATGCTTTGAAGGGAGGTGAAGATAGGAATTCCATTTGCTGGGAAGGAGATGCTGGATTGGAACCTTCTTGGTTGTATCTCTTCCTGAACCTTGTTATTCATCAATAAAGCTATCTTGGTTTCTCCTATATACTGATGTATCTTTGATGTATGATTGCATTAGTATGTTTAGTTTATTTCTAATCCTGAACTAGTTATGAATATGAATCTATGTCTTTGTGTAGTGTTCCCTTCTTGTGATCTTGCAGAAACCTCTTGAAGTTGGGCGAGCGAGAAGGCAAGTAGCTGGGAACTTTCAAAGAGAAGAGAAACCGGATCGAGGGACAAACGGAAGACACCGGTTAGTCCATCCATCTCTCTTCATTCTTAATTCATAAAGGAAGAATACTAGAATAGCTGTCTCCGTTTGTTGCTAAGGCACTGTCACACCTTAGGTGGATAGGATCGTCCTGCATAGGTATTTTTCCCCACAACAAATTGGCGACTCCACTGGGGAAATCTGTTTAGTCATTTTATTTTTGTTTCTATCATTGTTTGCTTCATAGACTCAACAGCAACAATCGAACTGCATCTGCTATTCTCAGATGCAAAGTAGACAGCTGCTGCTTTGATCCAATCACTGGATTTGTCTATGATCTGAACAATGGACTCACAAATGATTTGATGATCCTTTGTGATAGATCTTAGCCCTTCCTCAAAGCATCCCTTTGATTGTACCTTGCTTGTTGCTTTGATTTGGCCTGAAACTGTAGATTAAATAGCAATCTGTGACCCAGAACCCAGTGAGAAACTCTCGTTTCTCCTTCAGCGCAGACCCTGTGAAGAGGTTCTGCATTTCAACGCAGGTCCCGTGAAGGCTACCTGCGCTGAATGTCAAAACCCCTGTGTTGAGGTTGCGCTGATCCAGTTAGGCCTTGTGCAGCTGGGGTTCTCTGCTCTGTTTTGCCTTGTTTTGATCTCTGATTTTTGCAGCCTGTAACCAGCATAGGTACCAGTCTGATAACTCCTTTTCTCTGCTTAAATTCCGCCTCCTTTTGTACAAAAAGACTGTGAGTGTTTTTATGTGTTTGTGGCGTCATTTACAGTTTTTCCTTTGCAAGAGTGAAATAGTCATCCTGTAGCCCTTGATTCAGATATGTTGATTGTGATCTTAGGAGAGAGTTCATTGGCTGTTTACAGTTGATTATACATTTACTTTTGCTTTTGGTTTGAGTTTGTCTCTTTTAAGTGTCGAAACAAGTATTCATTTCGGAAATCGTTAAGTGTTGTAATCTCTTCTACCCTTCCTGATTTCGAAAAAGTAAACTTGTTTGTATTTGTCATTTAAAAGCAAATTCAAAGTTGTACAAAAAGCTTTCTTTGTAGGCATCAATACTAAGAAAGCGGAAAACAAACACCTGCATTGTGCATTTGCATCTTGATAGTTTGCATGTTTGATTTAGGGAAAGTGCATTAGAATGTGTTGATTGCTCTTTGAGAAAAGATGGTGTCTTTCTTTTCCCTTTGTAGCTAGGATTTTCATAAGTTGAAAAGATATAAAGCTTGCTTATCATCTTTAGATTGCATTTAGGAATTGTATCATACATCTCATGGTGAACCTCAAAAGGCAAACTTCTAAAAAGATCAACCTAAAATAAATTGAATGAACTTAACAACGCTTTGCAACATAACGCACAACATAGAGGTCTAGGCTAGAGACGTGTTCCGGCGTCGTAAAGCCTGGTGACTGTCGATCTCGTTGATGGTGGGTGATTCCTCCTAAGGGACGATAGCGCCAGTACGGATTGTGCTCCCACGTACCGTCGCGTATATATTGGGAGACCCCTATAGGCATAAAACCTTTATCCTTAGGAAGCCGTGTCGGCCTCCCTACTGATCGCAATGCACTGAACACAACATTCAGGAAGATCGACCGCCCGTACCTTAAAAAGTATTCTGCGGTTTTGCGAAAAGTTTGGCACACCCTCTGCCTAGAACTCCAGAGCAGTTCCTTTTGGCCTTTTTCAGACTCTATAATGGAAAAAGTCCATCCGAGCATTTGTCACTTCGGGCTCGTTAAAACATCGAAGGAGACTAGAGTCATCTTTAGCTTTTTCTCGACTCTTTAAAATTGAAAAAGCAAGTTGTGTCTAAAGCGTCGTTAAAATTTATTTTAAACGGACCAATCACCCCTTCTTCCTGCGTTGATCTTTAGGTTGAGAAAATGGAGCATACCAACCAAGGAATTCCCCTTGGTGGAAATCCTAGTCCCTTCTCCTCTTGGGGAGATGTTGGTGCGCCCCATATGGCCACATTGTCGCTTCCAGGACTGACAATTGGCTTGTCGGTCTGGCTCTTTTCAACCAATGTCGTTCAGAACACCACTATTCCTGAACAGTCGAATCAACAGTTAGACCAGACCAGAGTTGCCCACCAGCCTTCTACTTCATCTAATTATTCCTCTCCTCCTTCCTCTTCGCTTGACGGAACTGGTAAAACAAAAAACCAAGTTCCTAAGGAGAAGAAGGAAAAGAAAAAGAAAGAGAAGAAGAAGAAAGAGCCAAAAGCGACTGGGGGCAAACAAGTGTCGTCTGACAAAAATCCACACACAACACTGACTAGGCCTAAATCGCCATGTGTCATATGAAAGGGAGACCACTTCCACAGAGATTGTCCCTGCATCCCTCGGATACTAAGGGACTGGTCTCCCCGTTTGCACAATTTGGTGGCGTCAACCTCTGATAGCCATGTTGACAGCTCACCGTCAACTAGTGAAAGTGAAGTCACAGGATAGAGAGGGAAAACTAGATTTCCCTGCAAAATGTGTGAAGGCGACCATGCCATCCACCATTGTCCCTTCTTAGACGAGGCTAAAAGAGTTTTGGAAGATCGCCCGATTTTACGAGCGCAACTTCCTCCTGGATATCAAAAACTCCTGCCAAGTCCTTCACTAGTTGAGAACCCGGCTGGCCCGCCCAGGTGGTCAGCCGAAGCACCTATCATTGAAGATGAACCGTCTGAATCCATACCTGACGAAAGTCAAAAGGTTGAGGCGGCAGTTGACCCAGTTTTGCCTTCAGAGGCTCTATCTTCGAATGATACCATCACAGAGGAGAATAAAGACGACACCGTCCAAATTCTCTTCATCAACACAGACTCCGATGAACAAGGGGGCAATTTGCCCATTCCTTTATCGCAGGAAGGAACTTCGTCAGAGTCATACCCGGCCGTCTATTCGGTCCCACCACCAAGAAACCTGGTTGTGTCCTTCGACTGGAACCAACTAGGCAGACCCCGGTTGCCAGCAAGCATACCATTCAGAATTATCGTTCAAATATACAGAATGGTAATGGCTGGCACTATCATTGATGAGGGGGCATCTGTGAGTATCCTTTCCTCTATTGCTTGGAAAGCGCTTGGTTCGCCAGTGCTTTTGCCTGAAATGAGAAATCTATCAGGCTTTGATAAAGGAACCAGTCGACCTTTAGGGATCCTCCCCAATGTGCCCATAACATTGAAAGGGAATACCGTTCAAATGAACGTGATGGTCGTTCAAGGACCCTTGGATTATAACCTACTCCTTGGACGAGACTATATATATTGCATGGGAGCCATCGTTTCCTCACTCTTTAGAGTAATGTGTTTTCCGCATGAAGGAAGAGTGGTCAAGCTCGTGGACCAGCTTTCATTTCCCGGATCACGCATCGCAAATAGTCATATACCATCCCTAAATGGTCTCTTCACGCAAGAAATGTCTCAACCCATGGTCCGTCCTCCTGATGAGCGCGAGTAATCCGGGAGGATATGACTAGAACCCAGGGGGCATGTGTCCTGGTCTGCTTCGGCAGGAAAACTTTGGGTATAGAGTAGGTTTCCGTGGGAGAATATGACTAGTCTGTACCCCGTCCGTCTAGGAAGAGGGGTTATTCTAGAATAAGATTCTTTTGTCAAATTTATGTGAGTTGGCGGGCTTCGTCGCTCACCTTTGTCTATTTCGGTAGACATTGCCGAGGAAGTGTTTTGTTTGAAAGATTAACGAGACAATCTTTGGGTAACCTGAAAGAGATAGGCCTCTCTCGGTGAAACAAATGTTTTGACGGAAATGAAGTAGAGGTAACTTTGAAATCGTACTTTATGCCTGGGGGCATGCAAACCTTTTTGAGTGCAAGCAAGGGGTGGCTATTTATTTTTTAAATTTTTAGGTCCTCCCTTTAAACCTGTAGGTCTAACCCTTTAAACTCGTAGGATTAATCGTTTCCGAACTTGCATAACGAAAGGATGCGGGGCATAGCTTTGTGAGATGAAGCTCCATAAAAAATAGAATCTTAATGAGACGTTCTTATCATATGACTGGTTAATCGAGCAGTTTTAGCACACAGTTCATGCTCGTTCAAAAATAAACGCAAGATCCGAGCAGTTTTATCGTATAGTTCATGCTCGTTAAAAAATAAACATAAAATCGAGCAAATGTTTCCACCCGCGTTTAAGCTCGTTAAAAAATGAACTATCCCGGTAAATAACCACAGTGAATGTAATATTATCAGCCGTTAAAGCCTTGGTCGTGTTTGCACCGTCACCTCCACTTTTCCATTGGCCGATCGTTCACCTCCATATGTTTGTTTACCCATTTTGAGGAACAGCTGCGAAGAGTGATTTCACTAGCCATCCTTGTGACACTGCCGTGATTGGAAAATTCCAACCTGTACCTGGAATCAGCTGCTAACCCGTTTTATCACTCGTTCCTCAAAAGACGAGTCTTCTTTAAGCTCTTTTCATCTGACTCGTAAAACATGAAAAGATTGCCGAGTCCTTGGCCTTCCAGCTCGTTAAAGGGACAGGAAGTGCTATCCCTCCTCTAGATTTTAATCTTTTTGGACCTGAGGGATTATTGCACAAAAAGATCGAGCGCTTGTTTTGTTCGGCTCGTTAAAACTATCGAAAACTCATCCCTTCTATATTGTTTTATACTTTTTCGGACCTAAGGGATTAGATGACGAAAAAGGACTTTTGGAGTTAACTTTATGTATCTTTTCAGACTCTCTAAAAATGAAAAGAACCGAGTTATCTTTGTCGTTAGACTCGTTAAAATCATTAAATAGCGACAAACTTGTCTTTAGATGAGAACGAGTTTCACTATCGCTAGGCTCGTTAAAACATAGCAATGGGCTTGCCCGAAGGGCAGGTTATAGAACAAGCATATGTTATCCTCCTCAAGCTTGACAAAAATAAAGAGGTACTGGTCAGCAATGACTGGGGAAAATTGGGAGAAACTCAAGAAAACTTTGATGGTAGCAATTCGCTCTTGAACATGACACTTTTCCTCCGTACCACAATCGGGTTGGGTTGTTTCATTCACCGGTCACATCACCATGGTCTCGCCATACCATCCATATTTGGGGTAATGCTACCGATCCATCGCATCAGTGTCGCCATATGTTCAAGAGAAGTCGTTCAGAAAAGTCAACCGTGTCCCATCCACTACCGTACATTATCCTTCATCCTTTCATGACCGCCACCCTGAATCATATGTCACAGATCGTTTTCACCTCCATCAAAATCATTAGCTCCGTTCTGTGTCATTGATGTGGGATTCATTAAGGCCCTCCTTTGACAGATCGCTTCTTGTCGACATCAGCTCATTATCCAAGAAGTTGATCTAGGAACAACCCCTTCAGTACTTTGAAGCTTGCATGCCTCAATGGCAAGTTTCTCACTTCCGGCGACAGGTATACATCAATGACCTTCGACCGAAAGATTTTGCGTGGTGTTCGACGCCAAGTCCTTTATTCACACCACGTGAATTGTACTGCAGTACCTTGAGGGTCATTATCATTATTGGTGATTCCTCTCGCGCTTGTTAACGGTTTACCTCATTGACCGGTAATCAAGCGATGTCTTTCCATGTTCGACTTCAGAACATTTCTCACATGGATCGACTTGTACTTAGAGTGAATATCGAACGAGTTTGAAGACCCCGGATCTAGTTTCATCCATCCGGGCTGCGATATATATTCAGGAAAGATAAAGACATTGACATGTACATCATTGCAGCAGATAATCACCCTACCCAAAGGATGATAATTTCATCAAAATTATCAGTCTACCATCAGACGATTGTCTGTTCTATGTACAGAAAAATGAATTTATAAAGCTGAGCATGGGAATGCCCGCCTCAGCCAGATCATGAAAGCAGTATGAAAAATAATGTATTGTATTGTATCTCATTACAGGTCTCCTCCCAGCATTGGATGAACTTCGGATCCTCCTGATAAAGCATTTCACCCGATAAATGGCCTCATACTTTTGGGGGCAACTGTTATAGACATTTTTGTGCCTTACAACTATAAGCATGAAATTTCCATAATCTAAGGGATCCAAAGTCCCTAAACATGTTGTTCCTACCCCTAGAGGAACAAGGCTAACAAACCACAGCAATTCACAGAAGTTCTCCACCAGAAACTGCTCAAAAACAAGTCAATTCAGGATCAATTCACTGGCTCCACTAGCTGTCTGCGCTGAAATGAAAAGTCAACACTGGCTACCTGCACTGCAACGCAGGTAGAAGCACTACCAGGGTGCGCTGAGCGAGAGTTGACAAATGGCAAGTTCATTCCAAGAGGTGTCAAGACCCAGGAAGCTTCCAGAATCTTCCTCAATGACACTTGCCTCAGTGAATTCGACTAGTGATGAGTAAGAGGTTCCCAATCTCCAAGTGGAAGCAAGAACCTCCAAGTGGAATCAAGAACTGACAGAGGGAGAGGACACTAGTCAGATCTCAAGCTGACTCATCCTCTCTCCAAACATCTATATATGGATATCTCCTCCATGAGATCTTGAGGCTGGAATTTTGTTATTGCAAAGAATTGTTGTTGGTTTGAGGTTGGAATCATTGGGTGCTTAATGCTTTGAAGGGAGGTGAAGATAGGAATTCCATTTGTTGGGAAGGAGATGCTGGATTGGAGCCTTCTTGGTTGTATCTCTTCCTGAACCTTGTTATTCATCAATAAAGCTATCTTGGTTTCTCCTATATACTGATGTATCTTTGATGTATGATTGCATTAGTATGTTTAGTTTATTTCTAATCCTGAACTAGTTATGAATATGAATCTATGTCTTTGTGTAGTGTTCCCTTCTTGTGATCTTGCAGAAACCTCTTGAAGCTGGGCGAGCGAGAAGGCAAGTAGGTGGGAACTTTCAAAGAGAAGAGAAACCGGATCGAGGGACAAACGGAAGACACCGGTCAGTCCATCCATCTCTCTTCATTCTTAATTCATAAAGGAAGAATACTAGAATAGCTGTCTCTATTTGTTGCTAAGGCACTGTCACACCTTAGGTGGATAGGATCATCCTGCATAGGCATTTTTCCCCACAACACTAGGTTTCCAGTAGCATTCAAAGAATGGATTGAGTTTGATGAGCCTCAATCAATAGAGGAAGTTGTCAGAAAGCTGAAGCATTGTTATGAGTAGTCAAAATGCAAGTCTAAGTTCAAGCGTGACTGGAAAGGGAATGAAAAGACTAAAGGAAAATGGTCTAACAAGCGAGAAAGACTTGAAGTAACAAGGAGAAAGGACATGGGTCTCATCTTGATGAGCAAAAAAATAACGATGATGGAAAAAGTCCATTGAGGTGTTGGACTTGCGGCAGAGAACATTGCGGGAGGGATTTCCCATCACATCAGGGAGGCAGGCATCAAATTTACAGTGCTTACGAGGCACAAACAATTGGGGATGTTGGTCAAAATATTCCTCAGATGTATGTAGCAGTGGATAACAGGAAGACATATAATCAAGCATCTATTATCAAGATGGAAGGTAAGCTTTATGATCAAGTTGTTTCCATTATGATTGATCCTAGATCGAATTATAGCTATACAATTCCTGACCTAGTGGATAAGTGTTTCTTGAATAAAGAAGTGCATGCAGAATCTTGGTTGGTGCAGTTGGACATAAGGATCAAGAGAAGAGTTCGTCACTAGATGAGATCATGTGCATTTGAGATGAATGGTATGCCTACATAAACACATCTAAATGTGCTTCCTTTAGGTTCATATAATATGATTTTGGGCATGGAATGGCTATTCCTTCATAGGACTAAGGTGGATTTCTATGACAAGTCTATTGAGTTCCTGGATGATGATGGGGAAAAGAGAGTCTTGCAAGGAAAGAAGAAGCCTAAATCAGTGAGAATGGTTAAAACTATGTAATAAAAGTGTAGTTGTAGGAAAGGATGTTTGTTATTTATAGTGCATGTTTCCAGTGATAAAGAGAAGGATGTTGAGGATGAGGAAGTCCTGAAGAAGTATCCTATCTTGCAGCAATTTCAGGATGTGTTTCTTGTAGACATTCCAGAGTTACTGCCTTTAGGGAAGTGGACTTATTTATTGAGCTGATACTGAGAGCGACACCAACATCTAAAGCACCTTACAAGATGAGCACTCTGGAGTTGGTGGAACTGAAGTTGCAACTTAAGGAAATTCTTGATAAGGGGTACATAAGGTCAAGTGTATCTCCTTGGGGTGCACTAGTATTATTTGTTAGGAAGAAGAATGGTTGTATCAGATTGTGCATTGATTATACGGAGTTGAACAAGGTGACCATCAAAAACAGGTATCTATTGCCACGAATTGATGACTTGTTCAATTAGATGAATGGAGCATTAGTGTTTTCCAAGATTGATCTAAGATCAGGATATCGTCAAGTGCACATCAAAGAAGAAGGCATCTACAAGACTACGTTTTGCATGAGGTATGGGAATTATGAGTCTATGGTGGTTCCTTTTGGTCTTACTAATGCTCCAACCACCTTTAAGTGTTTGATGAACAATGTGTTGCATCTCTATCTAGACAAGTTTGTGAGTATTTTTTTATCATATATCGGTATCTTCCAAGAATGAAGAAGAGTATGTAGAGCACCTTGCAGCAACATTGATATTTTTTAGAGAGCATCAGTTGTATGCCAAGCTCAATAAGTGTAGTTTATTTTAGAATCATATTCATTACTTGGGACACGTTGTTTCCAAGGAAGGGATAGCAATGGACCTAGAAAAGATTAAAGCTATCATGGAATGGCCAACTCCTAGGAATTTGGATGAGGTTAGATCATTCATGGGATTAGCAAGTTATTACAAGAGGTTCATCATGAAATTCTCAAAGATTGGCTATCCTATTACATCTTTGCAGAGAAAATGGAATAAATTTGAATGGATTGAGGAGTGTGCAACTAGTTTTGAGAAGTTGAAGCATTTTCTTACAAATGCTTTGATATTGAAGATTTCAGATCCTGATAAGGAGTTTGTGGTTTGTACAGATGCTTGAAAGGAAGCACTTGGTAGAATCCTAATGCAGGAAGGGTAGGTGGTATGATATGAGTCAAGGAAGATAAATGGACATGATCAGAAATATGTGTCTCATGATATTGAGTTGGCATCTATAATTCATACATAGAATATGTGGAGATATTAGCTCCTTGGCAAGAGGTTTGTTCTGGTGAGTGATCATAGTGCATTGAGGTACTTGTTTGACCAACCTAATTTGAATGCAAGGAAATCGAGATGGTTGGCTACCTTCAAAGATTTTGATTTTGAGATAAGGTACATTAAGGCCAAGGAGAACATGGTTGTGTATGCTCTCAGTAGAAGAGTGCAGGTGAATCATATTTCAATTGTGAGCTCTTATGGGAAATATTTACAAGAGATGATCTTACATGTAGGGCAACATGATGAGAAGTACCAACAGTTGAAGCATATATTGCAACAAGGTGATTAGGATGAGGAGTATCACCTCACAATATATGGCTTAATGAGATTCAGAAACATGACTTATGTGTCAGATAACAATGAGTTGAAGAAGCATATCTTGAGAGATCTTCATGTCAAGCCATATTCAGGCCACCCAGGATACTATAACACTTTGAAAACTATTAATAAGTTCTATCATTGGCCAAATTTGAAGAAAGAGGTGGTTGAGTTTATTGCAAGATATTTGGATTGTCAGTAGGTGAAAGATGAATGTAAGCATCTAGTTGGCTTGTTGCAACCTATTCCGATCCCAGAATGGAAATGGGAGGTCATTTCCATGGACTTCATTAAATAATTTCCGAGGACATCGAGACAACAAGATTACATCATGGTTGTGGTTGATAGGTTGAGCAAGGTAGCTCACTGTTGGAATTATGATGCATTTGTTGTACTTGATGGAAACCCACTTGTAGCAAAACAACTCACTTGTATATGGTAACTAGATAAGAGATATCAAATGTGACAGAATGCATGACAATTATGACAAAATGCAGGGCAATTCAAAGGAATCAGTTCAGAAGTAATGTACAATGGCAACTCTCTCATATGGAAGTTCACAGTGCAGCAAGTTAACAACAAACAATTATAGATCAAACTATAAAGAATGAAGAAAGAGAGGTATACGCAGGTTCACCTTGACAAAGCTGCGTATACACGCAGGTTCACTGAACACAAGTAGCATATACATACACATGCACTTTCACAGAAGGAAAAGCGCATATATGTTGGAAAACTAAGTTTTTGGTCCGAGGTATTTGGTCCAAGGTATTTTGATCCATGGTATTGGTCCAAGGTATTTGGTCCAAGGTATTGACCCTAGGTATTTGGTCCAAGGTATTGGTCCTAAGTGATTTTGATCCATGGTATTGAGAAAGGCCTAAAACTATATAAGGAGGACAAGATCATTAGGCCAAGGTGAGCAAGCATGGAATATCTGATGAAGTGTGAGATCTAGTATGTAGGTTATCGTCTTATGGTGCTTTACTTGATTTGAACCAAGGATGAACCTTAGCGGTTGATGAGGCATAAGATCTAATGATGGATCGAGATCTTAGGGCTTGAAATGAATTATCATTATTTGGTTTTGATCATGTATAATCTAGATCTGAATACTGAAGCATGTATTATTCTATAAATGTTATGATATGGGTATAACTAAAGTCTGGAATAGCTGCAAAATTATGAATGAATATTTATAGATGTGTACGCTGGTTGGCCTTGATAAAAGTGCGTATACACGCTTGTTTGACACATGGAAGTAGCGTATACCTTATGAAGTATGTTTCAGTTGCTTCTGTTTGCTGTTGTAGAGTTCTGGGTTCTACTTTGGGTTCTAGTGACTGTATTCTGGTGACAATATTTTGAATGATCAGATTGATTGATTGTGATTTTCTACAGTGATGATGGGTTGTCAAAGTGATTGATTGATTCAGTTGTGATGTTTGAGTTTCAGTGATTGGTTGATGCAAATGTATTTGATAGTTGTATTGCAGTGGTGATTGATTTTGAGCTTCAATGTTGTTGATGGGTCCAATATGAAAATTGGATGAAATGTGGCCTTCATATTATGGTGTTGTGTTCCAGGAGTATCCAGCCTAAAAATTTATGAAACGTGGTCCCTGGAGGAAGAAAGAAGGTCGTAGCCTTCTATAGGTCGGTGCCTACATACTAGTAAACATATCGGCTAGTAAAAGAGTTGGGGTTTTAGCTCTCTTCCAGTAGAAGCTGGAGAACGAGAGAAGGTTGTAACCTTCTGTAGGTAGAAGCCTATGTACTGGTATGAGTCTGCACCAGTACAATGTTGTAAACAGATTTTATTATTATTAAAAGTAGACATAGATGACAACAGCAGGTGGTTTTCACCCATATTGGGTTTCCACCTTAAATCTTGGTGTTCATGTGTGTTACTTTTGTGTGATGGTTCATTCTGTTATTAACTGCACATGGTTATTGTTTAATGTTTAATAAAGTACTAATGCACAGATTAAAGATCAACATATGATGAATTAACTGAATCATAAGTTTGCTAGATATACGTTGGTTTCCTTAAAGACAGTTGCGTGTACATGCGGGTTACCTTCATTGAAGTAGCGTATATAAATTTGAGTATGAAAAGAAAAATATTATTGACTTGACTCATACTAATTCACCCCCCCCCTCTCAATATTATTTCCAACACTCACTTCATTACTGTGAAGTCTACAAATTCAACTAGTAAGATAGCTCAGATCTTCATCAGGGATATAGTGAGGTTGAATGAAGTTCCCAAGAAGATTATATCTGATAGAGATGCCAAGTTCACTTCCAGTTTTTTCAAGGAGTTGTTTGCAGGCTTGGGGACAAAGTTAGCTTTTAGCACAGGTTATCACCTACGAACAGGTGAACAGACAGAGAGAGCTAACAATATTCTTGAGGATATGTTGAGGATGTATATTATACATCAACAGCAGAAGTGGGAGTATCTTCCACTCGTGGAGCTCGCTTATAATATTGGGTATCAAGAATCTTTGAAGATGAGTCCATTTGAGGCTCTACATGGGTGGATTTGTAATGCTCCCATCATCTAGAGTGATGCAATGAATAGGCTGTTGATTGGACCATATATGGTGGTTGAGATGGAGTAGGAGATGCATGTTATTAAAAGGAACTTAAATTTATCATAGGATAGGAAGAAAAATTATGCAAATCAACATAGAGCATTCAAGGAGTTCAGGTTGGAAAGCATGTGTGCTTGCACATCAAGCCCAGAGGAGCTCCTTGAGGATTGAGTCATGTGCCAAGTTGGAACCTCGGTATTGCAGTCCTTTTGAGATCCTTGAGAGGATTAGACCAAAGGCCTACAGACTTGCACTACTACAAATAGTGAAAGTCCGTGATGCTTTCCATGTTTTATTGCTTAAGAGATATGTACATGATGTTGATCATGTGATTGATTGGTCTATATTGCATGTGGAACCAAAGGGATAATTCCAACCAGAACCATAATGCATTCTGCAACAAAAACAACTCATGCTCCAAAAGCAAGTTAAAGTGCAATGGAAGTACTTTGGGCCCAATGAAGCTACGTGCTACATGGGAGATGGTTGATCAAATGTGGCATTTGTATCCTTCCTTATTTTCTTGTTGAGCATATGTGTTTGGTATATATGTGTTTTTGTATATATATATATATATATATATATTTCGTAAACACTACAATGAGCTGTGTTATAAAGCTCCAATAAGTAGTATGTTATAAATACTACATCAAGATATGTTATAAATCTCCTTAGGCAGTATGTTTTGTTGGTCAAGCATCATAGAACACCGAGGATGGTGTTCCCCCAAGGGGGAGGGGCTTCTAATAGCCCCTGGTTGATTTTCCATGTAAATAAAATATAACCAAGGTCATGGGACATGTATTCCAATTGAATGGTGGGTGAACATTATAGTTGGCATCACTTGTGGTTTATCAATGGTTATGGAAATTGGCAAAGACATTGGCATATATATATATATATATATATATATATATATATATATATATATATATATATATATATATATATATATATATATATATCTTGTAAACACTACAATGAGCTATGTTATAAATATTGCATCGAGTTGTGTTATAAAGCTCCTTAGGCAGTATGTTTTTCTAGTCATAAGTGTCATAGAACATCGAGGATGGCGTTGCCCCAAGCGGGAGGGGCTTGTATTAGCCCCTGGTTGATTTTCCATGTAAATAAAATATAACCAAGGTCATGGGACATGTATTCCAAAATTGAATGGTGGGTGAACATTATAGTTGGCATCACTTGTGGTTTATCAATGGTTATGGAAATTGGCAAAGGAAAAGAGGCAATAAATGGCATTTAATTAAGGAAATCAAGGAAGATAGGAAAAAAGGAAGGTGAAGAGAGACAAATATGAATGCAAGGGAAATTAGAGAGAAAATGAAGGAAAATGAAAGAAAAGGAAAAAAGGAAAGTAAGAGACTAGACATCAATGATAAAAAGGCTTCAAAGAAACAATTCACAACTTTTGGTTCAACTTTTGTCCATTCTATTTTTGGTCAGTTTAGATTTTGTATCTCTTATTCCATACTCTTAATATCATGTCCCTTATCAAAAACATTAGTCACAGGGTGCTGCTACAACTTTTTGGCATAATTTAGACTTAGGAGGAGGACCCCACAATTAGACTTAGGAACTATGGGGAAATTTCGACTTTATTTAGCAGCGAGTGGAATGTGGGGGCCACCCACATGGGGAATTCGAACTTGGCCATTCCGTGTGCTTGGAGGGAAATCGAATGGGTGGATGGATGGGTCCACATGAGACTAAGGAGGCCCAAGGTAATAAAAGGAGGATCAGGTCTCATTTTCGACCATCTTCTATATTTTCAAACAAACACTCACTTGCACGCTTTGCTGCTTAACAAGTCTACTAGCTATTTAGCCATGAATCTCTCACGCAGGAGATTCAACCTCTACTTCAGGGGATCATCTGTGCCTGCCCTAGGGAGGCTATTCTAACAGGAGTTTCAGGCAGTCAGGGACAACAACACACTGTAGCCATCAACACAGAGAGGGAACTGTGTATTCCTGAGCAGCCAGAAAATGTGCAGGAGGAGTTGAAGGTCAGTAAGGGGATTCATTGCTTGCTGGGAGATGCGGGAGTTGAGGAGGCAACATGGAGAAGGCATTTTCGCTAGATTTTTCAGCCAGCTAGACCACCGCAATAGTCAGTCGAATTCTTGGATAGAGGGACTACGTAGAGGCCATCCAACAGCAAATTCGTGGGACTTGGGGAGCAGTTGATTTTTTGCCAAGAGCCATCCGGGGAGATAGGAGTTGAATATCATAGGTAAAACTAGCATTTTGGAGGGTTTTGCAGAGGGATTTGCAGTTTGTTTCCTGCAAGTCGAAACTGGCAATAAAAGCGGGGGAGAGGCTCCTAGGAGGGAGAAAATCCAAAGTCAAAACCAGCTAAATTCCCTTCTCCTTTTTTCTAGGTTTTGTCCAAGGAGTCTGTGGTTAAAAGCACACAATTTTTAGAGCAGTTTTTTAGTACCTTCTAGCTATTCGAAGTTCAGCAAGACAGCAGTTTACTGGGGCAGGGCAGTTCAGAGTGGTGCAGTAGTTGGGCAACCTTCAACTCAGCTATTTTCCCACCTGGGGTTGGTCTTGCTTGTTCATTGGGAGAAGCCCAGGTGCACCATTCCATTTCATATTGTATCTAGCCTACATGTTTTTAATAATATGGGCTAGTAGTTCCTTATTGGTAGCATTTTCATGGATGTTTGATGTGTGTTTTATTTTTTATATGTTGTTGCACAGTTTATTTTTCTTGATAACCCTTACATTCCTACTTAGGAACATTATAGTTGTATCAAAGCCCAGTTCTTGGCTCAACTGTGGGGATTGTTCCCTATGAGAGAAGGGGACCAGCAAAACGGGGATGAGTAGAACATTACCTACTGTAGGCAGAGGTACAGGAGCAGAGAAAGGGAGTTAGAAATTACTCTAGACACGGAGGATAGAGGGAAAGTAGTGGCTGGAGAGGAGGAAATGATAGAGCCCAAGAGCAGGGAGGAGATGGCTTTCGAGAGCCTCTTGAGGGCCTTGAGTGACTTGGCCAAGGGGCAGAAAGACATGTTGGAGGAGATCAATTCACAGAACAAAGAAAGCACCACGCTTAGAGGGTTTCTATGTGGATAAAATTTCGGGGCCTCTCAGCCTTTGGATCACCCCTCACCAGTAGCACAACGCCCTTCAGTAAGTGTGCTGACTTGGATTACACTAACTTCTTTCATGCTAATGGCACAAATCAAGCCCGCAAGGGAGGAAGATCCTCCTCAGATGGGGGATTACTTCAAAGAGTGGCAAACCATAGATGAAGACTTCAAAGAAGCCCTCTCCTTCAGATATGACTACAAGCTCAAGCAGAATGAGAGAAACAAGGGGTGTGGAGGACAAGGGACCCAAAACTATGAGTTGCAAAGAACCATAGGGAGGATGTATTTCCCTACTTTTGATGGCACTACCAAGTGCATGGCCAGTGCTTAGGTTAAAATATGGACACATAATTTCAACTCAACTAGATGATAGAGCAGGAAGCCATTAACATGACCACGCTGCACTTGGAGTAGGAAGCTCATGGTTGGTGGTTCCATGGCTTGACCACCTTAGGGCATGCCCAGATAGTTTCTTATGAGGTCTTCACCTGGAGGGTAGTGGAGAGATTCAATCAGAGGGATCCGGAGGCATATTTCAAGGAGCTCACACAACTAGGCCAAACTAGCAACCCAAAGCAGTACTTTTCAAACTTTTTGTGTGTGTTAGTGACAGTCCTGGATCTATCCGAGGCAAGGAGGGTATATACCTTTATTGGGGGCTTGCATGAGCCCCTGTGTGGACTGGTGAAGTCATGCAGACCCTCCATGCTACAGGAAGCGGTCTTGTGTGCCAGAGATCTACAGGGGGCCGTCCCCAAGACTATAGCACCATTTCCTGCATGGACCCCTTTCCCACAGAAGGGGCATGAGACTAGATCCCCACCACCGAGGGTCACACAAGGGAGGGGGTAGTTAGATGAGGAGACATCAAAGGACCTCCGGAGGAGGAAGCTGTTCTTCACATGTAGAGAACCCTGGGAACCTAGCCATAGGTGCACTGTAGGTAGAGCACAGTACATTGAGGTATTTTCTGACAGTGAACAGGAGGATGAGGTGGAGCAAGATTATGGTGTGATAGATGGAGAGATTTTGGTAGATAGACCACCACCACCACCACCACCACCACAGGGACGGGCATCTCTTTCCCGAGTAGGAGGAGTCCTTGCTTCTTTATGCGAGATTCCTAAGTTTTTGACACTAAGGATCATAGGCATTTTATAGGGACAGAGGGTGTCAATGCTGGTGGAGAGTGCGGCTACCCACAATTTCATAGATGCATAGCTGGTCCAGAGGAGGGACCTCACCATAGCAGAGTTTGAGGGTTTCTCAATCCTTATGTGAGGTGACCTTACCATCTAGTGCACCAGATATGTGCCCTCCTTGACAGTGGTTATGGGGAACTACTCGATGACGGACCACTTCTTTGTGGTTGATGTGCCAAAAACCAACGTGGTGATGGGTATCCAGTGGTTTTATTCCCTTGGGCGAGTCATGATGGATTGGAGGAAACCAGAGATGGAGTTTATTGGGCAAGATGGCAAACTAGTGGTCTTGAGAAGCATGCAGTCTTACCCACCTCAAACAACAGGATGGAGTCGGATCTATGACATGGGGACATTGCATGGGTAGTTTAGTTGAGGATCTTAGAGGCTGGGGGACAGGTGCATCCACAACCAGCAGACATATAGGCTTTACTGGACATGTATGCAATAATGTTTGGGGACATTCCACCAGGAAACCACTAGATAGAGGATTTTAGCACAACATTGAGCTGGAGCTAGGTGTACAGGCAATGATCACTACTCCTTACAGGCATCCCAAAGACTATAACGACGAGATAGAGAAGGCCATCCAGGAGCTTCTTTCATTGGGCCATATCAGTGCAAGTTCCAGTCCCTTCGCTTCTTCAATAGTGTTGGTGAAGAAGAAGGATGGAACCCTTCGGATGTGTATTGACTATCGGGCCCTCAATCGAAGGACTCTTAAGAACCATTACCTTATTCCCTGCATTGAAAAGTTGATGGATGAGCTTAGATGAGCCAAATACTTCTCTAAGATTGATCTGTGTTCAAGGTACCACCAGATCAGGGTGAGGATTAGGACATCCCAAAGACAACTTTTCAGTGCCACTATGGGCACTTTGAGTTCTTGGTCATGCCATTTGGGTTGACCAACGTTCCACACACATTCCAATCATGAATGAACCATGTCTTCCGAGGACAGTTGAGGAGGTTCATGCTAGTGTTCTTTGATGACATCTTGATTTATAGCCGGACATGGGAGGAGCACCTCCAACACTTGGAGGAGGTATTGCGCATTTTGGAGGAGCAACGCTTCTATGCCAAGCTCTCCAAGTGCAAGTTTGGGTTGACAAAGATGCTCTACCTAGGGCATATCATTGGAGCAGATCGGGTGAAATTTCACAAGGAGAAGATTCAGGACATCCGAGACTGGCCAATACCCCGAGACATGACTACGCTGAGGAGCTTCTTGGGCATTTGCACCTATTACAGGAATTTTGTCAAAGGGTCCTCACAGTTGGCAGCGCCTTTGACCAACTTGACCAAGAAGGGGGCCTTTGCATGGAATGATGGAGCACAAGTTGCCTTTGATCACCTCAAGGAGGTGATGAGTACTTGCCCTATCATGGCACTTCTGGACTTTTCCCAAGCATTCACAGTTGAGTTTGATGCATCTGGGGTAGGAGTTGGAGCAGTATTGTCTCAGGAGGGGCATCCCATAGCTTTCGAGAGTCAAAAGCTCCTATTGCATGAGCTATCATATTCCATATATGACAAGGAGATGCTGGCTATTATGCATGCATTGGCCAAGTTCTGCCAGTACTTGGTGGGAAACCGGTTCCGTGTGAAGACTAATCACAATAGTCTTTGACGTTTCATGGGGAAACAAGGTCTTAATGATAGGCAACAAAGATGGATCATCAAGGTGGGTCATCAAGGTGCAGGCCTATGATTTCGACATTGACTATGTGTGGGGGAAGCACAATGTGGTGGTTGATGCTCTATCTCGAAGATTAGCTAGGTTATCTCTCATGAGCATCTGCCAGGATTGGAGGGCTTAGTTGTTAGTGGAGTACTCCAAGGATAGGAGGGCATGCGAGATATTAGAGGGGACACATGCAGATGAGCATTATCATGTGATGGATGAGGTCATCTATTACAAGGGGTGTGTTTACTTAGTGCCCAACTCGCAGTTGAGGGAGAGGATCCTCCAAGCAGCTCATGATTCACCACTGTCTGAACACTAGGGGTTCTGGAAGACTTGTATGGTTGTTCAGGAGAGATTCAAGTGGAAGGGCCTCGAGGAGGATGTGTTGCAACATGTATGGGAGTTTGAGGCCTATCAGTGGAACAAGGAGGAGCTAACCCACCATGCAAGACTACTACATCCACTTCCCATTTTGGAGGGGAAATGGGAAAGTATTTCAATGGATTTCATCCTTGGGCTCCCCACAGTATAGGGGAAGGATTGCATATACGTAGTGGTCGATAGGTTGACCAAATTTTCCCACTTCTTTGCCATCCCCACTAGGTACAGGATTGCATAGGTTGCCAAGTTTCTCTTCCGGGAGGTTTTCAGGCTACATGGGCTCTCCAAGAACATAGTGAGCGACAGAGACAACAGATTCATGGGTGGCTTTTGCCAGGAACTCTTTAGCTTGGTTGGGACAGAGCTCACTCCTAGCACCAGTTATCACCCTCATAATGATGGTGAGACAAAGAGGGTTAATTAGTGGTTGGAGGGCTACCTGAGGAACTATGTGATAGGTCAGCAGAGGATGTGGATTCGGTGGTTGCATCTGGGCGAGTACTGCTACAACACTATGCACCACATGTCTATTGGTATGATTCCTTTCCGTGCCCTTTACAGATATGGCGCACTAACTTTTGCTGATATTGTTTTCAGAGACAGTCAATCCCTAAAGGCCAAAGGCTAGGTCTAAGAGAGCCAAGATATCCTCAAGGCTCTCAAGGAAAATTTGGTGGTAACCCAAAATGAGCAAAAAAATTATGCAGACCGACACAGGACAGAGAGGCACTTTGAGGAGGGGGGCTTAGTATACCTCTGGCTGCAGTCTTACAGGCATTCTACGTTGAAACACAAGGGGGCCGGGAAGCTACATCCACGCTTCTATGGGCCCTACCAGGTGACTAGGTGAGTTGGGGAGGTGGCTTATGAGCTGGAGCTACCTCCAAGGAGTAGAATCCACAATGTGTTTCATGTCTCATACCCGAAGAAGGTGTTGGGAGAACAAGTGATGGAAGCAGCTAATCTACCCCCACTGGATCATGAGGGCCACTTGGTGTTAGAGCCAAAGGAAATTTTGGGGAGCAAGGAAAGAAGATTGAGGATCAGGACCATCAGGGAGTTATTGGTACACTGGAAGAACTTGCCGGATGAGGATGCCACCTAGGAAGGTGAGAACATATTGGAGCACCTAGCTTTGAGGTTGCTTGAGGGAAAGCAACAATTGGGAGGGGAGGACTATCATGTCCCTTCTCAAAAACATTAGTCACAAGTATAGCTACACATTTTTGGCACAATTTTGACTTAGGAGGAGGACCCCACACTTATACTTAGGAACTATGGGGCAATTTCAACTTTATTTAGCAGCTAGTGGAATGTGGGGACCAACCACATGGGGAATTCGAACTTGGCCATTTGATGTTCTTGGAAGGAAATCAAATGGGTGGATGGAGGGGCCCACATGAGGCTAAGGAGCCCCAAGGTAATAAAAGGAGAATTAACTCTCATTTTCAACTATCTTCTACATTTTCAAATAAACACTCACTTGTATACTTTGCTGCTTAGCAAGTCTACCATATATTTAGCCATGAATCTCTCACGCAAGAGATTCAACCTCTACTTAGGGGGACCATCCATGCCCGCCCTAGGGAGGATTTTCTAACAGGATTTTCAGGGAGTCAAGGACAACAACACACTTCAGCCATCAGCGCATAGAGGAAACAGTTTATTCCTAGGTAGCCAGAAAACACGAAGGAGGAGTTGAAGGTTAGCAAGGGGATTCATTGCTTGCTTGGAGATCCAAAAGTTGAGGAGGAAACATCGAGAAGGAGTTTTCACTGGAGTTTTTAGCCAGCTAGACCAATGCAGCAGTCAGTCGAATTCCTAGACAAAGGGACTATGCAGAGGCCATCTAGTAGAAAATTCGTGGGACTTGGGGAACATTGATCTTGGCCAAGAGCCATCCGGGGAGCTAGGACTTGAATAGCACAAGTAAAACCAACATTTTGGAGGAGTTTGCAAAGGGATTTGTAGGTTGTTTCCTACAAGTCGAAACTAGTAGTCGAAGCAGGGGAGAGGCTCTTAGGAGGTCGAAAATCCAAAGTCAAAACCAGATAATTCCCTTCTGAGTTTTGTCCAAGGCGTCCGAGGTTAAAAGTACACAATTTTCCCGGTATTTTTTGAGCACCTTCCAGCTATTCGAAGTTCAGCAGGGCAGTAGTTTACTAGGGCAGCACAGTGCAAAGTGGTGCAGCAGTTGGGCAGCCTTCAGCTCAGCTATTTTCCCACCTGGGGTTGTTCTTTCTTGTTCATTGGGACAAGTCCAGGTGCACCATTCCATTTCATATTGTATCTGGCTTACAAATTTTTAATAATATGGCTCAACATTTCCTTATTGGCAGCGTTTTTATGGATGTTTGATGTGTGTTTTATTTTTTATACGTTGTTGCACAGTTTATTTGCTTAATGTCCCTTACATTCCTACTTATAAGGAACATTATACTTACTCTCTTGTAGACTCAAAGCATTTGTGGAGAATTCTAGCAGTCACTGGGATTTAGATAAAGCAAGATAGCAAGGAAATGAATTTGTGGGTAGCAGAAAAGAAGGTTGGATCAACAATTACAATGGTGGACATTGCAGGTAAAGAGTTACATTTGTGGTTTCCTTGTTGGTATTTGGATGCATGGTACACGCATGTGGTTCTTTTTTCATTTTGTTTTCATTGGCATGGAATTTCCCTGAATTTCTAGTGGTTTCAAACTAGCCTTGCCATTTCGTGGATAACCATGGTATTGTGGGTTCCTTGTTTAGTCTAAGATTTGGATGGTTGGTAGACTTAGATCATGGTTGAGGTGGTCTCGGGAAAATTACCAAATGTCAAAGGTGGAGATGGGTTTTCTCCTAGAATTCTTAACGAATGGGTGGAGACAAGAAAATTCCTCTTGAGCTAGTGAAGAAAGTTGCAGGTATCCAAGCTTGTTTTGATATTAGTGATTTCTCGACCGCTTTAGGTGAAATCACTGTGGTTGAGAGTTGAGGTGGTTTTGCCCCCAGAAACCTTGGTTGGTTTTATGTTGGTTTAACCCATATGATCCCACATTCATGCTTGGAATATGACACACGGGTGATTAGTTGAAAGAGAGATTTGATTCGGCCTAATATATGGTTGGGTGGTATGTGGAAGTCCCTTACTTGGTTGGAATTTAGATATGTTAATATGCACCATTTTCTTATTGTGGTAAATGAGCACATATATTGGTTATTATGTTGATATTATGGTTGATTTGTCATGGATTCTATTATGGTTATATGCATGGTTATATGATGTACTCTTGCTATGTATCTTGTTCATGATTTGATGAGTTATTGAATGATTGATGAATTCATGGGCTAACAAGTGTTGCTGCAACTAGTTAGAGAGGGAATTCAGCCTTCTTGATGATTGTCTGATGAAGTTAAGAAGACCTAGATTAAATATGCATTCATGACCTGTAGCTTCTATTTTTACCATGTGTTTGACAAAATATTTCTCATGTGATTGGCATGTTCTAAGAAATTTCTAGCCTTAGAATTCATTGTACATACTTGTTGTCATTTTAGACATAGTTCTAGAGAGTTCTATGCATTTCTGGGCAGTGGCCTAAAGGCTAGCCCTAAAAAAGTGGCACAAATATCACAACCTGGTAGAGAATTGGTAGATATCAGTCATAACCACATGCAGGAAGACTCATGTGAGTGGTTGGAGCCTTTCAACTGCATGCATAGTGAGTTAAGGGTGCAGTTGGGAGGTAAATCCTAGGAAAGGTTGTTCCATCTCAAGATTTGATCACCAAAGGTTGTTGGCTTGCTTCTGGGTGATCTGGTGTTCTTGAGGGTCACCAATAAGTTTTCATTTTGTAGACTTGACTTCTACAACTAGAACTTGGAGGCCGGGTCATGTCATAGTAACACTTAGCTCGTGTTTACCCTAGAGAGCTTGTAAAAGTAGGTTAATGTGGGAGGAGGGCGTTACAATGTTCTTACACATAGATAAAATGAAAATAGAGGAAAAGGTTATTCATGCATGTAACACAATACCATATCTTATGAATGAAAGGAACACAATTAACAAAGTATGCATACACAATTAACATATAATATTTAGAAAGCAAGATACAATAGAAAAATATTCATCATTTTATTAATCCAATGGAAAACCAATAGCTGAAAATACTTGAGGAGAAATATTGATGTAGTTAGGTGGGATCTAAACCCTCACCTTGTGATGGGTCCTTGACCTCCTTTTTGCTCCAATGTAATTTAAACTGGTAGAGAAATGATGGAGCTTTAAATGATGTATTATGTACCTTATGATAATGGTACTACCTTACCATAGTTGCATCGAACATTATTTTCACTATGATGTATTATATAGAAACCCTTTTTTCAGAGGCATAGCTTTATTGGTGGTTCATTGTACTCTCAATTTTTTTTTTCATTTATCTAAATAGATGGAATAACATGTTTGAAGGGATGAAAATATTCACCTTTCCTTTGGATATATTTTGTTTATACATTGAGAGGTTTCTAGTGTCTTAGTTTTCATTTAATTGTTATCTTTCTAGCCATATGATTAGTGTGCATATGCACATGTGGGATCATATGTTTCCTAATAGGGTACAAATGGAGTTCCCATGTAGAATGAGCAATCCAAATGTCATTTTTATGTCAAGGACTAAGTGTTATAAGATAAATATGTGAGGTAGATCCTACTTATCTAGCAATTGGGATACTCCTAGGCACCAATTATGCATGTCTTGGTATCCGAACATAAGGTCAAGGCTACTTGCACTTCAAATCACCCTAGATCTAAAAAGGTAAAAGGGGAGGAGAGTGAAGTTAAAGGCTTTCATGATAGCTCTTTTAGGACAACCCAATAGGGTATCGTCCTCCTTCAATAGTTGGAATGGATCATCATATCATTTGTCATCTATGTTGGTACTTTATGGGTGGAAAAATAAGAGGAATTAATTTGTAAGGCCAATTTCAGTGGCATGTACCAATTTAGAGATTTTGGGTTTGGAATTCTAAATCAAGATCTAGGCATAAAATAGTATGGTCAAAACATAGCTTCTATCCATTTCACATTATTATGCACACCAATATATTTTCAATGGTGTGAAGATTACTTCAATTGGAGTTTGTATCTAGAATTTATCCCTCCCGCTAGTTGACATAGCTTGTTGACCACCATGGTATCAAGTGAATGCCATGTCAACCCTAGTTATTCACACATGTAGGGATAGTCATGTGTGGAATTGCAAGAATATTATAAAAGGTCCAAAAGAGAACATTAATGAAAGGTTTAGGAAGCAAAATCCTTAACCATATAGATGGCTATTTGGATATGTTAAATATGGGGTCACTAGGAGGATATGAGGTTCCACTCTTTTAGCATTGTTCTTATTCCATATTTGAGTATAACACCTAGGAATGGGATTTGAGTGCAAAATAGAGGAGGAATAATATCATGTACTAGGCATTCAGGTCATAGTTTAAAATACAACTCCGTAATGAGATCCCATTCCTTTTTATTTGCATTTTCATAACTAAAGGAAAGAGAGTTAAGCATATACCTCACCTTCTAGGTTGGTTTTATTTGATTTTAGATTTCCCAAGATATATCTTGTGCTCATTTGTGGGGGTGGTATGTTCATTTTCTTGTTCTTTCATATCTATTTTCTTCATTATTCTCTTAAATTTGAGAAATAGGCTAATGATAATAAACCTAATATATAAGAATAAACCTAAATACTAAAGATTCAACATAATACAATATTTTTTGTGATGGACTATTCCAATGTAATATCCATGGAAATTTATTGGTCATCTCATGAAAAAATAAAGGGAAAAAACTAAAGAAAATTAAAATAGAACTAGTCCCTTTAGTCGGCATAAGCATGCAATACATATGCATGCAAAATATGTAGTTATAGAAATGGTGACCATGGAAATTTATGTGTTAGAGTGGTACCATATTATGGTGATGCTCCACTCCAGAGAGCATCATTACACTAAGGGAGATCTAATGCCAGAGCACTTATGGTGGTAATAGGGAACACCATTTGGGAATTTGGTTTGCATGGACAAAGGAAAATGGAAATTTTGGCCTTTTCCAAAAATCATAATTTTTGTCACCTCTCAATCCCTTGTATTTTCTAGATAAGTCTACATTTATACTATAAATCAATTACATATGGTCAATTGTTTTTAATCTTAATTATAAGTTCTAGGCAACATTAGTTATATGGATTAGGGGCTTACTTGTCTCATCTTTAGGAATATTTTCCTCAGGGTTTATTCCTTGTCTCCTCCTTCCCATATTTAGTTCACTATAGTTCTGTCAAGACCATATTTTATCATTTGGGTTCTATATTACCTTCTTTGATTGGTTTAATGGTTGTTTTTATTCTCTTTGGTTTATGGATTATATTGGCTTGATTCCTTTATTCAGAAAACTTTATTTTAACTAGACCAAATTCTATTTGGATTGTATGATTTTGGAGTCCTTCTCTATGTTTTTAAGCTTCTCTACAGTAATAAAGATCTCCAAATCCTCTCCAAGCATACTATCGATGGTTGGCTACCAATATTGATAATGCATTTGTGGGAAGGTAATTCATGATCATAAATTTATTTTTACTTAAGTCAACTTTATGTTCTCCTCTAGGATAGTTGGTTTTAGTTTAGGGGCTTTACTAGGGTAAAGTTGGAGGGATTTTTCTTAAGTTCTTGTTCTTTGAATTTCTTCATCCCTTTCTTACCTTATCTATTCAGTTATCTCGTGCTTTCTTGGAAGCTTGTGTTGGTTTTGACCTAGTGGTAGGTAGCCTCTGAGTCATAAGTGGTTGATAGGCTTTGTGTATACAAGCTTAGTCTTACCTTGTGGAAAGCTATCTTGATTATTTTCTCTCACTAGATTGTCTATACTCTTCTCTTGATTATCACTTGGTTCTACTCACTTCACTAGCATAAAATGCTTTGCAGAAGAGGCTCTTGTAGTAGAGGAGGTCATTGCAACAACACTGGTCCATAGACCTCCCAGGCTGATCTGAAAATGGAAGTACTTGAAAATGTGTGCAAGGTATCCCTTTCAATTAAATTAAATGTGTGAAAAATTCTCCATGTCTTGCTGATTAAAAAAAGTGTTTTTTGGTAACTTTCTATGATTTTATGTGTAAGGGTAAGTTAATTTAGTTTGTTGTTTAACTTATTAAATCAGAAATACACAGCAAGATAACTTCACCATAGCATGACATAGATGTTTGGTGAGCAGTTCACCCCTCTTGGGCTATGTCTGTTGGATCAAGCCTCCCAAAATGAGCTTGTCCTCTTGTATTCTAATGCTCTCAAAATGCTAATACAAGCGTAAAAGTGCCTCAATAGGCAAATCTTAATGCAAAAACAGATTTAGAAGACATGAAAAAGCTAAGAATTCCTTTCCAAAATCACTAAACAGTGAAAGATTACCCAATACAGTGCCTTCTCCAAATGGCCTTGCAAGCTTTGAAAACTCTCTTGAAGCTTTTCAGGCTCTGAAAGTATTCAAACAGATCTGAAACCTCTTCCAATAGGTTCATAAGGTCGAAAATAGCAGGAAATGATCTTTGGTTCACCTCAAACAGAGAGGTACAACTCAAAATAGCTCCATTTCCCAAATGGCCCTGATGGCTCAAAAAGCTTCCCTAAAGCTAAAATGGTTGTAGAACACCTCTACTACCTCTGGAACCTATCCCAATAGCTCTGGAATGCTGAAAATAGCTGAAAATGACTATTGGTTCACTTCAAATGGTTAAGCATAGCCTAACATAGCTCCAACTCCCTCTTGGCCCTGATGGCTCTCTTGGCTTCCCTGAAGAAATTGAGGCTGAATATTAACTCCAATGGTTCTGAAAACTATACCAATGGCTCCAGAATGATGAGAAGATACGAAATCAAAAAAAAATTGTCCAAAAAGGTTCTCCCTTTCAAAAGTTATGACCTCCAGAAGTTTTTTCCTAGTTTGCCCTAAAGAAACTCCACTAAATGTGGAGAACTACCAGTGAACTCCGAAAGTTTGGAAAAATCCACCAGTTTTGGGCACGCTCCAACGAAAATGGCGGAACTGTTAACAGTTTCATTAACTGTTGTGCGGAGTGGTCACATGGGCTAACTCTCTGCCAGCGATTAAGGGTTAACCGTTAGTCACGAAATGGTTAAATAAAACGTTTGGGCTTAGTGGTTAAGAACCACCAACCAGCCCTTACAGTCAGGCCGTTTGGCTGGCAACGAGGAGACCCAGGTTCAACTCCTGCGGAGTGCCAAAAAGTTTGCCATACCACCGTTCCTCCAACCAGGGGCCACATGGCGGCCTCCGGGCTTGCCATGTGTCACCCATTCATTGGTCCCCAAACATACTCATCCAACCGCAGTCTGCCAAGTGTCACAATCTGGTTGGCCCGCAGGGGATATTTCGTGGAATATTTTGAGGAATATTTCGAGAATATTTTGGGGAATATTCCTAGAATATTCCTTTGTAAATATTTTCAAAGTCAAAGTCAACCCAAGTCAAATTGATTTTTGTAAACTTCAAACTTGAATAACTTTCGCATACGGTGTCAGATTTTAGAACCGTTCACGGCACCAGGATCGTATCGACAAGGACTATCCGGTCGTTTAGGTTGCAAGTAATTTTGAACACTTTAATTTTTGAGCTTTTTCCCTAGCTCAGACTTGAGCTCCTAATCACAGGCCCATATAATAGTAGAGCACTTAACACATGTCTATTAAATCAATACTCCTCTAACAATCCAAAGGGAAATTAAGGGTGTTGAAAGAGAAGCCAAAATAAAACACATATTTATAAAAAATGAAGAGGCCTTGGATCATATTAGCAATTGGGTTTTGGATATAAGAAATGTGGGAATGAGACACACCAGATACATGTAATTGATGGATATTTATTGGAAACTCAAAACCATAGTGGGAAAGGTAATGGTGAAAAGATTGAAAGAGAAGCAAGAGATCTTACTATGCTTGGATGAGGTACAAAATTAAATTAGAAATTTGGAAACTGAGATGATAGCAATGGAAAAGAAGCTTTCCAATCTAGAATTTGTGGACTGAGATGAGGATATAGGTCAACTTGTCACAATCTAGGTGGATTCCCACACTGGACAAATAATGTTTATGGAAACTGCTAATATGTTTTCTTGTAATTGCTCGGTTATGGGAATAAGAGCTTAATATAATTCCATGGAAACCTATCTTGAGTCTTTTCCCTCATTAGGTTGTCAATACTTTTCTCTCAATTATCACTTGGTTCTAGCATCTTCACAAGTGGAAAATCATGGCTCAAGGAAGATGCGCTCGTAGTAGAAGAGGTTGTCACAACAACACTGGTCCATCAACCTCCAAGGCCCAGATAGAAGCATAGAACAATATAGGTGGATTCTGGCACTAAATAAATACTTCTTATGGTAATTGCTAATATGTTTTCTCATAATATTTTGAGGATAAATGATGATAGAAAAGGATCTCAATCTTGCAGAATAGATCCTAATATATGTTTAGCAGGTAATGTCTAATAGGTCTTTTTTTTTTTTTATTATTGGTTTCAAACTCTTTACATTTACAAAAGCAATAATGTTATGTTGATGGTTTGTTTCCCTTGTAGCAAACTAGTAAGCATAGCAAGACCATTCTATGTTACCTTTTTGATATGACATAATACAAATCATCTTTCTAGCTTAAAAAAGCATGTCAATTTTTTGTACCGACAAGATAAAGAGTGTCATTGACAATTTATTGTGGGTCTCATACACCCAAAAAATGTGTTCCAAAAGGTTTCTAAAGATAACCAAGATCTAAAATAACTAGTTGGATCAATTTTAGGGTATTATTGTCAATGAAAAAGAGAAAAACAAACAAAACATACAACAAATGGTTTTCTTGAGGTTGATGTGTGTGAATAACTAAAATGAAAGGAAGAAGATGAAGCTATTTGCATCTAACTAGCATGGAGAACTTAAAGAGCTAAATCTCACCATTAAGCTAATTTTCCATATATTATTTCCAAAAATTATTCACCAATTTCCATTCCTTTCCAAAAATGTATTATTGAAATGGTATACCATAAAATTATTTTACTTAAAAAATCAACAAAATTGTTTAAGAACTATATAAAAAAAATAAATTTAAAATAAAAATATCACCTAACATTTTATATTTGACATTTTAGGACTTATCGGTAACATTATTGAAAAATGGGAGCGTTTAGGGAATTTCACATTAAATTATTGAAAAGTGGGAGATTTTAAGGGAATTTCACATTAAATCAAATCAAGATAGTTCAATTCACTTTTATCTTCTCCATTTAACCACATGATGTAACATTATTGAAAAGTAAGAGAATTTAGGAAATTTCACGTCCAATCCGTTTTCATATTCTCCATTTAACGACAAAGAAACATTATTGAAAAGTGAGAGATTTTTAGGGAATTTCACATTAAATCAAGATAGTCCAATCCATTTTTATCTTCTCTATTTAACAAAGTGACCTTGAGGAAATGGAATAGGGTTTTTCCTTAAACGAATTTCATAGTAAATTGAGGTTGTCCCATCAATTTTGATTTTAGAAATTTAACAAAGTAATTTTAAAGAGATAGAAGATGAGTTTTCTTTAGAAATTTAACAAAATAATTTTAAAGAGACAGAAGATGAGTTTTCTTTATAGGAATTTCCCATTACATCAAGATTATCCAATCCACTTATATATTTTCCATTCTACAAAATAATCTTGAGAAAATGGAAGAAGGGAATATAAACCCTTGAGAAATTGTCACTGTTTGATTTAATGTAAGATCTAAGTTAGTATATTAAAAGCTACTAAGTTTTGGTTGCAGAGAGACTTAATTAATGTAAGTATTAACTGCAAATTGTACTTCTAACAACCCTGTCGATATGAGAATGACGCTTGCACATGCGTGACGGGTTTATCTATCATATGCGTATTAAAATACATTGAGAAGTTAAAATTGATTATTGTGTTATATGTGCCTTTGATAATCTTCTCCATGCCCATGGGTTTTCCCACGACATTGCTGGGGTTTCCCATTTCGGTCATTTTTCTTTGGTATTTTTATTTTTATCATGAGAGTTGTTGAAGTTTATTATTGGTTATTGCCTTTTTTACAAATGGTTTGAAAACGACCTTTTTCTCGAAGATTCAGTGTGTAGGGTTTATTTTAGATGTGGTTATAATAAAATCAATGATAAATATTGGGAAATATTATAGGAGAAGCTAGATTGAAAGATGATTGCTATTATCTAATGATATTTTTTGGACACCACATACTTTCATGTTTCACAAAAAAAAGACAGCTAAAAAAAACTAGAAAAATCCACAAACTACTTTTGATGAAGAGGTAGTTTAACCTCAAAATGATATAACGGAGCCTCATAGTTTAACACTTAAATGAGTTGCACATGGTGTTGAACCAACTCATTTTGTTGAAGATTGTATTTAAAGATGTGATCCAAGCCTTCTTACTCTTGATCTTAATGCCTAAAAATTGACATAACTTAGTCATCATCATAGGTAATGTCACACCAACAAGTAAAGTAAATTGTGTTTTGAAGAAATTTTAAATAGTTTATTAAATGAATGGATGTGTAAGATTTATGGGAGGGGAAATGTCAAGTTCTGAGGCATTAAACCTTAGTGATCATGGAAAGAAATTGATTAAAATGAAATAAAGTTGACCCATTTGAGGCATTAAACCTTAGTGATCATGGAAAGAAATTAATTAAAATGAAATAAAGTTGATCCATTTCTATAGGGAAATCAAAATTTAAGCATGAAATAATAATTTTCTATAATTATGGAAAACATGGCCATTTCATAAAAATATTGCATGATATTAAAAAGGGAGAAGAACAAACAAAAGGAAGTCATTAATGGAAATAATGAAGAAAATATTGTAGTTGCATGAGATGGTGAGGTACTAATCACCATGTTTTATAAGGATGCATGCATTTATACTTCTAGTCATGATAGTGATTGTATTTTAGATTCTAAAGCCTCCTTCCAAGCTACCTCAGGAAAATAAAATTTATTTCTTATAAATTTTCTAATATGGATAAGGTTCACTTGGTTAGTAAAAGTCCTTGTAATATTTAAGGAGTAGGAGATGTTATAATAAATATAGAAGATGGTTGTAGTTTATTAGTTAAATAGGTTATACATGTATTAAAGCTTGGAATTAATTTGGTTTTAGCTAGGAAGGTAGGTGATGAAGGATGTCATATAGTGTTTGGAAAGAGAAGTTGGAAAATTGTCAAGGGTTTGTAGGTTGTTGTAAAGGGGGGAAAATAGGCACTCTCTACACATTAAAAATAGAATTGTGTAATTACATATTATTATTGTCGCAAAGGAGGAGCCTATAGCATATTTTTGGCACAAAAGACTTGGGTGCATGATTGAAAGAGGCATGAAAATCCCCATTGAGCAAAAACTTTTACATGGGATAAAAGGTACAAAATTTAAATTTTGCAAACATTATATTATGGGTAGGTAGAAAATGTCTTATTTCTAAGTGACAGTCATAATATGGATGCATAAAAATTAAATTTGATACATTCCAATGTTTGTAGCGCAATTGATCTAAATCACTATCAAGGACTATTTATTTTGTTACTTTTATTAATGATGCATCCAAAAATGCATGAGCTTTCAATCCAGAGTAAGGATCAAGTTCTAGAAACCTTTTAGAAATTTCATATGGTTATTGAAAGGGAAAGTAACAAATTATTGAGTTGCATTAGAATAGATAATGGTGGGGAATCTTGCTTCAAGGTCTTCAAAGAATATCACAGTAAATATGATATGAAGCATGTAAAAAATCTCCCCATACTATGCAACACAATGGAACAATTGAGGAAATGAAAATAAAGGATAAGGTGAGAAGTATGCTTTTGAAATTAATTTTCCTAATTTTTTTTGTGTCGTATAGCCCACTACTTAATAAATCACTCTTGCACAACATTATTAGATGGTGACATTTTTGAAAATTATGGATATGTTGAAATTTTGTTGTTGTGAAGCATATGTGTATACTCCTAAATAATAAAGGTCCGTGTTGGATAAAAAGTCATTGAAATGCATTTTCTTAAGATATGTTGAAAATGAGTTAGGTTATTGATTGTGAGATCATTTAAAAAGTAGAGTTATGAGAAGTAAGAATGCCATTTTGAATGAAGAACACGTGTCTAAAACTACTAAAAAATGTGAGGCAATAAAGTTTGTTTAAATTCAATAACAACAAGAAAATGAACCACCATTACAAGAAGAATCTATTGGAAATAATGAGCAGTTGTTCCAACAAAATGAATCTGAGGAACAACATGAAGAAGAACATGAAAAAAAACAAAATCAATGACCATTACGAGAAATCCCACCACAAAATTGATCAATTCACAAGTCTCGCACACCACATGGGCCTTTGCAAAGGTTTCCCCTCCAAAACATATTTTATTAACTGAAGAAGGTGATTCATGCCTATTTTTAGGAAGCAAGTGAAAGAGAAAATATTATCAAATGGAAAAAGGATATGAAAGAAGTGTTAAAATCCCTATATGATAATAGAATGTGGAATTTGGTTAAAAGACTAAAAGAAAGAATATTTTAAAGAACAAGTGGGTGTAACAAATATAATATGAAGGCAAGGAAAATCAACAAAGATTTAAAGCAAGGCTAGTAGTGAAAAGATTTGGGAAATAACAAGGTATTGATTTTATAATAAAAATGTCTATAGTTGTTAAAATGGCATTGATCTAAATATTACTTGGTCTTGTAGCTAATCTAAATTTAAAATTGGAGCATATAGATGTCAACGCAATCACCCTATAAGGATATTTGAGAGAAGAAATATATATATGGAGTAGCTAGAATGATTCATTGCATAAGATAGAGAAAATTTGATGTGTAGGTTGAAGGCGCTTTGTCGATGGTATAAGAAATTTGTTGATTTTATGTTTGATTATGGTTTTAAAAGTATAAATGTAGATAAGTGTATACATTGAATAATATGAAAATGATAATTTAATTGTCATGTTATTCTCTTTCATTGACATGTTGATTGTCAGAAAATGTAGGTTTACAATTAACAAGTTTAAAGAAGAATTAAACAATGCCTTTGCAATGAAGAAATTAAGACCAATGATATATATTTTGAGGATGTAAATTATATGCTATAGGGAAAATAAAAAATTTCGTTGCCACAACAACAATTCCTTGGAAAAGTATTGGAAAAATTGAATATGGCATATACAAAACTTGTAGGAACACCACTTGCTTCTCATCTTAATTAATAGCTAAGCAATGCCCCACTAGTATTGAAGTAAAAGTATGAATGTTCAAGATTCCATATACATCAATAGAAATAAGCCTAATGTATGCAATGGTATCCACTTTCCCTGACATTTCATTTTCAATGGGGGTGGTAAGTAGGCTTTTTGAAAACCTAGGAAAAGAACATTTGAATGTAGTTAAATGGGTTTTAAGATGCATTAAAATCGTAACTCATTATTTGTTGTGCTTTCAAGATACTAATTTCTTGTTGCAAGTATTTACAAATGCTAAAGGTGGCATGACTTCTAGAAATTTCGTAGCAAGGCACATTTATACTTCTGCAAGTGTCACGGTCTCATAGGTATCTAGGTTGCAAATGTGGTGGCTCTTTCTAGCAATGTGATAGAGTATATTGTAGCAATTGAAGCATACAAGGAAATTGCAATCTATATTGCCAATAATTGATCCTTATGATTCTAATTGAAAGCACTTTTTTGTTAGATGTCATTGGTTTCATTACGTGATAGATGATGGAATGCTATAGTTGGAGAAAATACACACATAAAATAATCTTACTGTTATGGTAACAAGGATTTTGCCAAGGGATAAGTAGGAGCTTTGTAGAACCTTGGTTGGGCTAATGAAAACATGATGAAAGGTTTTTTGGAAGTGGATCATTATCAAGGAGATAGAAAGAATAAGAACAATTTTCACTCAAGCTTCTATTTGGACTAAAGTGAGAGATTGTTGTATGTGAGACCAAACAAAATGAAATCAAAAACAAAAACATTATAATTTTTATAACTTCTCCATATGTTTGAAATGTTACATTCATCTTGACTTATGTAATGAGTAAAATAAGTTTAGTTTGTAGTAGTGTTTTGGGCACATGGTTTTTAGTAGGCCATGGTATTATGCATTTTTTCTAATAAATAAAAGTGGTTTATTTCCATCTATATTGTTGAGTTTTTATGGTACACCAAATTGATGTATAATACGCCATTGTTTATACCACAAGGTACCCACCACCATATAGTGATTTGATAGTACTTACAAAAATGTACATACTTTAACCCTCTAGATTTGACCTTGTGACATCTTACAAGGAAAACATGCTCTAAACTGTTAGACTCACTATATTGAAAGTTGTTTATTTTCTAACACAACCATGATGGTATAGGAATCAATATTTATCTTAAACAACATATATACCACATAAGACAACTTTAAGGATTTTTGTGCCACTCTTGCTAGAGAAGGCTGAAGGTTGAGTACAAATGGATTTCATCCCACTTTCCATAAAATTATGAAACTGGAGTAAACTAATTTGGTTTCACCCATTCCTCCTAGAAACTCACAATTTGACAAGTTGGTTTTTATCAATTTTAAATTCTCATTTTCTAAACATCTGAATCAACTTTAGAATGGTACAAAAAAAAACTAGAATGAAATTCTATCAAAATAATATGACACTCTAACCACATCTTGATGATATGAAACACATAGATTAATTTGGACATAAAAGGACATTCCAACCACATATGGAATTTTAACCTAATCCAACTTCATTTGAAAGCGATGTTATACCTTATTAAAAGTGTTATTCAACCCGTTATTGAGTTCAACCCTATTTCCATGGTATTATGCCCATGGTATTTGACACCAAATTGATGTATAAGACCTCCTTGTTTATGGCACAAGGGTCCCAACTCTATTTAGTGATTTGATTGTGTCTATGGAAGCATACGTTTACCCCTCTAAACTTGACCTTGTGGTGTCCTATAAGGAAAAAATGCTCTAGACCATTAAACTCACTAAATTAAATGTTGTTTATTTTCTAACACAACCATGATAGTTATCTCAAACAAAATATATATCACATATGGACAAGGTTTCTGCGCCACTCTTGCTAGAGAAGGTTGAAGGTTGAGTATAAAAGGATTTCATCCCACATACATAGAATTATACAACTGGAATAAACTAATTTGATGTCACCTCTTATTGTTGAAAACTCATGATCTAACAAGTTAGTTTTTATCAATTTTAAATTTTCATTTTCCAAATATTTGATTCGACTTTAAAATGGTAAAAGAAAATAAGAAAAAAATTGTTACAAAATTCTATCAAAATAATATGACACTCTAACCATGATATCAAACACCTACCATACATTAATTTGGACATAATATGATACTCCAACAACATATGGAATTTTAACCTGACCCAACCTCATTTGAAAGTAATGGTTTTTTGTTTTTGTTTTTGATTTTTTTATTTATTTGAAAGTGTCTGTTATACCTTGTTGAAACCTCTATTCAAGTCACTATTGAGTTCAACCCTATTTCACATGACTGTAATTAGTGTGTTTATTTTTTTACACAGTGGGAAAATCTATCATAACTCAGTTGTCAAACCAGCAATGTGGACACCATCACTGTTTGCTATCCGTGAATGCAAGTTGATTCATCACCATTATTCAAGGAAAGCCATACCACACGGAATAACCCATTGGTGGTGTGTAAAGGGAAAAGCTTTTACTCCTTCAAGATGCATCTAGATCTTGGATCATTAACATGTTTCCTCACGTTGGAAGAAGACAAACTCTTAACCAAACAAAATCATTTTTAAAACATACTTGAAACCCAATTATTACACATATTACTTTATAGTTTCTAATAAAAATATTTATTAATTTGAATTATATTATTTTCTCCACTCAAAAATTGAATACAACTCAATGATGGGAATCATTGATTCCCAATCATTTTCATGTGAGTAAACACTTCAAGATTCGATTTTCAATATAAAATGTAACTTCATTCATATATATAATTATAATTTACTGGCACTTAAAAAAACAGAAAAGCCCATCTTTGAAATATAAATTATTATTACTTTGGTGGAAATAAAATGTGTCGAGTTATTTGGCAAATAGTTAACTATGTTGAAACACTATTATTTCTTCGGAAAATTAGAGAGAATCGATAGAACATGGAAAAGAAAATTTTGTAATTGCAAAGTAATGATAAACATTACAAAGCAATATAAAGTAGGCATCTTGCAATCATACGTGAGTATCCATAGTGTCATATGGACAATAATGACATATATATGTTTTTTAATTATGATTTAGAGTTTTCAAATTATTTTTAATTTAATTAAATAATTATAGATATCAATGATAAAAAAAATTAATAATGAATTTTCCAACATTATAGTTATTTTAAGCATTGCAATTTGTTATTTACCATGGATATTATTGTAACAAGTTTATTAATAATACTAATTAGTTAACACGTTTAGAATTAAATTAAAAATATTTTGTTAACAAATTGTCATTCTCAAAAATTAAGTACATGATGATCATTTTATATATACATTAAAATATTGGGGTAGTTGATGCGGTGATCAAGATATATTGAATGTACTATTACTTGTTTTAATATTGCCATTTATTTAATAATTTTTCATCAATCAACTCATGCATGATTGGGGACTTCATATGTAACTGAAAAATGAATATTTTACAATTAATGATAAGTTTCATATTATAACACAATCTTTCAAATAAGACTCAATCCTTAATGATAATAGAATGAAGGAAAAACACTTCAAAGGAACTACGAGACATGTGAACAACTAGAAAATAAATATGTACTTAATTTTTCCCATAGATATTACTTATAGTATATGTACTTATTGATGATAAATGCATCAACACGATCCTTGTTTGCAAGATTACACATGAAAGCATTGTGACATATGGTTTTCTTACATGCATTCTATTGTTGTCCCTTACACATATTTACATGAGGTCAATCATGTCATGTTTTTCTAAAGGTGGAATTATCATACATTTTCAAGATTGGTATGAAAACAAAACATGATAGTCTAGTTAGATCCTTGTTCACAAATTTGGAGTTCTTGGTTTAAGAAACAATGCACTAACATTCACATTTTAAATAGTCTCATGTTAACATTGTGCCATGGATTTTGAAATCTTTCAACATCCACCAATAATTGGAGGCTATTCACTTTTGTTGGCAAATGGCATTAAGTAGTTGTGCAAAAAAAAATCTCTCAACAATTTCTAGAAGCCAATACAAGATGAGTAGTCTCTAAGAGGCAATGTAGGAAGATGTGAAGAGTGCTAACTCATATTTGTAATTGTATCAATAGCCCCATCATATCCATGAATTCATAGCAATTAATTTTTCACAAGGACTATGCATTGTGCCTCAAGTTAACACCTAAATTTTTAAACATAGTGGAAAATGACAGATTTGAGGCTTCTGCGATCTATATTTTATATGGTGATACCTTCCGGAGTCATCGCAGTCATGTTTTCTTGGAATCAATGTTTCGAACCAACCACTGTGCTTCATCATCAGGATCAAATGAGTGAATAAGTCAAAACCTCATCGGATCAATAAATAGAGGAGAGGGTTGGGAAGCAAATGAAAGGAGCCGACAAGTTTACTAATGATATGATTCAGATTATTAAGTAGTTAATGATTTTTAGTTTTAGATTTCTTATAATATTTAAATTATTTTGACAATTATACTTTTAATTTTTGTTAAATGATTAAAACTAAATATTGATTTAATATTATTAATGATTATGAATTAACTAATTCTTTTCTACATAATTAATTAATTTATTTTGTATTTTAAAAATTAATTAATAATTAAAACATAATATTAAATAATGATCCTAAACTAACCTAATCTTATAAGCATTACTAATTAATTTTTATTTTTCTTATTAATTTCAAAGTATTTGCGAAGTTGCTTGATCGAGAATAATAAGTAATGATTAAAGCTTAATATTTATTAATATTTATAAATTAACTTAATCTATTGTGCATTAACTTAATTTCTAAGCATTAATAAATATTAAGTTTTAATCATTACTTATTATTCTCAATGAAGCAACTTCTCAAATACTTTCAACCAAGGTGTTTTGGATTCATCTTGCCATTCACTATGCATCAAACTCCACTACATGGAATTTAGTCAATGAAGATGATTCTATGTAATTCCCCTCATTAGTTCTAGAGGTTGAGAAGTGAGTTAGCATGGATATTAGCTACGGTATAGATGGGTATGTTATATAGAGGTAATTAGGATGTTAGCATTATTGTTTGTGAGGGATGTAAAGATTTTCCAAAGGCTTGTGTCATGAGATAGGGGAAGATTTAATTTGATGTTTCATTACCATTCAAAGATTGTGATGCCATATCATCTTTGATAGGCTAATGTAGTCACTAGCAATGTAAATCTTGACAACTTTCCTTCAAAATTTCATCCACCACTATTGATGCTTCATTATTCACAGATGATTATTGAGTTCAACAAGTGGCATAATGTAATGTACCTAGTCCTCTCTATGTGTAATAGAGGATATGGGGGACTAAATTTTTACCTTAGCTAACTCAATGATTAGTTATAATACCACTTTCCATCCTCCCAATTTAGGATAATAATAAAAACATAAATTATTTTATCGATCTACCATGTAACAGTCGCTAAAAATTCACTATTTTCCATTTACTTGTCATAACTAAGCTTTATTACTTGTAGATTTATAATATCCTAAATGTAAAATGCATTAAGAGATCAAATATAAATATCCAATTTTCAATTGTTTAGTAATAATTTACTCTCATTCTATGCTCTACAACAATTATTTAACTTATCACTGTTAAACTAAATCTTAAAATAAGACTACCATTACTGATGATCACATGCTTTTGAACATATGAGTTAAATTATAATAACATTGAATTTAAACTAATGAGCAATGCAGATCTTGATATGATTTAAATCCCATAATTTTAAAAGATGTTCGAACATATGATTTAAAACATGATATTCTTAGTTCATATCTTGTCCATGCCTACTTATAAATAAAAATGAAATTTTATTTCAAAATAAAAAATGGATTCCAAAATCCAAAAAAACATATAAATAAATACTTATGGTTGTCACAACATTTTTTGTCCAATATCCTTAACAATCTACTCTAAGATACCATTCATACAAAAGCTAGAAAATGTATTTAGACCTTTGTTTTATCCACATGATGTTTCAAGATAAGAGATACTTAAAGCATTCCATGCCAACCATTGACACTTTTTAGAAAACAAAATAGTAACTAGTAAATAATTGTATTAAGCAAAAATTTACAAGAGCATATGGCAAATGGAATTATGGAATTCACCAACCTTGTTTCAACCAAAATTAATAGTTCCTTATTTTCCAAAAACTTAAAATAATTTTGACCATGAAAATTGCATCCCTATATTTCTTACATCAGTAAATTTTGACAAATTGTTGATATAATAAAGAACAAAAACACTACAATGACTAAGTTGGATTATGAGCTCAACTTTTTGTCACCATTGGTTCTACCATTGAAGGGAATTGATTTCCTTCTTTATCATTGTTGTCTAAATTTCCATTAACTTTGATGAGGTCCTTACTATTCCTACCTTTCCCAATTTATCTAGATTTTGGGGTTCTAATTACTCTTATATGTCATCTTCTTCAAAACGGTCTTCCCAAATTTCCTTAAGAGGTTCTACATTACAAGATTTCATTAATCCTTTTTGTGTTGATTCTTCCTAAAATGGAGGGCTTTAATTTCAAGTGATATCCCTTAATTTCTAGATCTCCATTGAGGTATCTCCCATAAAAAATTTATTAACTGAAGAAGATGATTAACTAAAGGAACATTGTCAAGGTTTGCATTGGGATATGCAAGAAGTGCTAAAATCCCTATATGATAATAGAATGTGAGATTTCGTTAAAATGCTGAAATAAAGAATATTTTAAAGAACAAGTGGGTGTATCAAATATAATATGAAGGCAAGAAAAATCAACAAATCTTTAAAGCAAGGCTAGTAGTAAAAGGATTTGGGAAATAACAAGGTATTGATTTTATAAAAATATTGTCTGTAGTTGTTAAAATGTCATTGATCTAAATAGTACTTGGTCTTGTATATAATATAGATTTAAAATTGGAGCAATTAGATGTCAATACAATCACCCTACAAAGATATTTGAGAGAAGAAATATATATGTGGAGTAGCTAGAATGGTTCATTGCAAAAGGTAGAGAATATTTGATCTCTAGGTTGAAGGTGCTTTGTCAATGGTATTAGAAATGTGTTTCTTTTGTGTTTGATCATGGTTTTAAAATTATAAATGTAGATAAGTGTATACATTAAATAATATGAAAATGAAAATTTCACTGTCATGTTATTCTCTTTCAATGACATGTTGATTACAGAAAATGTAGGTTGACAATTAACATGTTTAAAGAAGAATTAAACAATTCTTTTGCAATGAAGAAATGAAGATGAATGATAAAGATTTTGAAGATGTAAATTATATGTGATAGAAAAAAAAACTTTGGTTTCGACAATAATATCTCCTTGGAAAACTATTGGAAAAATTGAATATGGCATATACAAAACTTTTAGGAACACCACTTGCTTCTCATCTTAAATTAATAGCTAAGCAATACCACGTAAGCACTGAAGAAAAATTAGGAATGTTTAAGATTCGATATACCTCAATAGCAAGAATATAAATTTATGTAATGGTATCCACTTTCCCTGACATTGCATATTCAATGGGGGTGATAAGTAGGCTTTTTGTAAACCTAGGAAAGGAACATTGGAACGTAGTAAATGGGTTTTAAGATGCATTAAAAGCTTAATTGATTATTGTTTTTGGCTTCAAGATACTAATCCCTTGTTGCAAGTATTTATATATACTACAGGTGGCATGACTTCTAGAAAATTCATATCAAGGTACATTTATACTTCTACAAGCGTTGTGGTCTCATAAGTATCTAGTTTGCGAATGTGGTGGCTCTTTCTAGCAATATGATAGAGTATATTGTAGAAATTGTGGTATGCAAGGAAAGTGCAATCCACATTTCCAATAATCCCTCCTTATGATTCTAATTGAAATCACTTTGTTGTTAGATGCATTTGGTTTCATTAAGTGCTAGATGATGGACTGTTATAGTTGGAGAAAATACACACAAAAAATAATCTTATTGATATCGCAACAAGGATTTTTCCAAGGGATACGTAGGAGCTTTGTAGAACCTTGGTTGGGGTAATGCAAACATGATCAAAGGTATTTTGGAAGTGGATCATTAACAAGGAGATAGAAAGAATAAGAACAATTTTCACTCAAGACTCTATTTGGTCTCAAGTGGGAGATTGTTGTATGTGAGACCAAATAAAATGAAATAAAAAATAAAAATATAACATTTTTTTATAATTATCCATATTTTTGAAACGTTACATTAACCTTGACATATGGAATGAGTAAAATGAGTTTATTCTGTAGTATTGTTTTTGGGCACGTGATTTTTTATAGGCCATGGTATTATGCCCATGGAATTTTCCTACCTTCTTTTACAAGAGGCTATTGATGTATGCATTTTTTATAATAAATAAAGGTGGTTGATGTAGAAATTAGACTATAGTTTTGCACATGAATTTTTAATCAAAATCACAAGACACAAACCTACTTTACTTATCTACAAACATTAATTCACAATTTAGAACAAAAATCTCAAACATGCAAGAAAAAATAACACACGTGAAAAAAGTATTTCCATATGGGGAAAGAAATCCGCTAAAAATCCCAATTCCTGCTTGCATTAATCAAATGAATAGAGATGTATTACAATTTCTTTTCTCAACTAAGCACACCCTGCAAGTGCATAACCTATCTCTCTACTCACTGAAGACCTCTGACCTGAGCTTAGTCAATTTATATCTTTACTTGAGCCCTTATTTTCTTGCAAAATTCTTGAGGAAAAAGGCCCCTATTAATTAGGAATTTCCTCCAAAATGCTTGCACAATTCCTCAGGGTTGATCACCTAACGTCATGCAACACCTGTAGACTCAACTAGTTTATAACAGATGGTTGGCTGCCTTGGAAACTCCACCACAACTGGGAAACTCGTATTCTTTGCATGCATGATCTAATTATTAGTTTATTGATCAATTAAATAGATGATCTCTGAGTTAGACTGTTGTCTCACTACTTAACTAGCCACCAACTAGTTCTATTAACAATTAGAACTAATTTAACTAATTACAATTGAAATTAACTCAACCTAGGCTCCTAAAATTTAAGAATCACTACATACAACTGAAATTCATGCTCTTAACTCGAATTAACTAATCTAGACTCATGTTTTTTAGGAATCAACACAAGAAAATTGAACTTCAACTCATTAACTCGAATTGAGTGTTCTTAACTAAGTAACAAGAGCCATGTCACCTCAATTAACTCCTTTAAGTTGTCTGCTAATGTCGAATTTCAAATTTCCTCAATTTGATTATGTAAAAATAAAAATTGAGACTTTCTTGCTGCATTTTCAACACTCCCTCTTAGCAAGAAAGGGACTATCAACTACCCCTATTCTAAATCCATGGAATGTACTACATGCAACACTTCTGATTATTGTTCCTGATACTGCAACAACTACAACTGAGAAGCATCCAAAAAACTGAATCAATTGTGTCTACAACTGTCTACTAGGAAAATTGTTCTGTTGTTGACTCTGCTATTGAGCCTCCTGTTATGATGTCAACACTCCTCTGCACTCCTTAGTATTTGATTGGTATTAATCCTCTTGCTACTGAATACCGTGGGCCCCTGTAGCAAGGTAATGATCCATGAGGAGAATGCCTCAATGGACCCTACCCAAATTTCTACAATTATGGGACTAAGGCTTCACATCACCCCACCTCACACTTGGAGGTATCACTGCATGTGCTCCCTCTACCCACTGAGCTCTAACTCTCCCCCTAATGGAGCTCTTTGCTTGAGTGGATTTCTACACACTTCCTCTTCTTTGCCTCTCCATTTGTGGCTACTCCACAACTTTCTGAGGATCCTTTTAAGGCTGCATGTTGAGAGGTCTAACATGCTCCCTCTCAACCACCATATCTTTAGTCTTTGCCTTACTCCTCAAGGTTGTGCATGCATATTCTACCTCAAGTGCATACAGGTTCTTGACTCGAACCCTGATATGGTTCACCTGTCCCATGGCATTGTGTCTTAGGAATGCCTTTCCTTTGCTGAATATTACATCATAACCATACTCTTCCAAAATTGCAACAAGTATGAGATTTTTCTTTAGGCCCGGAATGAAAATGACATCCTTGATCCTAAGGGGAGAGCTTGACTCCATCTAAAAGGTGATTGTACCAATCCTAGTCGCACAATACCTTTTTTCATCTCTAAAATCAATATTCATCTAGATATTTTTCTCCTCTAGGTCACTGGAAAACTCTCTACACCCAGTCATGTGGAATGAGGCACCTGAATCCAAGTACCACACAATCCCCATCACAGTTATGGCCATGCATGTGATAAGGGTAAAATATAGCTCAAATTGTGAAGCCAAAGCTTCACCCAATACTTCTAATACAGACTCCTTCTTGTTAGTCTTTTTGTGTGGACACTTAGTAGCATAATGCTTGAATTCATGTCAATTGAAGCATTTAATTTTTAACAAGTCTTTATTCTTGCCATCTTGGCTATATTCAACCTCACCTTGGGACTTCTTTCCCATGGCGTTCATTCCTTTGCTGACTAGAGAAAAATCCTCTTCCTCTTCTTTGGATGAGGTGCCATCTCTAGTATCCCACCTTATCTCGTCATGTATCAAATAAGACCATAAGTGCTCCCAATTCCGTAGTTTCACCCCCTCGTTCACCGAATATTGATAGCTATGCCAGCTCTTGGGAAGACCTAGAAGGGCTAGGATTACCAAGTCATCTTCAGGGACAATAACACCAACCTTGCCCAGCTCATCACGACATTGTGTAAACCTTCTCAGATACTGCAGTATAATGTCATTATTTTGCATCTTGATACTTCGAAGTTTATCCTTGAGTGCCAGCTTCATGTGGTCACTATTATTCTAGAGAAATTTTGTCAGTGCTTTACACATCATGAACGAAGTTTCTTTTCCATGGAGATTTGAGACAATATGATCTCATACTCCCTCCAAGATTTTTCTCCTCACCTTGGCTACATATTTCTTCCATTGTGTAAGGTCTTGGACATCAATTGTTGGTGATCTTGGAATATCTATCTTGACATATTCAAGCAATCCATTTTCATCCAATACCACCAACATGTGATCCTTCCAAGCAACAAAATTAGAGGTTCCTTCCAACGCATAATCTAGCCTTAGTCCATTGAAGGCCATCTTCTCAACTCTGAAGAAATCCTGCTACATTGATCTTCAAATTCGAACCTCTGAGAAACAATTTCGAATTTCTTTCTCTATTGTGAATCCAACTCCGATACCATGCAGAAATAGTTATATATTTGCAACTTCTCATGAAGTTGTAATCAAAATCACAAGGCACAAACCTCCTCTACTACTCTGCAGACATTAATTCACAATTTAGAACAAAAATCTCAGACATGCAAGAATAAATAACACACACGCAACAAGTATTTTTATTTGGAGAAAAAAATCTTCTAAAAACCCCAATGCCTACTTGCATTAATCAAGTGAATAGAGATGTATTACAATTGCGTTGCTCAACTTAGAACACCCTGCAAGTGCATAACCTATCTCTTTGCTCACTAAAGGCCTCTATCCCAGACTTAGTCAATTTATGCCTTTGCTTGAGCCCCTATTTTCTTGTGCAATTCCTGATGAAATAGGCCACTATTAATTAGGAATTTCCTCCAAAATGCTTGCGCAATTCCTTGGGGTTGATCACCTTACCTCATGCAACACTTGTATACGCAACCAATTTACAACTATTGGTTAACTGCCTTGCAAACTTCACCACAACTAGGCAACTCGTATTCTCTGCATGCATGAGCTAATTATTAATTGATTGGTCAATTAACTAGATGATCTATGAGTTAGACTAATGTCCCACTACTTAACTGACCACTGACTAGTTCTATTAATAGTTAGAACGAGCTGAAATTAACTCAACCTAGGCTCCTAAAATTTAGGAATCACTACATACAACTGAACTTCATGCCCTTAACTTGAATTAACTAAGCTAGACTCCCATTTTTTAGGAATCACCACAAGAAAACTGAAATTCAACTCATTAACTCGAATTGAGTGTTCTTAACTGAGTGACAAGAGCCATGTCACCTTACTTAACTCCTCTATGTTGTCTACTAATGTGGAATTTCGAATTTCCTCAATTTGATTAAGGAAAACCAAAATTGGGACTTTCTTGCGGCATTTTCAACAATTGATTTCCTACTATATTGTTGAGTTTTTTTGGTACACCAAATTGATGTATAATACCCCATTGTTTGTTCCACAAGGGACCCACCACCATGTAGTGATTTCACTATGTTTACAAAAACATACATACTTTACCCCTCTAGATTTGACCTTGTGACATCTTACAAGGAAAACATGTTCTAAACCATTATACTCACTAAATTGAATGTTGTTTATTTTACAATACGACCATGATGGTATAAGAGGCAATATTTGTCTTAAACAAAATACATATCACATAAGACAACTTGAAGGAATTTGTGCCTCCCTTGCTAGAGAAGGCTGAAGGTTGATTACATATTTATTTCATCCCACTTGCCATAGAATTGTGAAACTAGAGTAAGTTAATTTGGTTTCACCCCTTCCTCCTAGAAACTCACAATTTGATAAGTTGTTTTCTATCAATTTTAAATTCCCATTTTCCAAACATCAAAATCGACTTTAGAATGGTAAAAGAAAAAACCTAAAAAAATTCTATCAAAATAATATGACACTCTAACCACATTTTGATGATATGAAACACATACATTAATTTGGACATAATAGGACATTCTAACCATAGATGAAATTTTAACCTAATCCGACCTCATTTAAAGGTGATGTTATACCTTAAGAAAGTGTTATTCAATTGATCATTGAGTTCAACCCTATTTCCATGTTATTATGCCCATGTTATACCATAGATTTTGACACCAAATTGATGTATGAGATCCCCTTGTTTGTGCCACAAGGGACCCACCTCGGTGTAGTGATTTGATTGTGTCTATGAAAGCATACATTTACCTCTGTAAATCTGACCTCGTGGCATCTTGTAAGGAAAACAGTCTCTAAACCATTAAATTCCCTAAATTGAATGTTGTTTATTTTCTAACACAACCATGATAGTATAAGAAGCAATATTTATCTCAAACAAAATATATATCACATAAGGCAACTTGAAGGTTTTTTGTGCCACTCTTGCTAGAGAAGAATGGAGGTTGATTGTAAATGGATTTCATCCCACTTACCATATCATTATGGAATTGGAATAAACTAATTTTATCTCACCCCTTCTTGTTGAAAACTCACGATCTAACAAGTTAGTTTCTATCAATTTTAAATTCTCATTTTCCACACATTTGATTCAACTTTAATTGGTAAAAGAAAAGAAGAAAAAAATCATTACAAAATTCTACCAAAATAATATGACACTCTAACCATGATATGAAACACTTACCATACAATAATTTGGACATGATATGATACTCCAACAACATATGGAATTTTAATTTGACCCAACCTCATTTGGAAGTAATGGTTTGTTTTGTTTTTTTTTTTTGTTTTTTTTTCATTTGAAAGTGATGTTATGCCTTATTGAAACCATTATTAAACTCTCTATTGAGTTTAGCCCTATTTTACACATGATCGTAATTAGTGTGCATGTTTTTTTACACAATGGGAAAACCTATCATAACTCAGTTGTTAAACCAACAGTGAGGACAACCATCACTGGCTGTTATCCATGAATGTAGGTTGATTCATCATCATTATTCAAGGAAAATCACATCACCTGGAATAACCCACTGGTGGTCCATAAATGGGAAAGCTTTCACTCCTCCCAGATGTATCTGGCCTTGAGTTGTTAACCTTTTTCCTTATGTCTGAAGAAGACGAGCTCTTAGCCAAGCAAAAAGAGTTTTAGAGCATACTCCAAACCCAATTAATATATGTGATACTTGATCATTTCTAATAGAAATATCTACTTATTTGAATTATCTTATTTGTTCCATGAGAAAATTAGATACAACTAAATTATTCTCCTCGTATAATATTTTGTTTTTAAATTAATAAATCATTTTCATGTGAGTAGACATTTCAACATCCGATTTTCAATATAAAATGTAACTTCATTTTTATATATAAATATCATTGAGTGGTGCTTAAAAAAAGGCAGAAAAGCACAATCATATATATCTTATCTTTAGAATATAAATTTTTATTACTTTAGTGGAAGTAAAAGGTGTCGAGTTATTTGGAGAATAGTGTTGAAACACTATTATTTCGTAGGAAAAGTGGAGTGAATCGATAGAACATGCAAAACCAAAATTTGTAATTGCAAAGTAATGATAAACATTACAAAGCAATATGAAGTAGGCATCTTGCAATCACAAATGAGTATGGATAGTTTCATATGGACAATAATGGCATATATATGTTTTTTAAATTATGATTAGAGTTTTCATTTATTAAAAGAAGATATTAACTTTAATTTAATTAAATAATTATATATATTAATGGTAAAAAAAAATTAATAATAAATTCCAGCGTTATAGTTATTTAAATCATTTCAATTTGTTATGTAATATGGATATAATTTGTTATGTTGATCAATATCTCTTGAATCTATTATTACTTGTTGTAATATTTTATTTATTTAATAATTTTGCATCAATCAACACATGTATGATTGGGGACTTCATATGTGACCAAAAAATGAAGAATCTATTATTAATGATAAATTTCATATTATAGCACAATTTTTTAGATAATACTCAATCCTTAATGACAATAAAATGAAGGAAAAACACTTCAGGGGAACTATGAGACATGTGAACAACTAGAAAATAGGTATGTACATAATTTTTCCCATGGAATCTACCTATAGTAAATGTACTTATCGATGGTAAATGCATCAACTGTTAGGTCCCTATAATACTAGTGATTCCCCCATTACTATTGTCATTGTATCCCTTATTGTTATTGTTGTGCCCCTATTGTCCCCATATTGTTGTTATTGCGTCCCATAGAATCTCACTATTGTTATTTTTGTGCCTTTATATTATTATTGTTAGGTTGGCTTTGGTTATATTGTGACCCCTTAGACTCCTATATATAGAAAGGAGGTTTTGTCATTTGAATCATCTCAGAATTTTTCATTTGTGTAATGTAAAGGAGGTTTCTCCCTTGAAGAGGCTTATTTCTAAGGCATTGATCTATCTTTTCTATCTTTTTGTGAGCTGGTTTCATAACATTTGGTATCAAAGCTTTGGATTCTAGGGTTTCGATGCTACAAATAGGTCATTGTGGAATTTTCACTATAAATTTTTCTCTACAAAGTTTCAGAAGCTAAAAAAAAACCCATTTGAGAAGGAATCGGTTAGAACCTCGGGCCTGAATTTTAGATCTTGTCTCGCTATATTTTTGGAGATATAGTCTGAGGAAGTTAGGGTTTTTGCAGACCCCCGAATTACATTCCAAACAGGTGACCTTAGGAAAATCATCATAACTTTCTCTCTGAGCATTAGATTGAATTTTTGTAAGATGTTACAGAAAGAGGACGGACTGTAGGTTTTTGAATATCATTTTCAGAACCTAAGGTTGAAACAATGACCCAAGGCACGTCGTAAAAGTTCACTCTACTGAAATAATCTATACTCAGGTCATCGTAAGAGATTTGGCATAACTCTTCATTGGAGAATATAATATTGATAAGACTTGCGGGGTTAGAAATAATACTTAGAGGGTTACCACAGGAAGAAAATTCATACCTTAGAGGTCCAAAAGTAAAGAGATACATCAGATTCAATATTGAGCTCCTACAAAGTGAAAAAAGGTGTGTAGTTTTTATTTAAATTTTTGCATAAATGTGGTTTGAAAAATTAGTTTGAAGGAATTCAAAGGGAATAATGAAGCATTATTATCAATAATTGATGCCCCGAAGAAAGAAAATGGAAACACCTAGTAAGCAACCTAAAAGCTCTAGAATGACTCATGAAGAAGAGGAAGAAATGCAACATGATATATCAAAATTACGAGACCAAGTGCAACAAATTTCACTCTCACAAAAAGTAATAAAAGCTAAGATGGATGGTTTTAAGAAAGACGTAGAAGCTAAGATGTATGGTGTGGAAGCTAAGATGGATGGTTTAAAGAAAGGCATAGAAGTTAAGATGAATGACGTGGAATCTAAGATGGACGGTGTGGAAGCTAATATGGATGGCGTGAAAGCTGAGATGGATGATTTAAAAAAAGGCATGGAAGATTTGAAGATAGATTTGATAAAGTTTCTACAAGAAATGCTTACTAATGGAGAAAGGGTAGTAAAGGAAACTCATGATGAGAACAAAAGAAATGTTAATCATGATTTCATAGACTCTAACATTGGATCAAAGTCGAACCACAATGTTCCAAAGATCGATATGAGGAAGTTTGATGGTGTTAGGCCCCTATACTACTAGTGTAACCCCTTATTGTTATTACTACAACCCCCTTATTATATTGTTGTACCCATGTAGTCTCCATATTGTTACTATTGTGCCCCATAGAATCCTGCTATTGTTATTATTGTTCCCTTACATTATTATTGTTATGTCGGCTCTGATTATATTATAACACCTTAAACTCCTATATATAGAAAGGAGGTCTTGTCATTTGTATCATCGAAGAATTTTTCACTTGTGTAATGTAAAGGAGGTTGCCCCCTCGAAGAGGCTTATTTCTAAGGCGTTCATCTATCTTTTTTATCTTTTTGTGAGCAGCCTGGTTTCATAACATTTGGTATGAGAGCTGTAGATTCTAGGGTTTCACTTCTCTAAACAGGTCATCGTGGAATTTTCGCTATAACTTTTTTGCTACGAAGTTTCAGAAGCTAAAAAAAACCCCATTTGAGAAGAAATCGTTCTAAACCTCACGTTCGAATTTTAGATCTTGTCTCGCTACATTTTTGGAGATATGATCTGAGGAAGTTAGGGTTCTTGCAAGCTCCAAAATTTCATCTAAAACAGGCCATCGTGGAATTTTCGTTGCAACATTTTCGCTACGAATTTTAAGAATGTAAAAGAAAAACCCATTTGAGAAGAAAATGGTCTGAACTTCAGGTCCGAATTTTAGATCTTTTCTTGCTATATTTTCGGATATATGATCTAAGGAAGTTAGGGTTTTGGCAGACTCCAAAATTACATTTTAAATAGGTGACCTTGGGAAAATCATCATAACTTTCTCTTTGAGCATCAGATTAAAATGTCGTAAGAAGTTTCATAAAGAGGACGGACTGTATTTTTCTGTGTATATTTTTCAGATCCGAAGTTCAAAGCTGTGACACATGGCATGTCATACAAGTTCGCTATTCTAAAAAGGTGTATAATCAGGTCACCTGGGGAGATTGTGCATAACTCCTTCTTGGAGAATCCAATTTCGATCAGACAGGTGGCATTAGAAAGAGGACACAGAGGGCTACTATAGGTCGCAATTTTAGAACTAGAAGATCTTAAATTACAGAGTTACAGTCGTTTTAAGATATAGCTCCTAAAATCAAGAAAAAGCGAGATGAGTAAGTTTGATGGAAAGTATCCGGTAAATTGGATACTACAAATGGAGAAATATTTTGATCTACATAGTGTACCACTGTTACAAAGGTATGTATTGCATCTAATTATTTAGAACCGAATCAATTTTTATTGTTTAAAGGACTTTGTTCTTGTAAACCACTTGTCACGCGGTCAATTTTCACGGAGGAAATGATAGCACATTATGAGGATACAAAGAGAAACACCTTCTTTAGCGAATTGATAAATCTCAAACAAAAGTGTTCAATGGCAGAGCATATTGAGGACTTTCAAAAATTGAATATAAGGAAAAATGATATTCTAGAGAAGTAGAGGATTGATGTCTCCATAGGGACTTTAAAGGATAACATTCAACATGAGGTTCATCTTTGGGAACCTGATTCATTGGAGAAGGCATTCAGGTTGGCAAGAAAAGTGGAAAGCAAAATTATGGAAACAAGGAATTCTACCCCTCATAACTATAAACATGGAAGTGTTGTTTCTCCTAGCCTTCCACAACCTACAAGGGTGACACCACAACAATTGGAAGAAAAAAAAGAAAAAGGGCCATGTTACAATTGTGATAGCAAATGCACTAAATGTCATAAGTGTGTTGAGAAGAAATTATTTTACATAGATTATGAAAAGGAGGAAGAAAAGGATTAATAAACATCAAAAGAATAGGCTAACACTAGGAACCAACCCCAGAGAAAGAAGAAATGAATCCAACCATATCTTGTAATGCATTGGCTGGAATTACCACTCCTCAAACTATCAAGATAGAAGGTCATATCAAGAAGAAAAATGTTCAAGAAGTGAAAGATCACATCGAGCATCAAGAAATGAATCCGACCATATATTGTAATGCATTGGAAGAAATTACCACTCCTCAAACTCTAAAGATAGAAGGACATATCAAGAAGAAAAGGGTTCAAGCAGTGAAATATCACATCGAGCATCAACAACAAGTTCTCCAACTTTTAAAGGATAACACCACTTTGGTGCAGAATTGAATGAAATAACAGGTAGATCAACATCGCAGTGAAACATGTTTTGATGTAGGTGATTGGGTATTTTTACGGCTACATCTCAAGCAAGCTATTTATGAGAAGGAAATTTTGGCAATACTACATGCACTTAAGAAATGGTGACCTTACCCAATGGGAAGACACTTCAAGGTAAAAATGGATCATGATAGTCTTAAATACTTTTTAGAAAAAATATTATCTTTAGAAGAACAGAAAAATGGGTCAAAAATATGTTGGGTTATGACTTTGACATCATCTATAGAAAAGGGAAGCAAAATTTTGTTGCAGATGCATTCTCAAGAAAGGATGAGGATGTGGAAGCATTGTTTTGTGCTATTTCTATTATCCAACCAGATTGAATAAACGAAGCAAGGGATGAATGGAAGAAGGACGAAGAAGTGTGGCCACTCATTCAAAATTTGTAGAAGATCCCAATTCAAACAATATTGCCAGAACTTGAAGAGGAAGGAAAAATCATATTGGAACCTGGAGCAGTCACAGAAACAAGAACCCGACAGCGACGAAATTGATCAATTTCAGAGTATCTCATCAAGTGGAAGAACTTACCCACTAAAGATTCCAAATGGGAGGATAAGAATTTTATACAGAAGCATCAAGAACTACTCAAGCGTTGAGGACAACATTTTTTGAAGGAGAGGGGCATGTTAGGCCCCTATACTACTAGTGTAACCCCTAATTGTTATTAGTACAACCCTGTTAAAATTGGCAACTAGGGCCAAGCATCATGTGGGTCACCTTATTCATGGCTGATTATATTTTTCTTGGATTCCTCTCATTGAAAGGTGTAGGATTGATCTAAATATCATCCAATTCCGATAAGTATTTATGGAGATATGAATTTATTTAGGATATGAACTAATCATCAAAGTCGACCAACAACTTATGTAGGTTCAAAAGCACAACAGACACATCTATTTAATCATCAAAGTTTTCATATAAATATAGGATGTTTCCTCCTCATTTTGACACACACTTCTCATCCATCTCTCTCTCTCTTCTGCGCAAAAAAGAGTCTCTCTCTCTCTCCTGTGCAGATAGGTATCTCTCTCACACATGGGAAGGAAGGACGCAATTTTTTCCATGGTTTATAAGCTGTAGATTGAAACATTGACCAGCGTGGACCAACATTCTCTCTCTCTTGACTGCGCATTAGGTGAAGTTGACTCTCCTTGGAAATCCGCATTTTTGGCACAAGAATCAAGGTGATCTGACCTCCAGTTTGGAAGATATTGACTGCCCTAGTTTTGATGCTAATGCCACTGATGCTGATGCCATTGATCTAGGGTTTGCTACTGCTAATATAAATCATTTTTTTTTGTACTATTTCTCTTTTCTGAATTATTGAAGATAAAATAAGATTTGATCAAAGGGTTTCCCCATATTGGGGTTTGTCCCTGGCTAGCCGCCACATCTTGTGTCTCTTGTCTTGGCTTGTTTTCTGTTGATCGTTTAAATGTTCTATCTACACTTTACTTAATGTACATGTGATTGCTAATATGTGAATAATAAAAGAAATATAAGTATACTGCTCTAAGCATAGAACATACCGTAATTTAACATGGTATCATAGCTGAGGTGAAGGCAAAGCCCAAGCAAGAGCAAGAGCAATCACCGAAGAGAAGATTGACAAGGCTATCTAAAAGAAACCATGGGGTCCTCAACACACTTCCCTGCTGAAGACAAACTCCGAGAGAAGTCTAACGACCACGGATGGAAGATGTCTCTCGATCTAACATTAGAAGAACAGGAAGTGTTGGACCATGTGGGAGGTGGAATTGTTGAACCTCCATCAAATGAATTTGCTGCTACTAAGAACACATCGACCAAGGGGGAAGTAAAAGCTAATAAGATCATCCGGGACTCTATCAACAAACATTTGGTGGCCTACATCTCCTACCTAAACACCTCCAAGGAAATCTATGATAGACTCGTGAATTTATTTAAAGTTAATGATGCAAATCAAGTTTTTTTCCTTAGAAAAAAGTTGAAGGAAATTAAGAAGGGCAAAGATGAAAAGTATGCAAGCATATTTCCTAAGGATCGCCGAGATCAAGAACGATCTCCTATCTATTGGAGAAATAATTCCTGATAGGGAAATGGCACTCACAACTCTTGGAGGATTACCATCTGAATGGTACGTGTCAGGACTACTCTTCTCAACAATAACGTAATTCCTAGATTTGAGGAATTAATGGCAAGAAGCATTCAAGAAGAAACAAGGATGGAAGAACAAGAAATGCCCATACCTAAAGGTCCTACCGTTTCCTTTTCTTCTCATGCTAAGAAAATAAATAATTTTGGGGATAAATTCAAAGGAAAGGCTGGAAAGAAAGGACGATGTTATATTTTCAATAAAGCAGGTCACTACGCAAGGGAGTGCCTTGATAGAAGGGACTCACACCTGGATGATGATCAAAAACTCACTCATGGAAATCAAAGGAATGGAAGATCTAATAGCAAAGCCAAGAGAAGAGTCAGAAATCAAAGAAGAGGACAACCATTCAAAAGGGAGAGAAATTCCAGGTATGAATTTAACATCGTTAACAATAAGCAAGATGAATATTATCTACCAGCTACCTATCTACCTTTGCTCCTCTGGACTCGCTGGGAAATTGGCTTATTGATAGTGATGCCTCAAGGAATTTCACTGGTTACAAATAAGTTCTCCATAATCTGATAGAGAAAGAAAGCAACCTAGAAATTGTTCTTGGAGACAATATGAAATATCCCGCGAAAGGTGTAGGAAATGTCTCTCTTAAATTGAATCAAGGTAATACAATCCACCTACAGGATGTATTATATGTACCTGATCTTAAAAGGAACCTGGTCTCCATTTCGACTATGGAAGACAAAGGCTACAAGGTGACCTTCAGCGATGTCAAGGTATGTGTATGGAAAAACAATATTAAAGATGCCTTCACTCTTGGGTTTCGAGTTGATTCATTATATCAGGTCAGAGGAAGTCCGCTAGGTGTCATGTCTTGTGACACATATCTTCAGTCCGAACTATGGCATCGAAGGTTTTCTCATCTTCATTATAAAGCTCTACCCGATGTAAGACAAATGGTGACAGGGATGCCCGAATTCCAAGTAGAGAAAGAAGGTGTATTTCCGGGATGTGCCGAAGGAAAGCTCAAAAGGGGACCATTCCCCTCTAGCTAAAGCAAGACCTACGATATATTATAGTTGGTTCACTGAGACATATCTGGTATGATGCCTGTGAATTCCTTGGGAGGATATTCATATTACCTCACTTTTACAGATGACTATTCTCGCAAGACTTGGATATACTTCTTGAAAAAGAAGGATGAAGTGTTCTCCTGGTTTCGACACTTCAAAGCCTTGATCAAGAATCAAACCGAAAAGAAGACCAAGATCTTAAGGATTGACAGTGGGACTGAATATGAATCTAATGAGTTTCATGATTTCTATAAAGAGGCTGGCATTAAGAGGGAGACTACTACACCATATACTCCTGAGAAGAATGGTGTGGCAGAAAGGAAGAATCGTACGATCATGGAAGCTGTTCGTGCTATGCTTCATGATCAAAGACTTCCGAAGTTTCTATGGGCCGAAGCTGCAAACACTGTCGTATATGTACAAAACTGATGCCCTCATCAAGAATTGGATTCCAAGACTCCTGAAGAAGTGTTCACCGGTAAGAAACCTGATGTCTCTCATTTTAGAATTTTTGGAAGCCCCGTATATTTTCATGTGCCGAAAGAGAAAAGGAATAAATTGGGTGCATCTGGAAAGAAAGGAATCTTCGTGGGTTATACTGAAAATAATAAGGGCTGTAGAATCTATGTAGTTGGTGAAAGGGAAGTCATGATTAGTCATGATGTCACCTTTGACGAAGATATGGCCCTTAGCAAGATGGACAATCTTCCTACTTTGAGGAGCTCTTAAGAAGCTGACACCAGGGAACCGAAAGAAAAAGAAGATGAGACAATGCCCGATGTGGAAGAACCCGTGGATCCTATTGATCCTCCACCGCCTGAGCCTTCCTCTTCTAGGAAGAGGCCTTCATGGCTTAAGGGGACACTTGATGATGCTGAAGGACACACCGCACCTCGTGGAACCTTCCGTGAAAGTAAGAAGCCGAACAGGTATCAAGGATACCTGACTATCGTGAGCACTATCATCTAAAAAGAGCCTTCATCATTCACAGATGTCGTCAAGCATCAAGTATGGAAGGATGCTATGACTGAAGAATATGAGTCTATTATGAAGAACGATGTATGGGATGTGGTCCCCAGACACCAGGACAAGACAGTTGTCACTTCTAAATGGCTTTACAAGATAAAGCATGCAGTTGATGGAAGTACAGAAAAGTATAAGGCTCATTTTGTCGCTCAAAGATTCTCCTAGAAGGAAGGTATAGACTACCTCAAGATATTTGCACCTGTTTCCTGATATACCACTATCCGCTCAATCATAGTCCTTGCTGCTTCGCAAGAATGGAACCTACATCAGATGGATGTCAAGGCTGCATTCTTACATGGTTCGATAAAAGAGGAGGTCTATGTGGAGCAACCCGAAGGATTTGAGATTTATGATCGAAAATCTCATGTGTGCAGGTTGAAGAAGGTCCTCTATGGGCTAATTCAAGCACCCCGAGCATGGTATGAGAGGATCGATAGCTACTTGATGAAGCTGGGATTCACTAAGAGTGAAGCCGATCCTAACCTTTACTTTAAGGTTGAAGATGACAGACCTCTCATACTAGTGCTGTATGTTGACGACCTCTTTCTAACAGGTGCAGACCCCATCATTCACAAATGTAAGAGGGAGTTGGCTTCTGAATTCGACATGAAAGATCTAGGACTCATGCACTATTTCCTAGGACTCGAAGTCTGGCAAAAACCAGGGGAGATTTTCCTATCTCAAGGAAAGTATGTGGTGAAGATACTGGAAAGATTCGGCATGGTGGACTGCAAGCCCGTAACTACCCCGATGGAGCTTAACTTTAAGAAGTTAAGTGGTAGTGCTAATGGACCCGTTTTACGAAATGTTACTGAGTATCGACAGCTCGTCAAAGCACTGATGTTCTTGGTGAACTCCTGTCTAGATATATTCTTTTCAGTCAACACTTTGAGCCAACATATGGTTCAGCCTCGTCACTCACATTGGATTGGTGCCAAGAATCTGCTGAGATGTCTTCGTGGTGTTGCAAATAATACTGAGAGGGGGGGGGGGGTGAATCAGTATTATCAGATCAGTAAAAAAATTTCCAATTTCATACTCAGAAACATATACGCTACTTCAATTAAGTGAACCCGCGTGTACACGCTACTGTGTCTAATGAAACTCGCGTATATCTAGAGATCTTATAATTCAGTTAGCTTAATCTTCAGTAAATGCATCAGAACATTATTAAGCATATTAACAGTAAACAGGTGCAGAGTAACAGAACAGAACATCACACAAGAGCCACACACATGAACACCATGATATAAGGTGGAAACCCAATGTGGGCGAAAACCACTTGCTGCAATTCGTCTCTTTCTTCTTTAATAAGAAACTTCTTTTACAATGTACTGGTGCAGTCCTTTACCAGTACGCAGGCTACAACCTGCAGAGGGCTACAACCCTCTCTCGTTTTCCAACTACTTCTGAAAGGGAGCTACAACCCCCTCAGCTCTTGTACTAGCCGATCCATTTACTAGTACGTAGGTGCTGACCCTACAACCTTCTTTCCTTCAGGGACCACGTTTCATCAATTTTCAGACTGGATCCAAGAGTACAAAACAAACATTACTGCAATACAATCATCAACTTATACTTGCATCATAATTCATTAAACAACCCAATATTGAATCACTGAAACCCTGTCATCAAGAACACAGAACCCAAACCAGAGCCCAACACTCTGCAACAACCACCAGAATCAATAGCAACCTGAAATATCAAATCTTATTATGCATACGCTACTTCACTGTACCAAAACCGCGTGTATACGCACTTTCACCAAAGGCAACACGCGTTCAGATCTAGAAATAATTACTTATACCTTCACTGTTAGATCCGACCCTTGCCAAGCATCCCGAACAGATAACCAGCAATACCAGATCTTCTCACTTCGTCAGACACTCAATACTTGCGCCTTTGCCTAATGATCTTCTCCTTATATAGCATTAGGTACTTCACAATACCACGGTCCAAAACCATAGTAACGCAATACCATTAACCTCAAAACGAGGGATCGACACGCCCGTCGAGACACCATGGTCCGAAACCATAGGCACAACTTTCAAGGACTAACCGCCACGGACCAAAGGTACTTTTCCACATACACGCTCTTTTACTGAAGCCAACCTGCGTGTACACGCGACTTGATATATAGAGAACCTGCGTATACGCGACTTGGTATATAGTGAACCTGCTTGTATACGCGACTTGGGCTTAACGAACCTGCGTGTATGAACTTTCTTGGCATGCTGTACTAAGATCTGTCCTCTGATTAAGTTGCCATCACCTGTACCAACCTCTGAGCACCTGTACCAACCTCTGAGCACCTGTACCAACCTCTGAGTGAGTTGCCATCAAGGACAACACTTGAATCATAATGCCAACAATCTCCCCCTTTGGACTTGATGGCAACCACCACACCAAGTCACTCTCCCCCTTTGACATCAAGGGCAAAGGGCGGACCAAGATATTCTCTTCTTTGGTATACCTTTTACTGTCCATACTGCTGTCCATACTCCCGCTGAGTACATGCTGAAGTTTCTGATTTGGCTCCCCCTTTGTATATGCCAAGTTGTATCAATCCATCCATGCTCCCCCTAAGCAGATGCAGGTTCTAAGACCAGCCATTCAGATCTGTACCATAAGCATCAGCCTGCAATACTATTCCTTTGATCAAACAACAAGATGTATCATTTAGTTTCATCAGCAACTTCTAACCATAATGCCAACAATGAATTATTTGAAGTATATGCTCCCCCTGAGTGTGAGCCAACCATGACTGAACCATTTCCTGAGTCTGTTCTGCTCCCCCTGAGCCTGAGCCAACCATGACTGAACCTGGGTCTGTTCTGCTACCCTTTCTTCATATACGCGACTTTGCAGCCTGTAACTCGCGTATATACGCAACTTGTCTTCATTATATCAGCGTATGCAGGATGGAATACTAAATTCCATCACTTTCAGATTCCCCTGTGTCTGTTATGTCAGCTGTCTGAATTATGCCACACCTTTCTGTCTCTGTCTTCTTCAGTTCCTGGAACTGTGATGATGTATGGTCCTCTTGTTTTGAATTTTGAAATCTACTCCTGCATTCCCTTGCTTTATGCCCATAGTTGTTGCATGTATAACACCTTACATTTTTCATGTTCCTTCTATCACAATCAATTGCTTTGTGTCCATATGCATTGCAGGCAAAGCAATATCCTCTGAAATACCTGGGATGCGATGATCTTTCTTGAACCATTCTACTTCTACATCTGGCTGCAACATGTCCAAGATTATGACACACATAACATTCAACATTATTCAGTGGAGGAAATAATCGTCTATCACGTCCATAGTTAGGAGTAAAGGATCTTCCTTGAGGAATTTCTTTCCTTGGTTGTTCCTTGTTGAGCATTTCAGATTTCTCATTAGAGTTTCTTGCCTCACCTTGTGAACTAGATTCACCTTCAACATATTCATGAAAACCAAGACCAGTTTTGATAGCAGGAGACCTTTGGCTATTAAGAATATCATCCAAGACTTTAGTACTATCTTGAAATCGTAAAAGCTTATCCTTTTCTTCTAGTTTACCTTTCAAGATATTTACCTCAACTTGATGTTGTTCTTCCTTTATCAGATACTGATTCCTTAGGTCTTCTTCAGCTTTTCTTCCTTCTTCCACTTGTCGCTTTAGTTTGATCACTTCATGTTCTTGATCTTCAAGAGCTTCTTTGTTCTGTTCTCTTGATTTTTTAAGATCTTCTTTTAGAGAGAGGATGTTTGATTCAAGCCTTTGAATAGTTATGCTCTGATCCTTTACTACATCCTGCAATTTCTCCCTTACCCTGGTTACTGTCTCCAATTGTTTATTTAATTTGGTAACTTCTTCAGTTTCTGCATTCTTCTTTTCATGTGCCATGAGACTTTTAATATCTTTGCTATTATTGGATGAAGCATTCTTCTTTTCATGTGCCATGAGACTTCTAATATCTTCACTATCATTGAATGGACTTGTAATATGGGTATAATAGCTTCTACCATCTTCTTCAGATATCTTTCCTTTGTTATGAGGGCATCTAGCAGCATAGTGACCAACTCTACCACATAGAAAACATTTGAAAGGTAGCTTACCTTTGAACCGTCCAATTCCCCGTTCAAGATTCTTGACAAAATTTACCTCATCTTCTTCCTCTGACACTTCGAATGTGGCTTCTGGTGGTACCTCTTGTCGCATTTCAAAAGCAGTTAAGATCCCGTGAAGCTGTGACATGGTGATTTTCTGCACATTCTCCTTTTCTTCTATGGCGGATACTTTAGAATCAAATTTAGCAGACAGAGATCTCAAAACCTTTTCAACTAAGACAACTTCCTCAAATTCTTCACCCAGATCCCTCATACAATTCACAATCTCATCCATACGCAAGAAATAATTAGCTATGCTTTCATTACTATGCATCTTAAGAGTTTCATACCGGATTCTGAGAGTTTGAAGCTTTGCTCTTTTTACCTGATCATCTCCTTCGTAGCTTGTGATGATTTTGTCCCATATTTCCTTAGCTGATTTGAAATGCATGATCTTCATAAATTCTGATTGTGTCAAACTACTCAATAGGACAGTAACAACTTTGGCATTGAGCTCATATTTCTTTTTCTCTGCTGGATCTGTAGGGGTTGCTGATGGGAATTTGTATCCTCCTTCTACGATTCCCCAAATTTCTGCTCCAAGTGATTGTAGATATGCAGTGGTTCTTATCTTCCAGTGAGTAAAATTGTTCCCGTCAAAGACTGGTGTCCTGATGTGTGCCTCTCTTTCTGGATTAGCCATTCTGATGGATCTTTTCCTTCAAGCGATCAAGCTTCCTCTGAAGGACCTGCTCTGATACCAATTGTTGCAAATAATACTGAGAGGGGGGGGGGGTGAATCAGTATTATCAGATCAGTAAAAAATTTCCAATTTCATACTCAGAAACATATACGCTACTTCAATTAAGTGAACCCGCTATACACGCTACTGTGTCTAATGAAACTCGCATATATCTAGAGATCTTATAATTCAGTTAGCTTAATCTTCAGTAAATGCATCAGAACATTATTAAGCATATTAACAGTAAACAGGTGCAGAGTAACAGAACAGAACATCACACAAGAGCCACACACATGAACACCATGATATAAGGTGGAAACCCAATGTGGGTGAAAACCACCTGCTGCAATTCGTCTCTTTCTTCTTTAATAAGAAACTTCTTTTACAATGTATTAGTGCAGTCCTTTACCAGTACGCAGGCTACAACCTGCAGAGGGCTACAACCCTCTCTCGTTTTCCAACTAATTCTGGAAGGGAGCTACAACCCCCTCAGCTCTTGTACTAGCCGATCCATTTACTAGTACGTAGGTGCTGACCCTACAACCTTCTTTCCTTCAGGGACCACGTTTCATCAATTTTCAGACTGGATCCAAGAGTACAAAACAAACATTACTGCAATACAATCATCACTTATACTTGCATCATAATTCATTAAACAACCCAATACTGAATCACTGAAACCCTGTCATCAAGAACACAGAACCCAAACCAGAGCCCAGCACTCTGCAACAACCACCAGAATCAATAGCAACCTGAAATATCAAATCTTATTATGCATACGCTACTTCACTGTACCAAAACCGCGTGTATACGCGCTTTCACCAAAGGCAACCTGCGTGCAGATCTAGAAATAATTACTTATACCTTCACTGTCAGATCCGACCCTTGCCAAGCGTCCCGAACAGATAACCAGCAATACCAGATCTTCTCACTTCGTCAGACACTCAATACTTGCGCCTTTGCCTAATGATCTTCTCCTTATATAGCATTAGGTACTTCACAATACCACGGTCCAAAACCATAGTAACACAATACCATTAACCTCAAAACGAGGGATCGACACGCCCATCGAGACACCATGGTTTGAAACCATAGGCACAACTTTCAAGGACTAACCGCCACGGACCAAAGGTACTTTTCCACATACACGCTCTTTTACTGAAGCCAACCTGCGTGTACACGCGACTTGATATATAGAGAACCTGCGTATACGCGACTTGGTATATAGTGAACCTGCTTGTATACGCGACTTGGGCTTAACGAACCTGCGTGTATGAACTTTCTTGGCATGCTGTACTAAGATCTGTCCTCTGATTAAGTTGCCATCACCTGTACCAACCTCTGAGCACCTGTACCAACCTCTGAGTGAGTTGCCATCAAGGACAACACTTGAATCATAATGCCAACAATCTCCCCCTTTGGACTTGATGGCAACCACCACACCAAGTCACTCTCCCCCTTTGACATCAAGGGCAAAGGGCGGACCAAGATATTCTCTTCTTTGGTATACCTTTTACTGTCCATACTGCTGTCCATACTCCCGCTGAGTACATGCTGAAGTTTCTGATTTGGCTCCCCCTTTGTATATGCCAAGTTGTATCAATCCATCCATGCTCCCCCTGAGCAGATGCAGGTTCTAAGACCAGCCATTCAGATCTGTACCATAAGCATCAGCCTGCAATACTATTCCTTTGATCAAACAACAAGATGTATCATTTAGTTTCATCAGCAACTTCTAACCATAATGCCAACAATGAATTATTTGAAGTATATGCTCCCCTTGAGTGTGAGCCAACCATGACTGAACCATTTCCTGAGTCTGTTCTGCTCCCCCTGAGCCTGAGCCAACCATGACTGAACCTGGGTCTGTTCTGCTACCCTTTCTTCATATACGCGACTTTGCAGCCTGTAACTCGCGTATATACGCAACTTGTCTTCATTATATCAGCGTATGCAGGATGGAATACTAAATTCCATCACTTTCAGATTCCCCTGTGTCTGTTATGTCAACTGTCTGAATTATGCCACACCTTTCTGTCTCTGTCTTCTTCAGTTCCTGGAATTGTGATGATGTATGGTCCTCTTGTTTTGAATTTTGAAATCTACTCCTGCATTCCCTTGCTTTATGCCCATAGTTGTTGCATGTATAACACCTTACATTTTTCATGTTCCTTCTATCACAATCAATTGCTTTGTGTCCATATGCATTGCAGGCAAAGCAATATCCTCTAAAATACCTGGGATGCGATGATCTTTCTTGAACCATTCTACTTCTACATCTGGCTGCAACATGTCCAAGATTATGACATACATAACATTCAACATTATTCAGTGGAGGAAATAATCGTCTATCACGTCCATAGTTAGGAGTAAAGGATCTTCCTTGAGGAATTTCTTTCCTTGGTTGTTCCTTGTTGAGCATTTCAGATTTCTCATTAGAGTTTCTTGCCTCACCTTGTGAACTAGATTCACCTTCAACATATTCATGAAAACCAAGACCAGTTTTGATAGCAGGAGACCTTTGGCTATTAAGAATATCATCCAAGACTTTAGTACTATCTTGAAATCGTAAAAGCTTATCCTTTTCTTCTAGTTTACCTTTCAAGATATTTACCTCAACTTGATGTTGTTCTTCCTTTATCAGATACTGATTCCTTAGGTCTTCTTCAGCTTTTCTTCCTTCTTCCACTTGTCGCTTTAGTTTGATCACTTCATGTTCTTGATCTTCAAGAGCTTCTTTGTTCTGTTCTCTTGATTTTTTAAGATCTTCTTTTAGAGAGAGGATGTTTGATTCAAGCCTTTGAATAGTTATGCTCTGATCCTTTACTACATCCTGCAATTTCTCCCTTACCCTGGTTACTGTCTCCAATTGTTTATTTAATTTGGTAACTTCTTCAGTTTCTGCATTCTTATTTTCATGTGCCATGAGACTTTTAATATCTTTGCTATTATTGGATGAAGCATTCTTCTTTTCATGTGCCATGAGACTTCTAATATCTTCACTATCATTGAATGGACTTGTAATATGGGTATAATAGCTTCTACCATCTTCTTCAGATATCTTTCCTTTGTTATGAGGGCATCTAGCAGCATAGTGACCAACTCTACCACATAGAAAACATTTGAAAGGTAGCTTACCTTTGAACCGTCCAGTTCCCCATTCAAGATTCTTGACAAAATTTACCTCATCTTCTTCCTCTAACACTTCGAATGCGGCTTCTGGTGGTACCTCTTGTCGCATTTCAAAAGCAGTTAAGATCCCGTGAAGCTGTGACATGGTGATTTTCTGCACATTCTCCTTTTCTTCTATGGCGGATACTTTAGAATCAAATTTAGCAGACAGAGATCTCAAAACCTTTTCAACTAAGACAACTTCCTCAAATTCTTCACCCAGATCCCTCATACAATTCACAATCTCATCCATACGCAAGAAATAATTAGCTATGCTTTCATTACTATGCATCTTAAGAGTTTCATACCGGATTCTGAGAGTTTGAAGCTTTGCTCTTTTTACCTGATCATCTCCTTCGTAGCTTGTGACGATTTTGTCCCATATTTCCTTAGCTGATTTGAAATGCATGATCTTCATAAATTCTGATTGTGTCAAACTACTCAATAGGACAGTAACAACTTTGGCATTGAGCTCATATTTCTTTTTCTCTGCTGGATCTGTAGGGGTTGCTGATGGGAATTTGTATCCTCCTTCTACGATTCCCCAAATTTCTACTCCAAGTGATTGTAGATATGCAGTGGTTCTTATCTTCCAGTGAGTAAAATTGTTCCCGTCAAAGACTGGTGGCCTGATGTGTGCCTCTCTTTCTGGATTAGCCATTCTGATGGATCTTTTCCTTCAAGCGATCAAGCTTCCTCTGAAGGACCTGCTCTGATACCAATTATTGCAAATAATACTGAGAGGGGGGGGGGGGTGAATCAGTATTATCAGATCAGTAAAAAATTTCCAATTTCATACTCAGAAACATATACGCTACTTCAATTAAGTGAACCCGCGTGTACACGCTACTGTGTCTAATGAAACTCGCGTATATCTAGAGATCTTATAATTCAGTTAGCTTAATCTTCAGTAAATGCATCAGAACATTATTAAGCATATTAACAGTAAACAGGTGCAGAGTAACAGAACAGAACATCACACAAGAGCCACACAGATGAACACCATGATATAAGGTGGAAACCCAATGTGGGTGAAAACCACCTGCTGCAATTCGTCTCTTTCTTCTTTAATAAGAAACTTCTTTTACAATGTATTAGTGCAGTCCTTTACCAGTACGCAGGCTACAACCTGCAGAGGGCTACAACCCTCTCTCGTTTTCCAACTAATTCTGGAAGGGAGCTACAACCCCCTCAGCTCTTGTACTAGCCGATCCATTTACTAGTACGTAGGTGCTGACCCTACAACCTTCTTTCCTTCAGGGACCACGTTTCATCAATTTTCAGACTGGATCCAAGAGTACAAAACAAACATTACTGCAATACAATCATCACTTATACTTGCATCATAATTCATTAAACAACCCAATACTGAATCACTGAAACCCTGTCATCAAGAACACAGAACCCAAACTAGAGCCCAGCACTCTGCAACAACCACCAGAATCAATAGCAACCTGAAATATCAAATCTTATTATGCATACGCTACTTCACTGTACCAAAACCGCGTGTATACGCGCTTTCACCAAAGGCAACCTGCGTGCAGATCTAGAAATAATTACTTATACCTTCACTGTCAGATCCGACCCTTGCCAAGCGTCCCGAACAGATAACCAGCAATACCAGATCTTCTCACTTCGTCAGACACTCAATACTTGCGCCTTTGCCTAATGATCTTCTCCTTATATAGCATTAGGTACTTCACAATACCACGGTCCAAAACCATAGTAACACAATACCATTAACCTCAAAACGAGGGATCGACACGCCCGTCGAGACACCATGGTCCGAAACCATAGGCACAACTTTCAAGGACTAACCGCCACGGACCAAAGGTACTTTTCCACATACACGCTCTTTTACTGAAGCCAACCTGCGTGTACACGTGACTTGATATATAGAGAACCTGCGTATACGCGACTTGGTATATAGTGAACCTGCTTGTATACGCGACTTGGGCTTAACGAACCTGCGTGTATGAACTTTCTTGGCATGCTGTACTAAGATCTGTCCTCTGATTAAGTTGCCATCACCTGTACCAACCTCTGAGCACCTGTACCAACCTCTGAGTGAGTTGCCATCAAGGACAACACTTGAATCATAATGCCAACACGTGGCACAATCACTCATGGATTAAGATACACTGCCGGAAATGTGAGACTACTTGGGTATACTGATGATGATTGGGCAGGAAATGTGGAGGCTCAGGAAAGCACATCTGGGTGTTGTTTCTCTTTGGGATCTGCCTCGATATCCTAGATGAGTAAGAAGCATAAATCGGTGGCTCTGAGCACCGCTGAGGCATAATACATTTTTGCTAGCATGGCCTCCTGTGAGGCAGTTTGGTTGCGAAAGCTCTTCAGTGAGCTATTTGGATTTACATTGGATACCTTCGTGATTCTATGTGACAACCAGAGCGAGATCCATTTATCAGAAAATCTCATATTTCATGATCGCTCCAAGCATATCGATATCAGGTACTACTATATTCAAGATATGGTGCAGCGAGGAGAAATAAGGCTCCAACATATCGGTACAAATGAACATGTCACTAACATTCTGACAAAGCCCCTAGGAAAGGTCAAATTTCCAACTTTCTGAGAATGACATGGTGTCGTTCAGAGACCCTTTGATGAGGGTCAAGTATGATGTACTAATCTCTGGGAGCTCCAGGCGGGTGTGGGGTACTTCTTGGAGCAACATATGACCACAGGGTGACTCACCATCCCCTGTTGGTGCACTTTGTATAGGGTAAAAGGTTCAACATTCCCGTGTCACACCCCTTGGTGACTATGGAATAGGATGATTAGTTCTCCTACGGGCCTGGATGATGTGTTCTCCATGGCGATTGTGGAACAGGATGATTCATTCTCCTGTAGGCCAAGATGTTTAGTTCTCCGAGGCATCCACTGGATAAGATGATTTGCTCTCCTGTGGATAGGATGATTCGCTCTCCTGTGGACATGATGATTAGTTCTCTTGTCGAGGCATCCTACCCATGTAGTCTAGGACTCATGGGAAGTACCTCTCATCTGATCAATGAGCAGGAAAATGAGGATAGGGACCATAGTAGTACTGATGGATGCATCGTTGCATCTACTGTACTCCCTATGCTAGGATGACCTTCATTGATTTGGGATCAATGATACTGTTCTGGGACTAGTGAGAGTGGTACCACTATGACACTGACTTTGGGTCAGTAGAGGACTAGTCTGGGACCAGTGGTACACACTCGGAGACTAACTTCGGGTCAGTGGAGGATGGTATGATAGATCCTCGATCACTTCTTCTTCTTCTTCTTCTTCGTATTTTGAGCAAAGTAGAACATAGCATAGCAAGGAAGAGCAGAGCATGGCAAGGTAGAGTAGAGTAGTGTAGAGCAGGGGTCAGGCTGTACAGGGCAGTGCATTTTATGGATGAATAGTAGTGATAGTTCGACAGATTGCAGATGAAGTTCTCCCTAGTTGAGAGGGAGTGTTAAAATTGGAAACTAGGGTCAAACTTCAGTTGGGTCACCTTATTCATGGCTGATTATATTTTTCTTGGATTCCTCTCATTAAGAGGTGTAGGATTGATCTAAATATCATCCGATTCCAATAAGTATTTATGGAGATATGAATTTATTTAGATTATGGACTAATTGTCAAAGTCGGCCAACAACTTATGTAGGCTCAAAAGCCCAACAAACACATCTATTCAATCATCAATGTTTGCATATAAATACAGGATGTTTCCTCCTCGTTTTGACACACACTTCTCATCCATCTCTCTCTTCTGCGCAGAAAAGAGTCTCTCTCTCTCTCCTGCATAGATAGGTCTCTCTCTCACACATGGGAAGGAAGGACTCAATTTTTTCCAGGGTTTACAAGCTGCAGATTGAAACTTTGACCAGTGTTGACCAGCATTCTCTCTCTCTTGACTACGCAGTAGGTGAAGCTAACTCTCCTTGGAAATCCACATTTTTTATCACAAGAATCAAGGTGATCTGACCTCCGGTTTGGAAGATATTGACTGCCCTAGTTTTGATGTTGATGCCACTGATGTTGATGCCACTGATCTAGGGTTTGCTGCTGCTGATATAAATCATATTTTTTTGTACTATTTCTCTCTGCTGAATTATTGAAGATAAAAGAAGATTTGATCAAAGTGTTTCCCCATATTGGGGTTTGTCCTTGGCTAGCCGCCACATCTTGTGTCTCTTGTCTTGGCTTGTTTTCTGTTGATCGTTTAAATGTTCTATCTGCACTTTACTTAATGTACATGTGATTTCTAATCTGTGAATAATAAAAGAAATATAAGTAAACTACTCTAAGCATAGAACATACCATAATTTAACAAACCCCCTTATTATATTGTTGTACCCATGTAGTCCCCATATTGTTACTATTGTGCCCCATAGAAGCCCACTATTGTTATTATTGTGCCCTTACATTATTATTGTTATGTCGGCTTTCATTATATTATGACCCCTTAGACTCCTATAAATAGAAAGGATGTCTTGTCATTTGTATCATCCAAGAATTGTTCATTTGTGTAATGTAAAGGAGGTTGCCCCCTCGAAGAGGCTTATTTCTAAGGCGTTCATCTATCTTTTCTATCTTTTTGTGAGCTGGTTTCATAACAAATGGCAAGGATCCCGGAACATGGATACTACAAATGGAGCAATTTTTCGATCTCCATAATGTGAAAAACACACAAAAGGTATGCATTGCAACTTTATATTTGGAACCAAATCAGTTTATATTGTATCGGTGGCTTTTCTCTCATAAACAAATTGTCACTTGGGATATTTTTATGGATGAAATGATAGCACATTATGAGGATACAAAAAGAAACACTTTTTTTAGCCAATTGATAAATCTCAAACAAAAGGGTTCAATGATGGAGCACATTGAGGACTTCCAAAAATTGAATATATTCGAGAGGAGCATAGGATTGATGTGTTCATGGAGACTTTAACAGATAACATCCAACACAAGATTCGCCTTTGGGAACCAGATTCATTGGAGAAGGCATTCAGGTTGGCAAGAAAAATGGAAAATAAAAATTATGGAAACAAGGAATCCTACCACTCACAATCATAAATATGTAAGTGTTTCTACCCCTAGCCATCCACAAACTACAAGGTTGACACCACAACAATTGGAAGAAAAAAAAGCAAAAGGTCTTTGTTATAGTTGTGATAGAAAATACACTAAAGGTCATAAGTGTGCCGAGAAGAATTATTTTACATAGATTTTGAAGAGGAGGAAGAAAGGAACAAGAAACGTCAAAAGAAGAGGATATCCACAAGGAAAAAACCCTAGAAAAAGAAAAAATGAATCCAACCATATCTTGTAATGCATTAGCTGGAATTACCACTCCTCAAACTATCAAGATAGAAGGGCATATCAAGAAGAAAAAGGTAATAGTGTTGATTGATTCAGGACGTACCCATAATTTTATTCATTGTAAGATAGCCAAGGAATTGAATTTCTTCCTATATCCAGCACCATAGTGTCAAGTGATGGTTGCAAGTGGAGGAACCATAAATTTCTCAGGAAAGTGCCATAATATCAAGCTATCCATGGGATAATATGTTTTGAATAGCCCAATGCTTTCCATTCCAATGGGTGGTGTTGATGTTGTACTAGGAGTCCAATGGATACAATCCTTGGGTACAACAGCTTTTAATTTTCAAGAACCTTTCATGAAATTATCTTCGAAGGAAAGGAAGTTGAATTAAGGGGTATTGCAGGGAAACCGGGAAAGATAATAAAATCTAATGGAATGAAAAATCTTCTAAAGAAATAACAATGAGGCATAATTTCACAATTATGTTCACTAAAGGTTCCCACATCGAAATCATCCATTTCTCCAGATCTCCAAAAAGTCTTGGACAATCATTCCAAGGTATTTGAGACTCCCAAAGGCCTCCCACCTATTCGTGATCATGATCATGCTATTAATTTGATTCCAGGAAGTGTTCCTCCAAAGATCAGGCCTTATAGATATCCCTATGTCCAAAAGAGTGAAATTGAACGTATGGTTGCAGAAATGCTAGAGGCTATATAATTCAACATAGTCAAAGTTCTTTCTCTGCTCCAGTAGTATTAGTTCACAAGAAGTATGGATCATGGTGCATGTGTCCAGATTATAGGGAGCTCAACAAGCTCAATATTAAAGATAAATTTCCCATTCTTGTCATTGATGAATTATTGGATTAATTGCTTGGATCAATTTACTTCACCAAGTTGGATCTTCGTTCAGGATATCATCAAATCAGAATGAAGACTGAAGACATTCCAAAAACAACATTTAGAACTCATGAGGGTCATTATGAATTTTTGTTCATGCCTTTTGGCCTTACTAATGCACCTTCTACATTTCAAGGTTTGATGAATTCCATTTTCAAACCCTTCCTTAGAAAATTTGTGTTAGTATTTTTTGATGATGTAATAAGCTACAACAAGTCTTGGAAGGATCATGTCCAACATGTTGACATGGTGCTCAAACTATTGGAGGAGAAACAATTATATGCAAAAATCTCCAAATGTTTCTTTAGAGTACAAGAGGTGGAATATCTAAGTCATATTGTATCTCATGAAGGCATTAAGGTAGACCCTAGAAAAATTAAAACCATTAAGGAATGGAAATTCCCCACATCCATAAAGCATCTACGAGGATTTCTCAGGTTGACAGGGTATTATCACAAGTTTGTTAAGAATTATGGGAGAATAGCAGCACCTCTAACAACATTATTGAAGAAAGATGCATTTTCATGGACTCTAGAAGCAACGAAGGCCTTTGAACATCTTAAAGAGGAAATGTGCCAAGTACCAGTCTTAGCTACACCGGACTTCACAAAAACCTTTATTGTGGAATGTGATGCCTCAAGAAATGGAATTGGTGTTGTTTTAATGCAAGAAGAAAGACCCATTGCCTTCGAAAGTCATCCAATCAAAGGAAAGTATTTACACAAAGCTATTTATGGGAAGGAAATGTTGGCAATACTACATGCACTTAAGAAATGGCAACCCTACCTAATGGGAAGACACTTCAAGGTAAAAACAGATCATGATAGTCTTAAATGCTTTTTAGAAAAAAGATTATCTTCAGAAGAGCAGCAAAAATTGTTCACAAAGATGTTGGGTTATGAATTTGAAATCATCTACAAAAAAGGGAACCAAAATGTTGTGGTAGATTCACTCTCAAGAAAGGATGAGGATGTGGAAGCATTTCTTTGTGCCATTTCTATTATCCAACCAGATTGGATAAATGAAGCAAGGGATGAATGGAAGAATGATGAGGAAGTCTGGGAACTCATTCAAAAGATACAACAAGATCCTAGTACATCTGATACATTTAGCTGGAAAAATGATTCGTTATGGTACAAGGATCGTTTATACCTATGTAAGAATTCCCAACTCAAACAAAATATTCTTAGGGAATTTCACACCTCTCCCTTAGGAGGGAACTTGGGATTTCTAAAAACTTACCATAGGGTTAAGAATGATTTTTTTTGGGATGGCCTTAAATCAGATATTCAAAATTTTGTGGCGGAATGTTTGGTTTGCCAACAAAATAAAGTTGAAACAATTAAGACCCCAGGACTATTACAACCTTTATCCATTCCAAGACAATGTTGGAAGGAGGTTTCAATGGATTTTATCACAGGTTTACCCAAGTCCAAAGGAAAGAGTGTTATCATGGTGGTAATTGACATACTTACCAAGTATGGAAACTTTTGTGCATTATCTCATCCATTTAAAGTGAGTATAGTTTCTACTGCATTTATGGAAACAATTCAAAAGCTACATGGAAGCCCAAAGATTATTGTAAGCGACAGATATCCCATTTTCACTGGAAATTTTTGGACATGATTATTTTCTTGTCTTGGTACTTAGTTAGCTCATAGCTCATCTTATCATCCTTAATCTAATGGGAAAACTGAGATAGTAAACAAATGTTTGGAAAGATATCTTCGTTGTTTTGTATCTGATAAACAGAAACAATGGGTCAAATGGTTGCCTCCGGCTGAATGGTGGTATAACACTTCGTTCCATACTGCAATAAAAATGACCCCATTTATGGAACTTTATGGATATCATCCACCATCCATCACATAATATTTAAGAGAAACTTCTAAGGTTCAAGCAGTGGAAGATCACATCTAGCATCAGCAACAAGTTCTCCAACTCTTAAAGGATAACCTCACCTTGGCGCAGAATAGAATGAAACAACGGGCATATCAACATCATAGCGAAAGAAGTTTTGATGTAAGTGATTAGGTATTACTACGGCTACAACCATATAAACAAATTTCCATCAAGCAAGCTACGAAGGATAATAAATTATCACCAAAGTATTATGGTCCGTACAAGGTGTTGCAAAAGATAGGTACTATGGCATACAAATTGGAGCTTCTTGCAGCTTCCCGAGTGCACCCAGTTTTCCATGTTTCATGATTAAATAAGGTTATAGGTGACAAGCTTCCAGTTCAAACAATATTGTCAGAACTTGATGAGGAAGGAAAAATCATATTGGAACCTGAAGCAGTCAAAGAAACAAGAACTCGACAGCTACGAAATCGATCAATTTTAGAGTATCTCATCAAGTGGAAGAACTTACCCGTTGAAGACTCCACATGGGAGGATGAGAATTTTATACAGAAGCATCCATAACTACTCAAGCGTTGAGGACAACACTTTTTTTAAGGAGAGGGGCATGTTAGGTCCCTATAATACTAGTGATTTCCCCATTACTGTTGTCGTTGTATTCCTTATTGTTATTGTTGTGCCCCTATTGTCCCCATATTGTTATTATTGTGTCCCATAGAATCCCACTATTGTTATTTTTGTGCCTTTATATTATTATTGTTAGGTCGGCTTTGGTTATATTGTGACCCCTTAGACTCCTATATATAGAAAGGAGGTTTTCTCATTTTAATCATCTCAGAATTGTTCATTTGTGTAATGTAAAGGAGGTTTCCCCCTTGAAGAGGCTTATTTTGAAGGCGTTGATATATCTTTTCTATCTTTTTGTGAGCTGGTTTCATAACATCAACAGTATCCCTTTTTGCAAGATTACACATGAAAGGATTGTGACAGATGGTTTTCTTAGATGCATTCTCTTATTGTCTCTTACACATATTCACATGAGGTCAATCATGACATGTTTTTTTAAAAGGTGGAATTGTCATACATTTTCAAGATTGGTATGAAAACAAAACATGATCGTCTAGTTAAAACCTTTTTCATGAATTTGGAGTTCTTAGCTTAAGCTACAATGCACTAACATTCACATTTTAAATAGTATCATGTTAACACTATGCCATGACTTTTAAAATCTTAACATTTGCCAATAATTGGAGGCTATTCACTTTTGTTAGGAAATGTCATCAAGTGGTTGTGAAAAAAAAAATATTTCAACAACTTCTGGATGCCAATACAAGATGAGCAGTTTCTAAGAGGAAATGTAGGAAGACCTGAAGAGTGATAGCTCATATTTGTAGTTGTGTCAATAGCCCCATCATATCCATGAAGTCATTGCAGTTAATTTTTTACGAGGACTATGCATTGTGCCTCAAATTAACACCTAGGTTTTTAAATGTAATGGAAAATGTTGATTAGCATCCTCAAACATAGATAAATACTAGTTTACTAAACCTTTTGATTATTTATCTAATTGTGCATGTTAATATCTTCAATCCATCCAAGCAATGCCAAATATAGTAGGGAAGGAGAAACCCCATAAGAAGCCTTTCTCCCCTTTCAACCAAGGTGTTTTGGATTCATCTTGCCATCCACTATGCATCAAACTCCACCACATTGAATTTAGTCAATGCATATTATGCAATTACCCTCTTTAGTTCTAGAGGTTAAGTGATATAGCATGGATATTAGCTATGATATAAATGCGTATGTTATATAGGGGTAATTAGGATGTAAGCATTAGTATTTGTGAGGGATGTTGTAAATATTTTCTAAAGGATTATGTCATGAGATAGTGGATGCTTTAATTTTATGTTTCTTTACCATCCAAAGATTATGATGCATGATCATCTTGGATAAGCTAATTTAGTCCCTCCTAATGAAAATCTTGATGATGTTCCTTCAAATTGCCAACCACCCATTGTTGATGCTTCAGTGATCACAAATGATTATTGAGTTCACCAAGTGGCATAATGTAACATACCTAGTCCCTCTATGTGTAATAGAGGATACGGGGGACTAAATTTTTACCTCATCCAACTCAATGATTAGTTATAATACCACTTTCCATCCTCCCAATTTAGGATAAGAATAAAAAAAAAAAAATTATTGCTCTACCATGTAATGGTCACTCAAAATTCACTATGTTTCCATTTACTTGTCATAACTAAGCTTTACTACATGTAAATTTATAACACCCTCAAGGTAATTCTAGACTACAATGCATTAAGAGATAAAACAAGATATATGCAGATAACGAGGAGGGAATGGGCTGAGCGCATGGGGCCGAAAGGGGATCACAGGTAGGTGCCAGGGTAGGGTAGGCATGGCCGCCCTGGCCAAGGACATTGGAACCTGGCAAGAGTTGGAAGTTTTGATGGGGGAAGGTGTCAGTACATAGCAGACAATGTGGAAGCCGTGAATCGAAAGACAGAAGGAAGACATGACTTTGACAGGTGGGGTTTTTTTAATAGAATTTTCTCGGTGGGAAAAGGGTTACAACCCAAAAGGTTTGATGTCCATGTGCTGGCACTGGAACCGGAAGTCACGATCCATTTTGTTTAGCGAGGAACAAGCCACTGGCAGTTTCTAGGGTTTGCATGCAGGTTTTAACCATGGTAAAACATTGGGAGGCTCTTGACCTGGAACCATCGCCGGAGGACATTCTATCTGTCTGGGGGAAGGAGCTTACAACTGAAAATGTGGATTGGTATTTTGGAGCTGTAGATAGCCAGGGGTGTGCAAAACCTTCTGTGGAAGGCACTGTTTACCATTCAAGCCCTAGAGTTTCGCTGGAAGAAAGCTTTGATCCGGAGGTGCAAAGCAAATCCGTCACAAAGGGCCTCAGGAGGAGAGTATAAGGAATGACTACAGTCTTTGCGCCATCTCTCGCCTGATTCAAGAAAGGAAAGGGAAGGGTTTGATCTCGAGCCCGAAACTTTCAGGGGGACTTGAGGATATTGTAAACTTCGGGGCGGTCCGAGAGATCCAAAACAGAGCAGGCAATGAAAGAAGCCCGGCAGTAATCAGAGCCGTAAATGCCGAGATCTTAGTTAACCCTAGCCGGATCCCAGCTGCGGTTAATACTGGAACTGGAGAGTATACGGGTTCGAGACCCATCCTCATTAGATCAGGCAATGAGGGACTCAAAGAGGTGCAAAAACCCACAGGGGGGTTAAAGGAAATTATAGGAGATGATGCAGTTCCAGGAATTACCACACAGAAGGCACCCTCAGAACAACAAGAAGGGATACCCCTGAAGACTGTAAACACTCAGGGCGGGGAGGAGGGTCTGGTGGAAAATAAGTCTGGAGAGAAAAGGAAAAAATCGAAGCCCATTAAGAAGAAGGACATTGAAGACAATTTAGTGCTGGGTATGGACGTTCAAGTGGAGGAGGCAATAGAAGTGGCCGAATGCACCCTAGTTGGGAGAGCAAGAGGGAAGAAGCATACAACTCAATTCATTAAAAAGTAGGGAGAGCGGGTATGGCAGACGGATCTAGTCAAGGAATTCAAGGTAGTGGCCCTGGAAAAAGGATGGTTCAGGGTGAGATTTGCTAATAAAGAAGTGGCGGACTGGGTGATGGCAAGGAACTGGGCTTTTGGCAATTATCCGATATCATTCAAGAGATGGAGCCCAATGTTTGATGCTATGCATGAAAAGACTGATACATTTCCAGTTTGGGTGCGAGCCCCAGGTCTGCCCTCTTTCCTCTAGGTAGAATCAGTTTTTAGGTCTATTGGGAACAGGCTGGGCACCTTCCTGGAGGCGGACATGTCATTTCTTCAAAATCATAATATGGCGATGGTTCGGATTTTGGTAAACCTAAACCCAAGGGGGGGACTGGTGGAAAAGATAAACATCCAGTACAGAGAATACGTCTTTGAGCAAATTCTTGACTATGAGCATCTCCCTTTCAGATGCCATAGATGCCATGTCTACGAACATCTAGCAAGGGACTGTCCCATGGGGAAGCGCAGAAGAAGAAACCAAAAATTGCCGGAGGATGAAGGCATGTACGAGGCTCAGGAACCTCAGACTCAGGAATTGGAAACTAAGAAGAACCCGACGATGGAGTCGATGGAGGTGGACTATCAGCTGGGGGAGAAGGAAAGAGAATAGATCTCGGTCAGCCCGCCAGGCAGGGATGGAAGGAATGGATCAGAATCCGATAAAGAAAGATCGCCTGGAATAGAGCCTGTCAATGAAAGCCAGACTCAGAAGCCCATCAATGAATGTCCAGCTTCTTTGAGTACATCGCCAGCTGAAGACCCTCCGGGTATGAGACTAGACTCAAGTAACCCATCTTTAACTCTTTCTGAATCTAAAGATGATTGCTTGATTACTAGTTTGATTTCTAAAAAACGCTCGCTTGATGATCAATTACAAATTGAAAACTCTGTTGAAATTATAACAACTGCCATACCCTCCATTGATCTGAACTGTGAGGATGATCCCCCTGAGGAAGCAAAACCGGTTTCGGCCTCCCTTACCTGCCACTATAATCTAAGATCCTTAGATAAGAAGCCTGAGCGTCTAGGATCGTTTGGAGGGATAGGTCAAACCTCTCCTCAAATAAAGAAAGTGAGGGGTAGGAAATCGAGTTTATCTAATGCCAAGGTTAGAGAAAATATTGATGTTATAGATGGGAAACAAATGACAATTCTTGGGGCGCTTAGAGTTGTGAATCCCCAAGAGCCTGTAATTAAATGATCTGTTATCCTGGAACTGTAGGGGTTTAGCCAGTAAACCCAAAAAACTGGCCTTAAAGGAGTTGGTATTGAGTTCGAAACCAGATTTTATCCTTTTGCAAGAAACTTTAGGCAATAGCACTGAAGTTGAAAAAGCTCTTACGGCCCTGCTTTCGGGGTGGCGGTTCTGTGCTTTGGACTCTATCGGCCATTCAGGAGGTCTGGCTATAGGATATAAGGAAGGAAGAGTGAGAATTTTAAATCAGTGGGGTCTGCAACGTGCCATGGGAACAGAGATTCAATCCACAGAATTTGATGTTCCTCTTACAATTGTAAATATATATGGGCCCTGTCAGGGAAGGATGGAATTCTGGAACGACCTCCTATCAAAAGATATAATGGGAAGAAGCAACATGGTTCTAGGTGGAGACATGAATTTCTCTTTAGGGAGGGCCGAAACCTGGGGTCTGGTGGCCAAAGAAGATATGCTATCAGAATTCTTTCAAAGCTCCATCACCTCCCATAATCTAATAGACATAAATCCTATTAAAATGAAACCTACATGGAGGAACCGAAGAGTAGGAGAGGCCAGAATTGCAAAGAGGCTGGATCGATTTCTTTTGAGTGAAGACTTGATTGCCAGAATTCCTATGTTTCGGCAGTGGGTGGGAGAAGGGGGAAATTCAGACCATTTCCCGATCTTTCTAGAGTTATCCATATTACCCAGGAAACCAGCAGCGCCTTTTAAATTCAATGCAACATGGCTACAAGAGGAATCCTATTAAAAAATTTTCAAGGAAACTTGGATTCATCCAGATGGAAGATCCCAGGAGGGGAAAGGTTTTTTGTTCATGGAAAATTAAAAAAATTAAAAAGGGCAACTATTGAATGGGCAAAGTCAAGGAGGGAGAGACAGAAAGAGGATCTAGTCCTCATTAATGAAGAGCTCCAAAGGATGGAATGTACAGAGACAGACGGCTACAGATCTCAGGAGTCAAAAGAGAAAATTTTACTGCTAGAAAAACAGAGGGACCAAATTCTACTGGCAAAAGAAGAGGAATGGAGGCTAAAGAGCAGGGCAATATGGCTGAAGGCTGGGGATGAAAATATGAAGTTTTTTCACAACTATGCAAAAGGGCGGAAAAATGAAAATACAATATGGAAGCTAAAAAACGAGGAGGGTGAAGAGGTCAACTCATTCGAGGAACTTTCGACCATGGGGAGGAATCACTTTCAGAGCCTGTTTGCAGATCAAGGGGAAATCACACTAGCAGAAATTATAAGGACTGCACAATGCTTCCCTAGATATATCGAGGATGAGGAGGCAGAGAATCTAATGCATGAAGTCTCAAATGAGGAAGTAGAAAGTGTTATAAAATCAATGGCAAAAGATAAGAGCCCAGGTCCGGACGGATGGACCATAGAGCTCTTCCAACACTTCTTTGAAAATATTGGGACAGAACTAACAGAGGTAGTGGAAGAGTCTAGGAGGAAAGGAGAGGTATACAGCCCATTCAACTCAACATTTATAGCACTTATCCAAAGAAGGAGAATCCGGACCCTTTTGAAGACTTCAGGCCTATATCTTTATGCAACAGTGTTTACAAAATCATTGCCAAAGTGATAGCAGTAAGGATTAAACCAATTCTATCAAGATGCATTACAAATGAGAAGTTTGGCTTCCTGGATGGTTGGCAAATACATGAAGCTATAGGAGTGGCTTAGGAAACTATCCACAGTGTCAAGCAAATGAAAAGAAAGGGAGAAGTGATAAAAATAGATTTATCAAAAGCTTATGATAGAATAAATTGGGTTTATATAAGGATGCTACTCACCCATTTAGGATTTAAATACGAATTTATCAGATGGATAATGGGATGCATTTCCAATGTAAACTTTGCAATTCTAATAAATGGTGCAGCCACTCCTTTCTTCAAAAGCTTCAGGGGGTTGAGACAAGGGTGCCCCTTATCACCCTTGCTTTTCCTTTTGGTGGCAGAAGGCCTGAGCCACCTAATTCGATTAGCCAAAAGAGAGGGAGCAGTAAAAGGATTGGAAGTTTCAGTCAATATGTTTATCACTCACCTCCTGTTTGTGGACGACATCTTACTGTTCACAAATGGAGGTCAGAATGAAATTAAGGAATTAAAAAACATCCTGGATCTATTCATGAAAGCGATGGGAATGCAAATAAATTATAGAAAATCCTAGGTTATCACTGAAGGTCTAAATAGAAATGAGAAAAACCAGATTTCTGCCATACTTCCCTTTGAAATGCATAGCATGGAGAATCCTTTCAAATACTTAGGATTTTCGCTGAAGCCTAATGCTTATAGGAACGAAGATTGGAACTGGCTGGTGGCCAAAATTGAATCCAGAATATCTCAATGGAGTTACAAATGGCTATCCCGAGCAGTAAGACTGACTCTAATCAAATCAGTCCTCTTAGCTATGCCAGTCTATTGGGCTGCATTAACATGGGTTCCAAAGAGGATTCTAAGGAAGATAAATAGGATATGCAGCAGGTTCCTCTGGGCAGGCTCTAAGGAGGAATCTGTTCTTCCATGGGTAGCCTGGGATAAAATATCATGACCAAAAGAATGGGGTGGATGGGGGATAAAAAACCTTACATATTTCAGTACTTCTCTGGCAGCAAAATCAGGATGGAAAATAATCAAGATGGAGAATCTCTGGACAAAAGTAGTAAAAAGGAAATATATTGACCCCACTCCACTAGAAGAATGGATAAGGAAGGGAAGTAAGAAGGAGAAAAATTGTTCGGTAGTGTGGAAAGCCACTATGGAGGCTTTCAAAGTGATAGAACAAGGGCTGGCATGGCAGATTGGAAATGGGGAAAGCCTGAAGATAGGAAAAGACCCCTGGGTTGGATGTAATGAAAAGTATGCTCTCTCTCCAGGTTTAATCAGACATCTAGAATCCAAAGGAATTAGGCATCTAAGTCAAGTTGAGAAAGTGGGTTTCTCAACGATTTGGGGGCAATCCTGGAAATCTGGTGAAGAGCTAGGTATTCGACCAGCCTGGTGGAACGAATGGAAGGTATACATCGAGGAATTAATTCGGTCCAATGTAAGAATAAGGGACAGACAGGATCAGCTGGTCTGGGCACATGCAGAAAATGGATCGTACTCACCAAAATTCGGATATAAATATCTAATGAACAGAAAAGGATGGGGGGAACCAGAATGGTGGGACAAGCTGATCTGGAAATTAAAATGCCCAGCAAAAGCAAGACTTTTCTTTTGGTGCATTTTAAAAATAAAAGTCCCTACTTGGGACGTGCTTCAATCTAGATACAAGCAAGGGCCGGGGAGATGCTATCTATGCAAGGCGGATTCCGAGAGTATAAACCATATTTTCCTTGCATGCCCGTTCGTCAAAACAGTCTGGGCAGAGGTCGGGAAGCTCATAGGGAAAAGGATTGAATGGGAGGGAAGGAATGTATAGGAGGTTTGGGATAAATGGTGGCGTAACTATCCCGGTTGGAAAATGCGAAACTTGCCTCCTATCATATGTTGGGGAATATGGATTGCAAGAAATCAGAGTATTTTCATGGAGAAGGAAGCCACAACTGAAACTATTGCAATTCAAAGCTCTGCTATCCTTGAAAGCATTCCAGATTCAGAGGAAGGAAGCAACCCCAAGCAGATTAAGGAGGAACAGATCCGAGAGGGGATTCCTTGGGAATATTTCGACGGAGCATCTCAGAACAACACAGCAGGAGCAGGAATGATTATATACTTAAGCAAAACAAAGTCTAAAAAGCATTTGTAGGTTTAGGCACAGGGAAAAACAATTATGCAGAACTTACAGACTTAAAACTTCTTCTATGTTGGCTTATCCACAGGAACATTCTTACAGTTCAGATCTTTGGAGACTCTCTATCTATTGTTAATTGGGTCAACGAGAAAAGTAGATGTCATAATTTTATATGCTTAGACCTTTGCTTGAAGAAATTATGTCCTTAAAAATCTCTTTTAATGTATTCACAATCTGTCATATCTACATGGAGCGAAACGTTACAGCAGATACCCTTTCTAAAGAAGGTTTATAGCAAGCTATGGGTAGTTGGAAAATAGTGGAAGAAGATCAAGGACAGATCCGTGTGTCGGATCAGCCTCCATGCTCTTAATGTCTATCATCCTGTCCTTTAAATTTTTGTTTCTTTCATTTGTTTTTGGCATAAACATTTGGTACATAAGATATTATGTTCTGAACTACTTGTTGGTGAAACAATGTCACAGTTTCTGAATATGTCATTTGCTATTCTCGTTTTGGGCTGTTTTCCTCTTAAGAGGAAGCTTAGGAAATAGTAAGTGGACAAACACAGTGGGATATCTACATTTTGACTGGTTTTGGGTACATAATGGGCTGAAAACGAAACTGAATTTATTTCTTTTCAGCTGCTTTTATACCAGATTTTGAGGCACAAAAAGGTTTGTTCTTTTTGTAGCAGCTCTATGATTTTGTCATACAGCAAACGGAATGCCTTTGGCATATACTTGTAACTTTTTATGTTTAATGAAAAGTTCGCTTTTTTCCTTGGAAAAAAAAAAAAAAGAGATAAAACATAATTATCCAGTTTTCTATTGTTTAGTAAGAATTTACTCTCATTCTATGCTCTACAATGATTATTCAACTTATCACTATTAAATTAAATTTTAAAATAAGACTCCCATTACTAAAAATCACTAATGAGCACATGCTTTTTGAACATAGGATTTAAATTGTAATAAAATTGAATTTAACCTAATGAGCAATGCAAATCTTGATATGAGTTTGAATCTCATAATTGTAAAATATGAACATATGATTTAAAACAGGATATTCCTAATTCACATCTTGTACACGTTTACTTATAGATAAAAATCAAATTTTCTTATTAAATAAAAAATGGATTCCAAAAGCCAAAAACACATATAAATAAATACTTATGGTTGTCATAACATTTTTTGTCCAATATTCTTAACAATCTATTCTAATATATCCTTCACACAAAAGCTAGAAAATATGAATAGACCTTTGTTTTATCCACGTAATATTTCAAGGTAAGAGATATTTGTAAGAATTCATTTCATGCCAACCATTGACACTTTTTAGAAAAAAAATAAATAATAACTAGTAAATAATTTACAAGAGCACATGGAAAGTGCTCTTGTAAATTAACCAAAATTCCCAATTCCTTATTTTCCAAAAATTTAAAATAATTTTGACCCTTAAATTATATCCACATCAATAAATTTTGAAAAATTATTGATAGGATAAAGAACAAAAAAACTACATGGCTAAGTTGGATTATGAACTCAACTTTTTGTGACCATTAGTTCTTCCATTGAAGGGGATTTTTTCCTTCTTTACCATTATTGTATAAATTTCCTTTACCTTTGACGAGGTCCTTACTATTCGTATCTTTCACAATTTTTTTGGATTTGGGGGTTCTAATTATCTTGTATGTCATATTCTTCAACATGATCTTCCCAATTTTCATTAAGAGGTTCTACATTACAAGATTCCATTAATCATGTTTGTGTTGATTCTTGCTAAAATGAAGGGTTTTAATTTGAGGGAGTATCCTTTAATTGCTCAATCTCCATTGAGGTATCTCCCATTTCTATTAAACATGGTTTTGTTTCTTTTGTAGGAGGGCCTAGTTCAAGTGGATCTTCCTGTTAGCTCTTGATTTTGACCCTTTTTTATCATGCCTATTTCATCATTTTTCTATCGTTTATCACCATATTCTTATCATATTTACCACATTTTACCTCTTTTAATGCATACCAAGGTAAATTAATTATGTCTTTTGATTTTTATAGTTTTTAGTAAAAATTGAGTATTAAAATTCATTTTTGGTAGAAACAGAATTTCTCGTAATGGCTTGTTTAAAGTCCTATGTGCAGGGTACCTAGGCACAAACTGAAGGCATATCTGAAAACTAAAGGAACCGAGGATGAAGGAATACCTATTGGATCACTCCAAATCAGTTAAAATAGTCCTGACAACGCTGGTCAAACTTGATCAGTCATCCAGGAAAGCCCCTGATTTAGGGGCAAAATTAGGCTTTTTTGGGATTTGTCCATATTTTGTGCAACAGAAAGGATGATTTTTACCTATGAGATATAATAGGACTCTTTTTAGGTGGTTACAACAAAGATAGAAATTCTTGTTATACTTTTAGTCTATTTAAGCAAGTTTACCAACAATTATGGCTAAGCACATTGTGACTATTATTTTCTGAATACAAGTTGAGACTTGCCTTCTTATTTCTTGTGCATACATTTATGTGTGATGTGAATGGATATTTTCTGTAGCTGATAGTCTTAAGGTGTACCAGGCAAAGGTGGAGGACCCCCATTCTAAGCTAAGTACACTATTGTTAAATTATGTGCATAAATGTAGGTTGACATTTTATTTTCTTTGTGAATATTATGAATGTTTCTTTTATAAATTAACTTGTTTTTCATGGGTATTGAGATAGTGGAAATGATTTCTCTCAACTGATTAGTTTCAATAAGGAAGGACAAACCATGTCTCTAAGTTAGAGCCTCTTCTTTGTTAACTAATATTGGATTGAAATTAGTATTTGTGCATTCATTTCTTCCTGCTTTCTTACATTAAGATGCTTTATGCTTTGGTAACTTAGATGGTGAAATTGGTTTTGTTGAATGAATAGAAATGATAAGGAAGGACAACCAGGACCTTTGAGACAAGAGCCTCTTGCTTGTTAAATAAAATTGAATAAAATCACTATTCACTTTTTCATATGCTTCATAGATCAGATTTTGTATGCTTTTTGCATATTTACCAATTCATACTTGTAGATTTCAATTTTCTATTTGTAATATGCATTTCCACTCTTTTGAGTATCTAAACAACTAATTCCTAAACTAGTTAGATCTAAGATCCATATACTTTGGGTGTGTTTCTAATTTTACCAACCCAGATTGATATTAAAATACATGATCTAATTTACGTCAATAAATTGGACTTGCATTTTTGGTGTCGTTGTCAGGGATTGCATGCTTAGATAGAGTTAGTTAGGAAGATTGTTTAGAAAACATATAGAAAAAAAAACAACAACAACAACAAAACATAACAATAAAAACATTTTTTTTTTTTATGTTTATTCATGCTTAGACATAGAAATTAGAAAGGTAGATCCCAAAAACAAAACTCCCAACCACTAACAAAAACTCATTAACTATAAAATCCATTTGCAAAATAAGATCTACAAAACATGATGTTAAAGAAGTCATTTAGAGAAGGAGGGTATGCCACCACAAAGATCTTATTAAATCCTTGTGAATAGTCATTTCAAAATATAGAAGAACAACAAAGCATCCATGAAGAGATCCACAAGAAGAGAACATATAAGCTTTTTATGATTATATTTGTAAGGAGATCAATCATTAGTGGAATTTTGAGGTCTAAAATGGGCCTTCTAAGAAAAATGTACAACAAAAATAAACTTTATAAGAACCAATAGGATTCAAAATGATGATGGCAACCATGGGGGGTGATTCACCATTTTTAGAGTAAAAAATAAAAAGATTAAAAAATAATAAAACAATAAAACTACTTTTTCAAATCGTATTTTCAACTTATCTCCCTAATTTTTTACTCCATTTTCGAGTAGGAATACTCATTGGATGAAAAATTTAATTCCTCATCCAGGGAGTACCCATGTTGCATACTTTCGATGGACCCTGCTACACGAAAAATGAGAAATACATGAAAAAAATGTGATTGCAATCATGCTTTTCATATATTTCTCATTTTTCGTGTAGCAGGGTCCATCGAAAGTATGCAACATGGGTACTCCTTGGATGAGGAATCAAATTTTTCATCCAACAAGTGTTTCCAGTCGAAATTTGAGTAAATCCATAGGGAGATAAGTTGAAAATACGAGTTGAAAAAATAGTGTTTTCTTTTTTCCCTCTAAAATTTGATGATGTAATATAATCTTATTTTATTATTTCCACTATTATTTTATAATTTCCTTAGGAGGCCCATTTTAGACCTAAAATTTCCCCTAATATAGTTATGGATCACATGCAATGAAGTTCAAACAATAGAGCTAAAAATTGGAGAAGATCTAGCATATGTATCATAAGATCCCTTGTGCGTTCATGATTTTGAACATGTTCCATAAGAAGAACTTTGTGATATGACAATTAATGAGAACCAATCAAACAAAGATCATTTCAAAATTTGGTTTCAACTAGTCATTAGACCACAACACCACTCCATTTTTCAACATTCCTTAGCATCAATACTTTATAATCAACTAACTTTTGAAGTCTAAGCATTCATTAAGGTATATTTTTCAAACTTGGATATGAGTCTACTTATGATCTTGTTACACAAATGGATGCATTGGAAATTCTCTTATACTTGAGATAATGACTTGTTTTTCTATAAAAGAGTAGGATATAACAAAATAAATAAATAGGTAGAATAAGTTCACAATAAGACTTGCATAATAATTTTGGTTCAAACTCTCATAAATAATTCTTCAAATCATTGTTTAATACTCGTTTGGAAGAATTTATGGTAGAATAATTCTATTTTGGGTAACCACATATGATCATTTTCAAAACATGTTTCTAAACAATATATCTCTTGAAATTTAGTTTTTAACCTATTTTGAATTTTTCAATTTGGATCACAAATTAAAAAGATATGGTCAAAATAAAAACTAGATCTCAAGAGAAATTTTGAGGACAAATTCAGTACAACCTTGATTCGAGGGGTCTAATTGAAAACATTTTACATCATATTTATAGGAAAGATAACCCTTGGAATCTAGTTTACAAATCAATCTGAATCACCTCAATCCGACATCATATGAAAAAGTTATACTCAAAATACTAACTGCTTGTCAAAAAATATGCATGGTGACAATTTTAGTCTTGACTGTTCATTAGCATATTTCACATACCAAATCATATTATTTTAAAACCATGTTTCTAAGGGAGATATATATTCAAGTCTATTTTATGACACAATTTGAATCATCTCATTTGAAGGCCAGGTGAAAACGTTATGCCACATTTAGTGACTACATGTCTTAAAATCAGCATAGTGAAACTCTGTCTCCTAGGTTTGTTCTTCAACAATTTTGTGATATCAAACTTAAGGATTTTAAAAATTTATTTATACTAGATATAAAAAAATAAATCTACTTTCATCTACAAATTTAATGACATCTATTTGATCTTTAATGAAAAATTTACACTCCAAATAGTGACTGTTGGTCTAGTAAAACAATTCACAAGCATATCAATCAGATAGGGTATTCTTCATCAATTTTAGCATATCATTTTAAAACATTTTGAAGACCTGTTTATATTAAAATTATCCATATGAATTCACTTTAACATGGCTTTGGAATCACTCCAGTTGGACATAAACGAAGATTTTGTGAACAAAATACTGCTAGGAGGTCTAGGTTAGCCACAATTCCTCAAGGGGTAAACAAATTTATTTTCTTTGTATATCATCCTTGGAATTTTTTTTCAAGAATTTCTTGTAATTATTTTACATATTTCTTGGAAGAAGAGAGACTGTAAACCTCTCTTCCTCCATCATCTAATATTGTATTGTAGGAAAGTGTTATGTTTTTGCAGGTCATAGGAAGATTTAAGGGGTGAAATCCATGGACGGAGGACCTTTCAAAGTTAATATTTAAAAATTAATATTTCATAATATGAATACAAATATTCAAGTTAAATAAAACTGGAAATTCGCCTGATATTGAGTTCATACAAATAAACTCAAAACTCTTAAAGTTGGTTTTTAGTTGCTAACAAACATCACCAACAAACCTACAAGATGGATTGAGATCAACGCAAAAGACATGAAGCCAATCATGAGAAGAAGAATTCAAGTTCTATACGATTACAAGTTAAATCCATTGCCAAATAATCTTTTCATAAGCTATGATGTCATCCATCATCTATATTTTATGTTAAGCTCTGCCATCATGCATGTTGAAGTCCAGATCTATTATCTATCTATCTATCCATCTACTATTAGATCATGACTTCAACCTATATTACTTTCATAAGCTTTCCATACTTCTCTACTCCATCCACCTAATTCCTTCTAAAAAAAAAATCTCAAAACTAATAAAGAGGTTTGGCTGTGAAAATCTAGACTCCTGGCACAGTGCAAACCTGAATTCATATTGGAAAACCAATATAATTAGCTAGTATGAATTCCAAAAAAAAAGAGTTCTAGTTCATTTCATTATTTCAAATATATTCTCTACTTTATGTCGAAAATAAACTATGTCATCTTATTCTCTGAAAAATAAATCATCCAATTCAAATACTTGAGGACAAGTCTTAGAATAAGCAAGGGGGAAGAAAGAGGAAAACAAGTGACATTTGTTTCATTACTAAAATGCATTGTTATCCTTTTCAACTCAACATGGAAGATATTTCGACTTCAAATCTATATGTGGAAACTTCATGAAGAGTTACAGAAGGGACCTGAATATAAGAACACTCAATTGCACAGAAGGGACTTGAATACTAGATAGCTTATTGCATAGAGGGACCTGAAGCTTAACATGAAAACTTATCAGAAGGGACCTATATGCAAAGAAATAAGACTTCATCTTAAATACCAACTAAATGAGTTGTTGGAAAGATCGCTTCATCTACAATAACAACTAAAGGAGTTGTTGCAAAGTCACTTCTTTTCAAGTATCAACCAAGGAAATTGATGGAAAGAACTCTAAGTAAAAAGTCTAATTTAATGTTCTTGATTTTGAAATAACTCTTTTAATTAAAAGACTAATTAACCTTGGTGCATAGAGTGTAAAGCTTTGATTTGAATCTTCATATGAACCTTTCACAATGTCATATGAACCTTTGATCATGAGTAAATCATCCTACAAATCATTTTTGTATGAAAATTTCACAGATTTGCTTCAAATTTTTTTCAAAAAGAATATTTTGTAGGCTTTTTGATGATCCCTGTACATGATCCTGTATAAAACCTTGCAACCCTGCATAAAACCTTGCATGAGTCCCTGTATATAAAACCCTTTATCTTTCACCTTACCATTTTACCTTTTTACTTACCTTTCCCCTTCAAAATCAAAAGAGAGAGCCTCACTTCTAAGTAGTTCGAGATTAGTGATTCTTGTTCAAAACTGAAAAAATATCTTCATGCAAGAGAAAAATAGAGTTATTGTGGATATAGGAGGAAACCAGAGTTAGTATGAGAACATCATTTGAGAAGAAAATGGTTTGAAAGCCAACATAATACAAGGTCAGCCATAAAGTCATTAATTTTGGAAAAGGAAGGAAGAATACTTTGTTTTTAAAGGTAACCTTAGTATTTCATGCATAAGAGAGAGAAATAATCAAATTTTAAAAAAGTTTGGTGCAAAAGGATGAGACAACCCTCATTTTCTCATGAATACCTGTGTACTACATAAGGCATAATTAAGATACATAAAAATCATGTGAATCATTCGAATACATGCACTTGAATCATGTTTAAGACCAATCTTGAGTACAAAATATTCGAATTGTGTGATCAAAATCATGCCTAAAACAAGTTATGGGTACACCATTTTAAAAGATGATTGTGTGAAGGCAGAGAAGTATATGATGAATAAAGCAGAGAAATCTTGAAGTATGAAGTTGCCAAAAACAAAAAGTAAGTACATGCTTGAAAAAAAAAAAAAAAAGTCTGGTTTGAAAAAGTGCAGTAAGAAACTCTATATTCAGAAATCTAGAAATATCAAGAGCATACAAAAGAGATCAAGGAAGATTTCAAAACTTTCGAGGAGTATTTCGAAGCTTTCATTGGAAAGTTCGAAAGTTGAGCATAGGAAGAGGGCTTTAGAAATCCGAAGCATAGTCAGTTACGGCGAGGTAAGAAAGGAAGACCAAATATCGATTTGGAATTTTTATATATAGCTGAAGAAATTTCTCGAAAAGGGAAATTGGTGCTATAGGTTGGTAACTAAAGTTCCGGGGGAAAAATATGGTCAAAACATCAGTCATATCCTCGGTAAGAATTCAAAAGATCCCTAAAATCAGGTAAATTTCTACGAGAATATCTAACCACCAAGTTGTCTTCTCATGTTTTGGTAAGTATATAAAAAACCCTAAAATATGGCAATTAAATCCAAGGTTTGAATCTGAAGTTTGAATCTGATATTTAATTGTAAACCATGGCTTGAACATATCAACAGTGGACTTCATTCAGAATTTGTGGAATGAAGATTGAGTTAGCTAGCAGTGCGAGAAGAGGTAAGAATTTGAACCTCTAGAAATCTCTACAAACATTAAAATCCACTTCAGTTCGAAATTTTTCTCATAATGGGAGGCAACATTTGGGAATTAAGTGATTATAAAATGATTGATGAACTCCTAGAAGTCAAAAACTTGTGTATGAGAAAACGAGTTCCATCAAAACGATTTCAGGGTGAAGATTTGTTATCAAAATTTTAGGGAATTTGAAAATCTTGTATGACAATGTGTACAAGAAATTTTCTTTAAAATCCTGACAGTTGGGATACTTTGTTCATCATGAGTATAGATTTATTTACAAATTATTTCTTGAAATTTGTTTGAAAAGTCATATAGATAAGGGAATTATAAAGGAGTTCATGGGATTCTTTTGAAGAATATGTAGTGAAGGGCATCATTTTTCTCATGAGAAAACAATGATTTTTTTCAAAAGTATGATTTCCAGGGATATGAAGGATCCGAATGAATGGATTTTTTTTAGAATTCTTTTGGAAATTACATGATCTACTTTAAAAATTCTTCTTTGAATTTCCATATTCTAAGAATTCTAGAAACTGTATTATGGACAAAAACTCTATTTTGACCAAGAAACAGAGATTTTTCATAGAAATTAGAGTATTCAAGTTGGGGGCAGGTAAGCAAATAGTTTCATTTTCAAAAATTGCTCATCACTTTTAAACCATATATCCATTTGATGCAAAAATTTTAGGGAAGATGCATTGATATAAGATCAATAAACCCAGAAAAATTCAAGCCAAAAGAACTTTCAGTTTTCCAGAAATCAACCATTATCAGCTACAACCATTTCCCATTTTTCTTGAATTTTGCGAATCGGATTATCATGAAATTTATCAGGGGGATGCATCATTGAGAGATAAATAGATCAGATAAATTTCAAGTTAAAAAAAAATGCATTTTTGAAGAAATCAAGTAATGTCACCTACAAACAATTTGTCGTTTTCTCAAAATCCATGATGTGGGTATTTCCAAGTTTTGTTAAAGAGAAGCAATGGAGTGGTAGAAATATTTTTGCAAAATTTCAAAGAAACCCAGTTTGTAGTTTATGAGAAAAATGTTAATACAGTTTTTTACTGCTTGTACAATGTTTCTTGCAAATTCATGTCCAAATTGCTTCAACTTCACCGACATTGATAGAATAGAATGACCATTGCTTTGGAAAGATTTTGGGAAAGAAGGATCATGTCCTATTAATATCATGAATTGGACAAGAAGAATGGTTTTGGTTACTGGGCATTAAGAAATGGAGATTATAGATTGGTTGATGCAAAGGTATGGGTTGCATAAGGAGACTAATATGGTTCGGATAAAGTAAATTAATGCCCTCTTTCAACATCCAAGAAGGCTCAAATTCAAGATCCTTTGAGTAGGCAAATAAAGGGAAGCTCCAATTGAATTGACAGAGGAGGAAATGGAGAGGGTTGTTATATTTCTTCAATAAGCACAAGAAAATGCCACTACATCAGATAGGTAAAGGAAGGAGGAGGTCCAAAAGGACCAGTCAAGCATGAGGACATGCTTGAGGTATAGTAAGGGGGAGTGTTAGCGCTCTATTTTGACCCTTTTTTATCATGCCTATTTCAAAAATTTTCCATCCTTTATCACCATATTCTTATCATATTTACCATATTTTACCTCTTTTAATGCATACCATGGTAAATTAATTATGCCTTATGAATTTTAGAGTTTTTAGTAAAAATTGAGCATCAAAATTCATGTTTGGTAGACACAGAATTTCCCGTAATGGCTTGTTCAAAGTCCTATGTGGAGGGCACCTCAGCATGAACTCAAGAAATATTTGGAAACTATAGGAACCAAGGAAGAATTAATGCCCATTTTCCTACTCCAAATTAGTTAAAACAGGCCCGGTCAACGCTGGTCAAACTTGACCAGTCATCTAGGAAATCCCCTGATTTAGGGGCAGATTTAGGATTTTTAGGGATTTGTCCATATTTTGTGCAACATAAAGGATGAGTTCGACCTATGAGATGTAATAGGACTTTTTTTAGGTGGTTACAACAAAGATAGCAATTATTGTTATACTTTTAGTCTATTGAAGCAAGGCTACCAACAGTTATGGCTAAGCACATTGCGACTATTATTTTCTTAATACAAGTTGAGACTTACCTTCTTATTTATTGTGCATACATTTATGTGTGATGTTAATGGATATTTACTGTAGCTGATTACTTTAAGGTGTACCAGGAAAAAGTGGAGAGCCCCCATTCTAAGCTAAGTACACTATTGTTAAATTATGTGTATAAATGTATGTTGGCATTTTATTTTCTTTGTTAATATTGTGAATATTTCTTGTATAAACTAACTTTCTTTTCATGTGTATTGAGATAGTGGAAATGATTTCTCTCAATTGATTAGTATCAATAAGGAAGGACAAACCAGGTCTCTAAGTTAGGGTCTCTTCTTTGTTAACTAAGATTGGATTGAAATAAGTATTTGCGTACTCATTTCTTCTGGCTTTCTTGCATTAAGATGCTCTATTCTTTGTTAAGTTAGATGGTGAAAATGGCTTTGTTGAATGAATAGAAATGATAAGGAAGGACAACTAAGATCTTTGAGACAAGATCCTCTTCCTTGTTAACTAAAATTGAATAAAATCAATATTCACTTTTTCATAAGCTTCATAGATCAAATTTTGTATGCTTTCCACATATTCAGCAATTCATACATGTAGATTTCAATTTTATGTTTGTAATACGCATTTCCATTCTTTTGAGTATCTAAGAAACTACTTCCTAAACTAGTTATATCTAAGATCCATATACTTTGGGTGTGTTTCTATGTTTACCAACCCAGATTGATATTAAAATACATGCTCTAATTTACCTCAATAAATTGGACTTACACTTCCTTAGAAATTTGTAGATGTTTTCCTTGGTTCCAACCCACCATGTTGGCTTTAGTTGTTTCTTTTTAGCTATCATTGGCCCTTTCAGAATTTTTTCTACTAGTTTCATTGTTTCAAAGCATGATCTATAATGAAAAGAAACATGAACGTAATATAGTTTTTGTTTGAAGAGTAGTTATGACCTTGGAAAATTATTTTTGCTAGAAATCCTTTATTAGATTCTATATAAACATATATGTGAAAATATGTAGTGGTGCTCCATCTCTTCATTTTTGCAATTCTATGATAGTGTGTTATAAGAGTTTTTCCAAGGTAGATTTGGAAGTCTAACCCATATAAGAGCCAAGGAGGGATAATTAGTTAGAGGATTAGAAGAAGCAGATGAAGGTTTCATACATACACCAAAGTTTCCCCAAAACCAAGGAACAAAATTTTAAAATAAAACTCTTTTCTTCAACAAGATCAAACTCAACAATGAAGTAGCCATTTCCATAGGGGTAAATAAAGGAATCTTCTTTTTAAATGAGGTTTCCGAAAGGCTGAAATCCATTTATGAAAATAAACTAAACAAGGACAAATTTTGTTGAAATGGAAAATAACCCCATTTGAACAGTATGAGGACTCTTGAAAAGAAACATCTTCCACTATCGGAATAGTGATTGTGGGAGATTCGAAATAAGAAGATAAAGAAAATGAAGTGCATTCTGCATAGTACCATTGAAGGAATATTTAAACATATTAACTTTAGGATGAAGAGAACCAAATATATAATTATTGGCCATATTGGCAACCGAAGAACAATATCTATTCAAATTTTCTCCCCTAGAATTCCCAAAGTCACCAAGATGGAATTTTGAGTGAGAATAGGGTGAACTAAATTAGGGGGGTGCTGAGGAAATGGAGATTTACATTTCCATGCTTGGAAAAAAACCACTTGGGAGGAAAAATCCACACTAAATCAAAACCCCAAAAGGAAAAAGTTGGGAAAAATGAGGTTGGATTAGAGCACATGAGGGAGTTTGTGCACAACTAGGTGGAAAACCCTAGTCATAGTAGAGAGAAATTGTGTCAACCATTGACACATTTATAGAAACATTTTTCATGCATATATTTTATTCATCCATTGACACATTTTTACAAATAGTTTGTAGGCATACATGTTATTTCAACCACTAGAACTTTTCTATAAGCTCATTGTAGGATTTTTTTTAATGTTTCATGTACTAACATGTTTTTACAAGTATTTCACAAGAATTTTATTTATTTCATCCTTTGAAATATTTCTATAAACATTTTGATGCATATCTTCTAGTACATGAATAATAAACAACAAAGGAATACATTATTACTTGATGCACACACAAAAATAGAGAAGAGATTTAAATGTGATTTTTTTTACCATGCATAAACCCTAAATTACACAAGAAGTACAAAAGGATGTAAACATGCTTATTTTATCTAATTTTACACTTTACAAACACCTAGGAGATGCAACAAGAAACATACAAATATCCTATACCAGCAATCATTCTACAACATTCATATTTAATACTTATGAAATTCCCAGATAGTATTTAAAGATGCTAAAGCAATTTTTCTTTCAGATTTTTCATTCATTTCATTTCCAAAATTTTCTTTCCTTGCTCCAAATCAATTAAAACAAGCTCGGTCAATTCTAGTCAAACTTAACCAGTCATCCAGGAAATCCCCTGATTTAGGGGCAGATTTAGGATTTTTCGGATTTGTCCATATTTTGTGCAACAGAAAGGATGAGTTTGACCCATGAGATGTAATAGGACTCTTTTTAGGTGGTTACTGCAAAGGTAACAATTCTTGTTATACTTTTAGTCTATTGAAGCAAGGCTACCAACAACTATGGCTTAGCACATTGTGACTATTATTTTCTTAATACAAGTTGAGACTTGCCTTCTTATTTATTATGCATACATATCTATGTGATGTGATTGTATATTTGTTGTAGTTTATTGTCTTACGATGTACTAGGAAAAGGTGGAGGGCCCCCATTGTTAAATTATGTGCATAAATGTATGTTGGAATTTTATTTTCTTTGTTAATATTGTGAATATTTCTTGTATAAACTAACTTGCTTGTCATGGGTATTGAGATAGAGGAAATGATTTCTCTCAATTGATTAGTTTCAATAAGGAAGGACAAACCAGGTCTCTAAGTTAGGGTCTCTTCTTTGTTAACTAAGATTGGATTGAAATAAGTATTTGTGCATTCATTTCTTCAGGCTTTCTTGCATTAAGATGTTTTATGCTTTGGTAAGTTATATGGTGAAATTGGTTTTGTTGAATGAATAGAAATGATAAGGAAGGACAACCAAGACCTTTGAGACAAGATCCTCTTCCTTGTTAACTAAAATTTAATAAAATCATTATTCACATTTTCATATGCTTCATAGATCAGATTTTGTATGCTTTCTACATATTCAACAATTCATACTTGTAGCTTTCCATTTTCTATTTGTAATATGCATTTCCATTCTTTTGAGTATCTAAGAAACTACTTCCTAAATTAGTTAGATCTAAGATCCATATACTTTGGGTGTGTTTCTAAGTTTACCAACCAGATTGATATTAAAATACATGCTCTAATTTACCTCAATAAATTGTACTTACACTTCCTTAGAAATTAGTAGATGTTTTCCTTGGTTCCAACCCACCATGTTGGCATTAGTTGTTGGCTTTTAGCTATCATTGGCCCTTTTGGAAATTTTCTACTAGGTTAATTATTTTAAAGCATGATCTAAAATGAAAAGAAACATGATCATAATATATTTTTTGGTCGAAGAGTAGTTATGACCTTGCAACATTATTTATGCTAGAAATTCTTTATTGGATTCTATATCAACATATATGTGAGAATATGTAGTGGTGCTCCATCTCTTCATTTTTGCAATTCTATGATAATATCGTATAAGAGTTTTTCCAAGGTATATTTGGAAGTCTAACCCATACAAGAGTCAAGGAGGGAGAATTAGTTAGAGGATTAGAAGAAGGAGATGAAGGTTTCATACATACACCAAAGTTTCCCCAAAACCAAGGAACAAAACTTTAAAATCAAACTCTTTTCTTCAACAAGTTCAAACTCAACAATGAAGTAGCAATTTCCATAGGGGTAAATAAATGAATCTTCTTTTAAAATGAGGTTTACGAAAGGCTGAAATCCATTTATGAAAACAAACTAAACAAGGCCAAATTTTGTTGAAATGGAAAACAACCCCATTTGAACGGTATGAGAACTCTTGAAAAGAAACATCTTCCACTATTAGAAGAGTGATTGTGGGAGCTTCCTAATAAGAAGATAGAGAAAATGAAGTGCACTCTTCATAGTACCATTGAAGGAATATTTAAACATATTAACTTTAGGATGAAGAGAACCAAATATGTTACTATTGGCTATATTGGCAACCGAAGAACAAGATCTATTCAAATTTTCTCCACTAGACTTCCCAAAGTCACCAAGACGGAATTTTGAGTGAGAATAGGGTGAATTAAATGAGGGGATGCTAAGGAAAATTGGATATACATTTCCATGATTGGAACAAAACCACTTGGGAGGAAAAAGCCACACCAAATTGAAATCCCAAAAGGAAAAAGTTGGGAAAAGTGAGGTTGGATTACAACACATGAGGGAGTGTGTGCACAACTAGGTGGAAAATCCTAGTCATAGTAGAGAGAAATTGTGTCAACCATTGACACATTTATAGAAAAATTTTACATGCATATATTTTATTCATCCATTGACACCTTTTTACAAATAGTTTATAGGCATACATGTTATTTCAACCACTAGAACTTTTCTATAAACTCATTGTAGGATTTTTTTCATGTTTCATGCACTAACACCCGTTTACAAATATTTCACAAGCATTTGATTTGTTTGATCCTTTGAAATATTTCTATAAACATTTTGATGCATATTTTGTAGTACATGAATAATAAAAAATAAAGGAATACATTATTCCTTTATGCGCACAAAAAGTAGAGAAGAGCTTTAAATGTGACTTTTTTTACAATGCATAAACTTTAACTCACAGAAGAAGTTCAAAAGGATGCAAACATGATTATTTTATCTAAGTTTACACTTTACAAACACATAGGATATGCACAAGAAACATACAACAATCCTATACTAGCAATCATTCTACAACATTCATAGTTAATACTTATGAAATTTCCCAAATAATATTTAAAGATGCTAAAGCAATTTTTCTTTCATAATTTTCATCCATTTCATTTCCAGAAATTTTTTTTTCGATACTTATCGCCACGAGGTAGAAATGTCATGGTGTTGTAAACATTGTAAACAATCTTTCTTTTGTAGTTAATAAGAAAATGGTAGCCCCAATAGACATGAGTGCCTATAGGGGGTGAGATGCCACAAGTGGAGAAAATAAATAGGGTCTAAGGGATTTCTTTATTTTTCCTTTCATTTATCCTATCCTATCACCTTCACCTTATTTGAGAATCAAGTAGTGGAGAAAACCATTAAATTCCTAGAATTAAGCCATTACTCCTACAATTTAGCAAGGTGTTTCCCATACATTCTTGGAACAATAAGAAAAACTAAGGGAACTTCTTGCCGGGGGGGTTCATGGAGAAGTTAAACGAGAAGAGAGATGTTGAAAAAGTGGAAGGAAATGAGAAGATTGAGGGAGTAGTCTAGGAGGAAAAGGAGTACTGAGATGTTACAGATCATACCAGCTAGTAAATTAAGCCTTCTTACCTTCTAAAAGAGAAATGCAACTAGGAAAAACAAGTAGGTTTTGTGACATCAGTAAAACCTTTCTATTCCCTTATTAGAAAGCACTATGTGGAGAGAATTCTTAGGGACTGAGAACTAGAGAAGGAATTATTCTTGTATTTTGAGAGGTAGGTAATGTGGATTCCTGTAACTGGTTTTTATTTTGTAAGATTTGGTAACATAAATTATACTAGTTGAATTCTTTATAGGTAATGGGGGTTCCTAAATCTTTCTTTGTATTTTGTAAAATTTGGCAATATAGGTTATCTTGGTTGAATTCCTTGTATGTTGAACTTATAACCATTGTTCCTACATCATAATGGTGGTATCATAGCCTATCTAGGGGGTGGAGTTATATAAAAACTACTTACGGTTGGGTGGAAATTGTTCATCCTTCTTAGTTTTGCTAATAATATTCATTACATTATATACATATATATTTCTATCTTTGTTAAATTTATATATTATTTTTGTTATTGATTCCCAATATGTTATGGGTGAACTAATGGAAGTTTTCTATGTATTTTAAACTATTGAACTTGTAAAATTAATGTATTTTGTTTGATGTAATTCATATTATATAAATTGTATTTTATTTTGTAAATCCTTTATGGAATGAAAGATATAGAATAAATATTTTAATATAGTTTTACATGGTTCTACTCCTTTCTAATATGATATTTCATTTAAAAAATGGGCATTTTGATTCTTAATAGTTTTAGCAATTTTAAAGCTTTGTATTACTTTCTTGTGATTTAATGATAATATTATTCGAAAAGTATATTGTGTCTTATTTTTGTTAAACTACAAAATGTATACATTGATTATATTTACCTTCAAAATGTTTTTTCTACATGATATGTATTGAGTTTTGACAGACAAACCTAAAATGATATGTTTAGGTTTAATGGAGACATTGATTTAGACCAAAGATGGTGCCAATTTTAATAAAACACAATTGACTGTATTAATGTTGTAATACTTTGATTGATTCCTGTGTATATGACTTCATGTGTGTTGTTTAATCTATATCCTTTTAATCATAAAATTCCATCAAACTATATTACGATACAAACTAATATAGTCCCCAGAGCCATGGTAATGTGATTTATTCATGGACATAACCAAAACCAAGCACTATAATGTGAAGGGATAAAGAATGATTATTAATAGAATTTGAATGATCTAGATATGTGTACACTTGGGTATCCCATTACTACATATGGCATCTATGTTCAAGGTGTATTTTTTATGATACAAATAAAATTGACCATACCATTGGAAATTACTAAGTAATTATCATTTTTTTCTTTGTTCCCTAATATTCATCAAACTTTTAACTATGAGTGATCATTATTGATGTGATACCCATTCAATAGTTTGCAATAAACCTACATATCAAACCATTAGGAACATGTGGTGGCCCATCGTGAAACGTTGGAAAAGTTCTCATCTCATGGGTTCATTTATCTTCAAGGGATTAATTATTCCCGCTAGGGCTTATTATGCCCACTAAGGCGCCTAATATGCACATCATGGGATTCATGTGCCACCTAGGGAGAAATTTCCACTTGTGCTAGGGTATCGCAATGGTGATAGGCTATGCCTATTGTTGCAAATATGAAAAGAAGGATACTTATGTAGGTATGTTTCCAGATTAGGTTTAAAGATTGTGTGTGTGTGATGCAATATCAACAAGAGATATGCATTTACTAGATTTGTTAACCCATATGACAGATTACGAAAGATAATGGTTTGATATTTTTCATGGTTGGTGTACTTGGGAAATTTGGTGAATTGCATATATATTGATTTTTTATACGAACATGTACAAAGTTGAGGTTGAATGTTTGGATGTAAGAATAAACTTATTTGTGAATATGCAAGGCTAATTTCTATTTCAATTTGTATACCTATAGGAAATATGAAAAATTATAATGTTGTAAAAAAGTTTCACATCCAACTATACCTTTATTTGAGAAAATGGAAAGTTAAATCCTTCGTTGTATAAAAGGACCAAAAATTATGTTGTAGGACAAAGAGGGAAAATTGTTTAAATTTGACTTCTTAAATGTAGCCTAAGAAAATGCACTCCTAGTGGTGAATTTTGTGTGATGAGATGATAGATATGTAGGCTATTGAGTAATGCATTCCTTAAGATGAGATATGTACTCCCTAAAAAGAAATTGGATGCTCAAAATGGAAATGATATGTTTTCTACATTAAAATAAGACATGATGTAAAGTGCATTCCCTAGAGTGAGCAATGTAAATCTTGTGTTAGGATTTGCATGATAATGTCCTAAAATCACAAGGTTAGTTAAAGTTAATATCTTTAGATGAATTACACCCATTATGCACACTGTCATTATAAAATTTGATGAAACTAGGGAATTGAGGAAAATTCACACTCTTAATTGAAAATCCATGTTGAAATCATAGAATGGTTTTTGTACATGTTAAGGAATAATATTCACACCGCACTAAGGACAAACACATGGGCACACTATAAAAATGCACTGCAAACCTATAATGGTGCAAACCCTAATTGATTCTTCTTTATCTATATGAATGGTGTTTGTGAGAACAAGGTTGAAAATGAATGGTAATACATTAGGAGATAATTATTCTAGTATAGCATGGGTTATAAAAAACTACCTTGTAGATGCTAAAAAAATGTATGAAAATAGGGCATGATGAAAAATGCACACACTAGGAAGGAAAATGCATGTGTGGTGTTGGTAATTAAATGTTGAACTTACGAAATTACATGAAAATAGGGTATTGAAGAAAATACGTTCCTCAAGTTGTAAATGTGCACTAAGTCCATGTGATTACATGTTTACATAGTAAGGAGTAATACCAATACCTTCTTAATGAGAAATACATGCCCACACTTAGATAGAAATGCATGCCCTAGACATTTTTTTGCATCCCTATGATGGCCTAAACCCTAACCAGTACTTCCCATAACTTCAATTCAACAAAATTCATCAACATATATGGTAACCACACAACTAGGGACATCTCATGTTTCCATGTTAATAGGCCCAATAATGTCAAAGAAAAAAATATATATAAAAGGATAACAATATTGTAGAGATAATTCAACCCATTTTTTATTAGCTTTGTAATATATTAGATTTTATTTTATGTACCTAATAAAATTCAACATTGGTAGTCAAAAAGGTTTTCCATACTTGATCTCAAGGAAAAAATATTTATTTATCCATTAAAAGTTTTGAATACAACAACGATTTCCGTTCAAAGAGAACTTGATGTTTCTCAATGCTATTATTGTTTTGTTATACATTGTGGCTTCATTTCACTAGACATAATTAGAATACCTACTACTAAATATACTAAGATAGGGAATAGCTTAATAAGCAATATAGAAGTTCAATGCATGTTTTTTGTTTTTTATGAATTTGAAGAATCAATTCCATAATTATGATGATGTATATGTGTTTTTAGATTTTACTTTGCTTTCATTTTTAAATGTTGGTTGAATATTATTATGGTTCCCTTTGTATACGTTTTATTTTTACATAATTTAGGGATTTCAAAATTTTATGCTTGATGGTTTCAAGTTATTTATACCTCATTGTAATAAGTGTTCAACTTGATAAATAATCAAGATTACAAAATTTTTGGTGTTTACACTGTATATGCAACTTGTAAGTTATGATTTTTTTTAGCATTTACGGTATTAGTATGTTTTAACAATAACATTCACCTTTTACAAGTCATGCATGCTTAAAACCACTATATATTTCAATCCTTTACCATATTTCAATTTCAAGCAAAAATAGTCTATTTTTTTAATTGGCGTGGAATTTTAAAATATAATTTTATTTTCAGCAATAAAAATATAATATTTTCAAAGGAAAGCTTATTAATTAAAAATGAAATATGTCCATTAAAACCAAATAAAATGATAACTATCAATGAGATAGAATTAATTTTCTATTAATAACAAGTGGATGTTCACATAAAATAAAATGAATACAATAAATGGCTTTGAATTTAGTAACTACATAAAATAAAATACATCGTCTTACATCTTTAAATGTTATTCTTTAAATCTAAATTGCTTGGGATGGTTTCGCAACTCCTCCTCTTGACATGAAGAAAATCCATTAGAGTCTCTCACATGTTTTAATTGCTTCTAAAGTTCTTGAGCTCTCTTTGCATAATTTTGCAACGATTTTTGGAATTTCCTTTTATATTGTACTACTTTTTTCAACATTTCCATATTTTTCGGGTGCTTCTCCAAATGTTCCTTTTCTTTCCTTTGAATATATTCCTTTGTTGATTTCATCTAAGTTAAAAATGAGCCAATTGATGATCCAAACCTAGTAAAGATCTTGTTGACAATTTTGAGTTTGCAATTAAAAAGTGTAAATCAAATTCTTGGAAAAAATGCACAGAAGAATATCACAGAAAGAGTCACAGCGAAAGAATGCAAACAAATTTGATAGCGAATTTCGTCCACTGCTCGGACTACCTCTCTGAGTAATCTCCACAAAAGGAGTAGCCTTTTCTTATTAATGTCAAAAATCATTCCAATGCCTTTAACAATTCTCAAATCCACGACAAGTAATCTCCCTTTTACTTCTCCCTTCTATTTCTTACAAGGGGCAAGGACCATATAGCTTACTGTCCATTCCAAAAGAGGCAAGGATCTTCTCCACTCGTTAAATAACAAGAGTGGGCTAAATAACTTTAAGACATCCACAAGAGTGGGCAAACCCTCCCTCAATGGGGAAACTATTTAAAATATCAACTCGATAACACAACATTGGGCAAAATATCCACTATTACAAAAGTGGGTTGACACCCATACAAAATCTCCACTCAATACTTTTGCAAAGGTGGGAACATAATGCCAAAATGGGCTTTCCACTCAAACTATTAAAAGTGGGGATATATACAAAGATTATAGTTTCATACAAACTTCAACTCACCTTCTATGATTGGCTTGATGGCCAAGTCCCTCATATAAGCTTTGGAAACCCATAGTTACGTATTTAATGAACTGGGGATAAAATTTGCTACGTGGTCCAATAATTATACCACAAATATTTTATTATACTAGAGGTCGAATAAAACAAAACCATATAATATGGTTTGTTGTACTATAAAATAGTGGTAAGTTATATTTTGGCACCCAGACATATTATGATATTTTCATATATTCCATGTGTTGATAAGGAATGGATTCCATAATCAAACTTGCGGCCTAATCCTCTATCCCAACCAAGATGATAATACAAACATCATGGCCTTGTGCTGAAATATCATATCACAACTCAAATCCCATGATCCATCTGACCCATAGCTCATTACGTGAAAAACCCATACCAAATGGCATATTGCACGATGTTCATATGGAAGTCCAATAAAAATTCAACATGGTTCAAAATTGTTGTGTTATATTGTGGTCCAATGAAACCTCATGTCGTAATGGTGCAACACATACGATGACCTAATCAACCTTGATCCATATATGTCAGTGGTTGGAAGAATTTCCATTGAATTTCATAGAGGTGTGGCATCATTGTTGCTGGTTTCAATTTTGTATAGAAATTACCTGCATATGAATTCTAAAAATAGAAAATAAACAATGGCGAGAACATAAAACATAAAACAGATATACATAGATATTTTCCCCTGGATCCTGAAGCTGGGACTACCAGATTGATATTACATTATATTCCTTTCAATGTTACAATACATATATACATGTTGAAGCATTCATAAACCCCAATCCATTAACCCTGGATTAGAACATAACTGTAGTTCCCTTGACAGGATCTACAAAATACCATGGGCAGAAAACCATTGTGCCCAAAACCATGTGCAAAACCCATGCACAAAAAACCATATGTAAGCCCGCCCACCTAATATAGGGTCCAAAAAAAAATTCTTGGGGTGCTGCCCTGGACCTCGTACAGGGGGGCTACTGCCCCCTTGTGACCCCCCCCGGCCAGCGTGTGCGAATAATCGTGGAAAGAATATAACACACACCCATGATTCTCCAACTTGCTTTTTATTTTTCACATAGGGGATCACAAGGGATCTTAGTCATTGGTTCATCCCTGCAATGCCCATTGTTTCTCTACACCAAGAAAACTTCCCAGTGCTCACAAACTTCATCAATGCATCTACAACATTACTCAAAGATTCCACCTTTACCAACAACATCCTTTTGTTCTCAACCATATCCCTCAAAAAGTGATATTGAACATCAATGTGCTTTGTTTTTAAATGATAAGCAGGGTTCTTTGCCAAGAAAATTGCACTTTGGCTGTCACAGTCTATCCTTATAGCTCGTTGTACTAACCACATACTTGAACATAATCTCTGCAACCAAACTGCTTCCTTGGATGCATGAGTGGCTACAGAATTTCTCTTGTTGTTCGCTTAGTGGGCCTTGACCAAGGTTCAATGTTAGTCAGCAAAACAAATCCATACACTACTGACCGTTTCGACATCATCTCACGTAGTGTGGACTGAAGTCTCACTTGAAGCAGTATGGGGGGATGCTCGAACCAAGTTTCCACACCCTGAGAGGTCGTGATGTCAGTTTATACCCCCTGCTCCTGCCTTCGTGCAGGTCGCTAAGCCTTAGGGCTTATTGATCTACCCTCTATCCTGCCCTTCAGTACCTCTGTGAAGGTGTACAATCGACCTTCGTGCAGCCCTAACCAGTGGTTCAAGTACTTTCGCATTGCTATGACGATGTATTGTATAGGTTCCCAAGTTATCTCAATTGTTTTACTTATTCTACCCAACAATTACAGTTACCATCGCATAAACTAATAATCTTACCTGCGTTCAATTAACAAATATAATCACATATAGTCGCGCATCAAATAAAGATTGTAAAATAAACCCATATCACAATATAATCAGATGCATTAACAGAGACTAAATACATAGTAATTGCAAAATACTTCTCTTTATTGATATCTTCAAGTTTAATACAAACTCTATCCACCCTGCGCACACAACTACAGGGGTCCTTGCACCCAACTGTGAACTTCTACCCTACACCTCTGCGCACTCAACTACAGAGCCTCTACCTACGTTAAGACCCGAAAACACTTAGACTTCAACTCTAATACTTCCTCTTCTCTCTTCCTTGTTCTTCCTCCCTAGACCTTACTTAGCTCCTTTTTATACAATCCCATGGTCCACAGACCATGGGTAGATCTTTACAGCCGACTTGACACTTTACAAAATAAGGGCAGACAACCCTTTATGACTCTTGACACCTTCGCGCTCCATGGCCACAAAAAGTGGAGACTTTACAACTTTATTACAAAATTGTCCCAAAACATGGGCTTTTAGCCCCTAAACTGCTCTTGGGGGAACCCGTTCCCAATAGTCCCCCAACACAAACATGGTGACTCGCCCTCAAGTCACTCTACGGGTGCAGAGATATTAGCGCGAAGACATCCCAGCTTGACCTGTATGATTGCCACCTCGGCGATGCACTGTGTGGCCACCTGCTTCACTTCTTTCACCAATTGCTCTGTCACGGGTCCTGAACTGTTAGCTTGAAGCTTCTGCTGAGTTGCCTGTAGACTAGCAAGCTTGCCTTCGATGGAGGCCGCGACCGAATAGGCCTTAGCCAACCAAGGCTTCAAGTGCACCTTCAGCACTGCCTCTTTGTGTTGAGCTGCATCTACTTGTTCCTTTAGTGTTTTGGCCTCCTGCAGCTTCACAAGTCTCTGGTGAGGGTGACAGTGTGCGTTGTTCCATTCACCTTGTCGTAGCACTGTTGCAGTTCTCACGCCTCTGTCTCCAACCTTTGTACATTAGGATCTTCTTGCAAATTGGTCAGGACCTTGAATGATTGTTCAAACAGCCTTGTGCACTATGTTACTGCACTATCTACTGCTACTATTGCCTCTGTGACAGCAGTTGCACACTGCTCCTTTACTTTTGGCAGAGTTGAATGCTAGGCCTTCAACTGCAAATCTTCAATCTGGAGGTTCAACTCCAACTAAACCTTAGCAAACTTTGTGCAAGCCTCGCGCACCCCTGTAGCTAGTTTGTGAACGCACACCTCTACTGGTTCTCCCTCAGGAATGGCTAACTCGGGGACCATTCGACATGCTTCCTCCACGAACTAAGCTATGCACTTCTTTCGGTTGGTTACGTCATTCATGGTGGTGATGGAAGAGTCTCACTGTAGGGCTAGCTTCACATTATTGATCTACTACTCACTGATCACCTGCAAAGCTCGTTGTTCGCGGGCCCTCAGCTTCGTGATCACTCCATCCTACAGTAGGTGGAGTGCCTCGCTAGGAAGCACTGCCAAGTTCAACCCTACTCCCTTGAGGGCACTGACAGCAGGCATGTCAGCTTTGATTGCTGTGGTCAGTGCTCCCTCCGGTAGCACTATCTCTCAGGAGTCCTTCACGTGCAACATCCTGATGGCTTCTGAAGTACCGATGGCGAGGCTGGTGGATGTCGTGTCAGTCTATGATGCATAGATTTGCAGCTCATGTAGACTTGTCTAGATGGCCCCCAATACTTTCTGTTGTTGCTGCTCGTACTGTTGGAGGCCTCCATGGTGACATCCCACACCGTATCTCCAATGCTATTCAAATCTCCCTCTGTTAGGGTGATTGGGTCCAGCGATGTCTTACTAGCCTTGGATTACTTCCACGACCCAGCTTTTTCCTATCCTCTAGGACACTTGATACGGTACGACATCATCTGCAAGTCCACTCTATGCTACTCTATCTGCTCGTCCGTTTCTTCCTCTGTTTCGGGAGAGGGCGACCTCGTACCTTTGTCAAAGTTGTGCTATATTCTGCCTATCTAGTCTTCTGCCTGCTATGCAGCATCGCTCTCTACCTGGGCCTTGTCAGCGGCCTCCTTCCTCCTCTTCTCATCCAGCTGCGCCATCTTAAGCTTGGCCTCCTCATTTTTGTGTTGCGCGGCGAACTTACTTGATCCCATCGCTGAGTCTGAGTCAGTGCGTCACTCTGTCGTCCAACGATTAAGAACTGCATCGATCGCATCATCATTTGCCAAGTAAGGCAAGTCATGCCACTTCTACCCAGGGTCCTTCGATGCCCTGATCGATACGCGCTGAAAGTCTGCCTTGAACTCCACGTACTCCTGCAGTTTGGCAAAGACAGTAGGCGAAAATCGCGGCTTGCGGTTGATAGCCATGCGTATATTCATTTTCATCAAGATCCAAAAGATCTTGCTATCCTTGATGCACTAAGCATCCTTGGTCGCCCAAAACGAAGCGTACTTCGCTGCTTCTGGCAGGTTTGGTGCAACCAAGGGGAATTTACTGTCTTCAAGTAGCTCGCAAGCTACCATCACAATAGACAGCAAGAGCCACGCATAGTGGAAGGTCTTGCTCAGCCCCTGTGCCTGGCGAGAGTTTGCGAGGAACTCACAACAGAGATAGCGCGCCCAATTAAACTGAACTCCTTCTGCGCATTGGGCATCCAGAGCAACGATGGGTGCCGGAACTTCATCTGCATGACACTTTCACATCACTTTTCTTGCCAAAATATACATGGCCACCTTGACTGCAGGATCATAGATACTCGAGATGGCATAACCTCACGGCTTCTTCACGAACTTGAATTTCTCCTTCATGGCCTCTACGAGGGTATGCTCACCACCTTTTCTGCCAAACATCATGGATATATTTTCCCCGATATATGGTAGTTGTGTGATCTGATGGATCAACCAGTCGGTGATGGGTATCGGCTCCTCCAACTACAGACACCCATCGTGCACCAAGCATAGTAGCTGCTTGATTACCAATAATGTAATGTGTGTGTGATTGTAGTGCGGCATCCATAGTAGGTTGAGCAGAACTACCTTTTCTACACCCTTGAGCCACTTCCGCGGTTCTAATGCAGTCATCCCAGTGGTTGTATGAACAACGCAGTGCATTATCTGTTATGTCGCCAAGTGAGGGAACTTCTCAGTGTCAGCTAAGTCCTAGTCTTCCAATTTCAACAGCAGAACCCACCCCAAGTGCGGTCCTTCAAATGCAATCTTGTCCGATAGTAGAGGCATGTGCAAGACGACCTTGCTTTTGTTAATGTCCTTCGGCACATTGGTCTTGCCCTTGCATGGAGGGACGTATTCAGGAAACTTAGTAATAGGGTCAGAAACCTCGACTTCAACATCCTCCACTTCCACTCCCATATCCTCGTCATCCATCGGGATGTCCTCAATCTCTTCCTCCTCTGGTTCCAAGTTAATAGTTTTTCCCTTTTCCTATGCGGTGGGATTATCCTTCTGTGGGTTTCTTCTAGCTGACACACCACCAGTGTCACAGCCTACTTTCCTTTCTTATCCTTCACACTGTCCTTGGCCAGGGTAGGCTTTGGTCTAGGCGTCCGTGGTGACTTGGGGACTTCAGCTAGTACTTCTGCAACCTCCAAAGCAGATCCCTCTGCCTCCATAACAACTTCCTACACAGCTCCCTCAGCTGTCACTGCTTCGACGTCCATAGCTTCTGATCCTGGGATAATGTCACAGATGACATTGCGGTCAGACTTTGGAAATCAATCAAATGTTTGGCAATCAAGCAACTCTTCGAATAATGCGCGGTGATTGCATGTTTGAGATCTCACCAGCTCAATGCTCAAAATGCCAAGTGTTCTCTATTGGGTAGCCACATGTAATTTATAGGCCATTTTGAATTCAAATCCGACTATTCCCCCCAAATTTAGTTCATTAATGCAATATTGGAGGAAGATTTTCAAGGATCTTACGCATAAATTTCGTCTTAAATGCCACCCCCCCACTCCATTTGGCCACATTCTCACTGTCAAATCATGAACAATGACTTTAACAGTCACTTTCCAGTCGACCTGCACGGTTTTTCCCTAGGTAGCGCTGCTCTCTCCGCGTAGTTGCGAACCCTGTGATATCACCTTGCTCCGCGCAATCCCCCGATCGCGAAGTTTCCCAACCCGAGCAGTGTAGCTTATAGTCTCACGCCTCCTTTCAGCTACCTGGAGCGCTAAGACTATGCCACCTTCATATAGTCACCTGGTTGGATCACCAGTGTATGGCTTCAATCGGCTACCATTCACCTTCCCTGGGAAGGGATCTCCATTCAACTTAACCAAGTGAACTGCTCCATCGGCGGTAATCTCTTTAATGACATAGGGCCCTAGCTAGTGCATCCTCAATTTCCCTGGAAATTTATCAAACTTGTTGTCATATAACAAAACCAAATCATTTACCTTAAAGGTGCTCAGTTTAATGTGTCGATCATGCCATGCTTTTTCCCATTGCTTTTGGACCTGTTGGTGAAATCTAGCCAGAAACCTTTCTTCCTCAAGATTAGCAAGTTTTGCAACCCTTTCTTCCAGTGATCCGCGATCCATCATAACCATGAGTGCCGCGATGCATAGAGTAGGCACAATGTAGTCCATTGGCACCACTTCTTCAACACTGTATACAAGCCTAAAGGATGTCTGTCTAGTCAACTTTTTGTATGTTGTTCGATAAGCCCATAGTACTGTGGGTATGCGCAGGTCTCAATCATTTCGGTGAGCATTGCAAACCTTAGTCATTGCGTTCTCCAGTACCTTATTGAATGCTTCCACTGTCCCATTAGCCTGTGGGTGATAAGGCGTGATTTTCTAGTGATAGACCTAAAATTCCTCTGTCAGCGCGCTGATCGTTTCATTCAGTAAGTGTGTACTGCAATCACTCATCAAAATCCTTGGACACCCAAATCACGTTAGTACATACTCAAAGAGAAACTTTGCAACGGTCGTGCCTGTGGAATCCTTCACAGGCTGTGCCTCTACCCATCGAGTCAAATATTGAGTCGTAGTGATAATGTACCGTGCACCTGTCTTCTTTCCTTGAGGCTGAATGGGTCCAACAAAATCTATTGCCCATTTCTCGAAAGGTTGTAACGTCATCTATGGGTTCAGAGGCAGCTCATCTCTCTGCAATGGCCTGCCAGTCCTTTGACACACGTTGCATGCCTTGTAGTAGGCTTTTGAATCCTGATGGAGGGTTGGCCACCACAACCTTATGTGTAGAATCTTCTACGTGATCGCCCTTCCTGCATAATGCCCTCCTGCGGCACCCCATGAGCATCTGTGAGGATACTGATTCTTTCAAACTCCAATACATATCGTCGCAATATTTCATCAAACCCCATTCTGTACAAATGTCCGATAGTGACAAAAAAGTATAATGCACACACCACTAACTCCTTTTTCTGCTGGGTGGTGTAACCTTCCTGGGCAGTTCTTGTTGTTAAGAAGTGTATGATGTCTTCAAAGTGACCATCCACAATGCGCACTGCAAAGGGCTGCGCGTCAGGCAATCCTTCCTCCAAATTTGTTGGCTCTTCTCTCGTTTCGATGTGCGACAGATGGTTTGGTCCCGCGTTCAGTCATCCAAGCTTCAAAATAACTTCAAAATCATACTCCTGGAAAAATAACAACCACCAGTAGATTCTTCCCCCCAACACAGGCTTATTGAACAGGTATTTCAACACAAAATGATTCGTATACATCTTAAATTTCCACCCAGCAAATAATGTCTAAAATTCTGGAGTGAGTATACCATGGCTAGTCCTTCACGCTTGGTGGTGGAATAGTTCTTCTCAGCCTTGGAGAACATCCTACTTGCAAATGCTATAGGATGGTCTAATTCTCCCTCACCAGTCTATGTCAGTACTGCTCCTAGTGCTATACATGATGCATCTACATGTACATGAAACTCCTTCTTCCAATTTGAGAAGACTAAAATCGGTGCAATGACCATTTTCCCTTTTAGCACATCCAAGATTTTCTGACAGTTCTTGTTCCAACAGAACGTGACAGCCTTTTTCAACAACTTCTTCATAGGTGCAGTGATCTAGGCATAGCCCTTGATAAACTTCCTATAGTACCTAGTATGTCCCAAGGTTGCACGCAGCTGTTTCACACTCCTTGGCACCTCCAAGTTAATTATCACTGCGATCTTCATGGGATCTACCATCAACCCCTATCTACATACCACATGACCTAGCAGAGTCCCAAAAGGGACACAAAACAAACATTTCTTCAAATTGAGCGCAATCTGGTACCTTCGACAAGTATCTAGCATTAAGTGAAAACTTGCCACATGGCATTTTACCAACCCAAACATAGTCCAATCATCAAAGTACACCTCCATAAACTTATGAATGAAGTCTTTGAATGCAGCAATGACTATGCGCGAAAAAATTGTAGGCGCATTCTTTAATCCAAAAGGCATTACGATGTACTGAAAACATCCCCATTCAGTTGCGAAGGTCATATTGCTTCTATCTTCAAGCACGATTTTGATTTGATGGTACCCAGAGAGCCCATCAGTGAAGGAGTACACATCCTGACCACCTATATTATCCAATACCTCGTCAGTGAACGAAGTTTGGAAAGGATCATGCACGCAAGCATCATTCAACTTCCTAAGATCTACACATATACTTATTTCATCCTTCTGCTTCTTTTCCTGTACCGCCATTGGGCTCACCCAATCAGATTCTTTTATGGGCTCAATGATGCCTGCTGTGAGCATCTTATCTAACTGTAAGTGGACCTTCTCCTTATACTTTGGTTTGAGACGGTAAGGTATTTGCTTAACCGGCTTCACGTCAGGTTTTAACGTGATCTTCATAACGCCCAGGTCTCATATTATCCACTTCAACTCTGTAAACTTGGTAGGGAACAAAGCCTGGTATTCGCGGAGAAATTTGGCAACCTTATCTACCGTCGCGTCATCCCAGTAATCCTCAATCTTCGGGAATTTGGGCTCCGCCTCCGTACCAATATTTATCTATTTAGTTTTCAGCGATGCAGTTATATCAGGATTCTCGATCGGCGATCCCCCGACCTCGCGGTGACCCTAGGTTTTAGGGGTATTAATCTTTTGGGGGTCCTCGTCTTCTTCTCCAATAGTCACGTTATAGAATTCTAGCGTGTGACGCAACTGAGTAGTCCAATTGGGTTGAATCAGATCCAACGGATCCTGCGGTATCCTAAAGATCGTTGCTTTAACTTCTTGTAGCACTTCGTCAATACAGTCAAACTCGTCTTCAAAGATGAACGTCATTATGAACCCTTCACGCAGAATATCCCACTCTCCTATGCCATGGCAGAGCTCTGTCTCCAAGTACCAATTCATTGGGATGACATCCAAGGTGTGACAAAACAAGTGCACCCATTCAAGTTGGGGCTTTGCTCCATAGGCCTTAGCCCATTTGGCCAAGTGTGCACGCGAATCATCCTTCCCATCATACTTGTCTGTCACTCATACCTTCGACTTCCCAAATCGTGTTCTCATCATCCTCCTATACTCGCGCCAATCATCAAAACTACCCTTGTGCTTGCCCCACCATCTCACGAGCGTAGCGCGCAGTGCCTAGTCCAAAGCTTGGAAGCACTGCTTCTCTGGTACTTCCCTTTCAAATGCATCCAAAAACACATCCACATTATTCACACAATCATAAGTGGGCCCTGACCCAAGTTCAGCATTAGTCAGCCAAACAAATCCCTACACTACTAGCCCTTTCGGCATCAGCCTGCGGAGCGTGGACTGAAGTCTCACCTGAAGTAGTATGGGGGGATGCTGGAACCAACTTTCCACACCTTGAGATGGTCGTGATGTCGTTTAATACCCCCTACTCCTACCTTCACGTAGGTTGCCAAGCCTTAGGGCTTATCGATCTACCCTCTATCCCGCCCTTCAGTACCTCCGCAAATGTGTACAATTGACCTTCGCGCAGCCCTAACCAGTGGTTCAGGTACTTTTGCGTTGCTATGACGATGTACTGTATAGGTTCCCAAGTTATCTCAAGTGTTTTACTTATTCTACCAATCAATTACAATTACCGTCATGTAAACTGATAATCTTACTTGCGTTTAGTTAACAGATATAATCACATACATTCGCTCATCAATAAACATTGTAAAATAAACCCAGATCACAATATAATCAGATGCATTAAGAGAGACTAAATACATAGTAATTGTAGAATACTTCTCTTTATTGATAACTTCCAGTTTAATACAGACTCTATTTACCCTGCGCACACAGCTGCAGGGGTGTGCGCACCCAGTTGCGGATTTCTACCCTAGGCCTATGCGCACTCAGTTGCAGAGCCTCTACCTACACTAATACCTAAAAACACTTAGACTTCAACTCTACTTCGCTACTCCCTCTTCGCTCTTCTCTGTTCTTCCTCCCTAGAGCTTACTTACTTAGCCCCTTTTTATACAATTCCATGGTCCGCAGACCATGGGTAGATCTTTACAGCCGACTTGACACTTTACAAAATAAGGGTGGACAACCCTTTATGAATCTTGACACCTTCGCGCTCCGTTACCACAAAATGTGGAGACTTTACAACTTTATTACAAAATTTCCCAAAAACATGGGCTTTTAGCCCCAAAACTGCTCTTGGGGGAACCTGTTCCCAACACTTTCTCATCCAACTGACTGCGCCTCCAAATAGGTTAAACACATACCCACTTGTATATCTTCTCTAATGTACATCTCCAACCCAATCTACATAAAAAAAGCCACGGATTTCCAAAACTCTGTCCAATCCTGGTCTTCCTTGGTAGAACAGACCATAATCACTAGTTTCACGCAAATACCTAAAAACCTGATTCAATGATGTCCAATGCTCCTTCTCTGGTTTTGACATAAACCTGCTCAATACTCCCATTGCATGTACAATGTCTGGTCTATTACATACCATGTCATACATCAGGTTATTGACTGCACTTGCAAGTGAAACATGGGACATGTCCTCTTCCTCTTCTTGTGTCTTGGGACACTGTTCAACAGATAAATTTACACCTACAGGAATATGAACATTCACCGATTTACTATCCTACATATTAAACCTCTACAATATTGTCTCAACATACTTCCTCTGGTTTAACTAGATCTTCCTCTTTTCTTGACCTCGTTTAATTTCGATGCCCAAAATATAGTTTGCAGCACCAAGATCCTTCATGTCGAATTTGTAGGACAATTGGGTCTTCAAATCTTGGATAATTTCTTTGTTATTTCCAATCAACAACATATCACCCACATACAGGACCAAATAAATAACATGGTCACCAATTAATTTAAAACACATAGTGATCCTCTTTTCTTCTAGTGAAGTCAAGTCCTTGTATAAATGTATCAAATTTATGATACCACATCCTTGATGATTGTTTTAACCCATACAAAGAATTTTTTAACTTGCATTCCAGTTCTTCCTTTCCTTTACCACAAAACCTTCATGTTGCTTCATGTAGATCTCTTCTTCCAGATCCCTGTGAAGAAATGTTGTCTTCACATCCATTTTTTCTACCTCAAAATCAAAATAAGAAACAACATATAAAATTAATCCAATAGAAGCTACCTTGGAAACATGAGAAAAAATATCACCAAAATCAATTCTTGGCACCTGGAGATACCCTTTTTCTACCAAACGAGCTTTGTTTTTCTCCACCTTGCCTTCTGTATTCATCTTCTTCATAAACACCCATTTTCTTCCAATGGGTTTCCTTCCAGCTGACAACTCCACCAGATCCCGAGCCTCATTTTTGTCCAAAGATATCCTTTAATCAACCATGGCCTCTTTCCAGAGTTTTCCATCCTTTGAATCTACTGCCTCCCTGACATTTCTTGGATCATCATCAATGATAGATAAATAAAATTTTGAATAGAAAGCATATGGACTATACCTTTCTAGTTTCCTTCTTTCTTGAACTAATCTTCTCACAGCTCGAGTTTGTGGCTCTTCATCTTCTGATTCTTGTTCTATTGTAGAGTTTAATTCTTCCTCCTTTAGCTTAGACTCTATCTTCTTAATTTCCTTTGGTAGGACTTCATGTTTAATAACATATCTCACCTCTCTAAACACCAAATCTCAGATATACACAACCTTCCTTGTTTTTGGGTTCCAAATCTTATAACCTTTTAAACCATCCTTATACCCAATAAAGATGCACCTTTAAGATTTACTATCCAACTTGGTTCTTTTCTCCTTTGGAACATGTACATATGCATCATAGCCAAATACCCTCAGATGTGAAAGAGAGGGTTTCTTACCAATCCATACGTCATGTGGATTCTTATCATTCAACACTGATGAAAGTGATTTTTTGACCAGGTAACATGCAGTCTCCATTGCCTCTACCCAAAATTCTTGTCCTAACCCGACACGATTGAGCATGCATCTTTCCTTTTCTATCAACGTCCTTTTCATTATTTCTGCAACTCCATTTTGACGAGGTGTGTATGGAGTAGTATTCTATCATGCTATACCACACTTCTTACAGAACTCTCCACCATTATATGTCCTCAGCACCTTTATCTTCTTCTCTGTCTAGTTTTCCACTAGATCCTTAATTTCATTAAACCTGTCAAAGAATTCAGATTTCTTCCTGATGAAAAATATCCATGTATTCCTTGAGAAGTCATCTATAAATTATACATAGTACATGGACTTACCCAGTGATGGAACCTTCACAGGTTCAAACACATCACTGTGCACAAGCTCTAATATCCCTTTCGCCCTCTTAGCACCAAAGGGGAAACTCACCCGATTCTACTTCCCATACACACAATGTTCACAGAAATCGAAATCCATAGAGAAATTATACATACCTTATACCATACCATTACCATGAAGTATTTGAAGGCCCTTCTCTCCAATATGTCCAAGCCTTTGATGCCATAGCATGGTCTTTTCTCTAGAGACCACTAGATTTTATGCTCCACTTTCAAGAACCATGGAACTGTTGCACCCATCAATAACAGTACTACCCAGAAGCTTGTATGGAGTTCCAATCTGACTCCCCACATCAATACCATTTCTCCCCAAACCATCTTGCAGGCATCCTTCTCGAACACTATTTTTACTCCTGCATCATCCATCTTACTTACAAAACTCAGATTTCTAGCCAATGCAGGGATATGCAGAAAACCCGGAAGTGTTTTAATCCTTCAACCTTTCAACTTCAACTTGAATTTTCCACGTCAGATGATTATAGCCTTCCTGTCATCCCCTAAGAATAAATCACCACCATCATATTTCTCATACTTGCAGAACTACTCCCTATGGGGAGTGAAGTGAAAGGATGCACCTGAGTCAATCAACCATGCCCCATGATCTACATGTGTACTTGAAGAAGAAGCCAAGTACACATCCCCAACTTCATCTGAGGTGGCTTTCACCTCTGCAGAATGAGAATCATTAGACCCTTTCCTTTCTCAGGAGCTTTAGATCTATAGTTCTTTTTGAAGTGCCCTTCCTTTCTGCATTTCCAACATACCTTTACATGTTTTCTTGGAGATTTAGATCTCCCTATATATTTAGATCTCCGACTCGAGGACTTATTTTTATTTCTGTTCTGGGACTGTCCTCATACAGAAAAGGCATCTCCATTCTATCTCTCCATATTTTTTCATCTCATCTCCTCCGACAGCAAGGATGGGATTATTTCATCAAACTTCAAGGTAGTTGTAATTCTACCAATTGCAACAACTAGACTATCCCATGAATTTGGTATAGAACAAAACATATTGATGCACTTATCTTCATCTAAAATTTGTATATCAACATATAGAAACTAGCTTACCACATTATTAAAGGCGTTCAGATGCTCTGTCACCGAGTCTCCATCCCTCATCCTCAAGTTATACAACCTTTTCTGCAAGAACAATTTGTTCACTGGAGACTTAAATTGGTATAAATTCCCTAACTTGACCCACAAATCATTCATTGTAGATTCCTTTGATACATTCAACAATATTAAATCGAAGATACACAAATGTATTGTGCTCTTTTGCTTTCGATCCAACTTCGCCCTTGCGTGCTATGGGTTACTCAAGTTATTGGAGAACCTATTGATGAGGGTTGGTGAGCCACTATTTCACTCATATAGGATGTTTTCCTAAGGTTGGCCATTAAGGTTACCTTCATCCCATGGGGGAAATTGAGTCTTGGGATTCTTGGTAGTCAGTCACTGGCACATAATTCCCTACCATGAGTTGGGTAGCCTTGAGGAGAACCGCTTGTACCATGACCAAAGCCTAACCCCCTCTAAATCGGGTCTTTGGCATGCATCGATTTTGGACCATGGGATGTTGAAGGATTTTAATATCCCTAAAATGTAAAATTTCTATGCCTTAATGTGTGTGATCAATGGGTGTTATTGGAAGCCTATCTCACTGATCCTATACCTAACTACAAAGATTGCTTTGTCTCTGGTGCCCAAGTGGGCTTAATCTATGTGATTTAAGTGATTATTATGGTGGAGTGTTTCAAGTCTTGGCTTGGTAGTTGTAACCAATCTCACGTTCTCTTTAGGTGTACGTTTGTGAAATATGTGTTAAGTGGATGAGTTAATTAAGCATGTTTTATGGTGCTAATGCTGCTAAAAATAAAATTCATAAATTGTAAATAGTACTAAAAATGAACAGTAAAAAAAAAAAAAAAACTCAAGCACACAATCCCCCACTCAAGAAGGCAATCAAGCAGCAAGAAAATTAGTGGAAATCAAGAAAATCAAAGATACAAAAATGGCCAAAATATATGTTTTCTAAGGGATTGGGATCTAAAGGAAAAAGTATGCTAAAAGTGGTGCAAAACAACAACAAAAAATAGAAATGAAAATGTTGGGAAATGGCAGATAAGAAGTTGCAAATGGGAGGATGCTCAAGGGGATCCTAAAGAGGGAAAACAACAAAAGATTCTAAAGGGAATAAATTTCTATAAAAACCATCTAAATATATTGTAAAAAATATGGAAAAAGAACTAAAAAATAGTGGTTTAAAATGTTGCACGCTAGACTACCCAGCTCAACAATTCTATTCCTAAATGATAGAGGTGTACTCTAAACACTAAAGGGATTTTTCCATCATCAATGAGAAATATACTAAGTGGATCTAGGCCTAGATTGACTCAGAAAAAAACATAAGCCTTTTCCGAGACACAGGAAACAGTCTAGGCAAAAGATGAAAATTTTCAAGAAAAAATGCAGGGCACAAGTTCTGACTTGAAAAGTGCTCTCAGATGTACATAACTGGCCAAACTGAATGTGTTCTAGGGCACATGTTGTGGGCCAAAAAGTGTGCTCTATTCCTGAATCTTCCGCTTAGATCGGCTCCAGAATATGCTGTCTCCTGCACGACTGGTACCTGTAACCTACAAAAAAGACACAAAAACCTGAGAGAAGCAAGAAATTTCCAAAAAATAAAAGAAATTTAAAAATAGAAATTGAGAGAAATACAAAATCTCAAAAAACACTAAAAATAGTTGAAACAATAGCCACCAAGGTTCTAAATCGCTACACCAGTGGAGTCACCATTTGTTAGTATGAATTATTTCTACAAGTGAGCGAAAATCCCTTCACTTGAGTTATAGGTGACTTATAACCCTAACACCAAAAGATGGACGTGTCTATGCTTCATATGTGCAACAAAATGTTAGAAAAACCTTCCAAAGAAGATATAGCATGCAAATAGAAACATATAACAACATAAATATTAGTGAAATGACCCAATGGATAGTGTGAATGATAAATTTTATTAATGAAGAACAATACACGTAGTGAGGATTGATTACAGAATTGGATCCATAGATCCCCCTCTATGGGATGGGTCTTTCTTGTCCTTGCACTTCATTGAATGTGCTTCTTTCTCTCAATATGTGGTTTGCAAAGGTCAAATAGAAAAAAAGGATGCTTGGTGAGATAACTTATATCCTAGAGGAATGTTGAATAATCTTATTTCATAGCTGGTATTCATTGTTTATACGAACAAATGAAATTATTTTTTGATGAACCATGATAAGTATGCTTATAGTGTATTATTGTTCTGTATATGATAAGTATTGATATGGTTATCATATTAATGATGTTTCATGAATGGTATGTGATAAATGGATATAGTTCTCATGATAGGTTAATGATGTATATGTGGTGCTTATTTATTTATTTGTTATGATAATGATGTTAAATGCTCATGATGGATATGATATGCATAGGGATCACGATGTTATGATATGATGTAAATTGAAATGTGGTTCATTTATTATGTGATGTAATGATATATCATTAATGAAAATAAGTTGATGTTATAACCTATGAGGGTATTTTATGATGGTATCTTTGATGTTCATATGTTGAGATGTGCATGAAGTTCGTTATTTTGTGATTAACAATGATGAATGTTCTCATGATGACATGCAAGACTTGGCATGTGGATTATTTTCTATGATACTATGATGGTATAGATAATGTATTGGTTGCATGTTGAGGTGTGATGATTGACAGGACTCCACAAATCGACCGAGAGGGCCAGTTTATTTGATGATCTCGTAGGAGCCCATACCTGCAAGGGAGAATATGTAACACCATATGGGCTGGGGACATACTCAATCAACACTACATATGCCAGTGGTTCCTTTGTCTTGTATAGCTCTTGAGGGCTATGGGACCATCTTGAGGAAGCCAAGTGCCTGGTATTGAAGGCTAGATGCCTAGTATTGTATTGGGATGCCGAAGTCTGGTGGGGGTGTAAGGACTTCGATGCCCGGGGTTGTGTGCCTTAGTGAGTTGTGGAGGGAGTGGGCCAACCTTGCGAGATGCACGATGACATTGAGCATTGTACCGTATGCTTGCCTTAGGGCAGATGAGGTCTAACTCAAGCGCGAGCCTTGAGGCCAGCCTTGGACTAGGATACAGAGTGAGGAGACTTATGCTTGATTCCGAAAGTGGAGGCTTATGCCTGATTCTAAAAGTGGGAAAAAGGACAGAGATTCCTTGGGATTTCCCGGGTGTTGTGAAACTTTCGATGCCTGCTGGTTATACTAGTTCAGTAGAGGGTGTCGGGACTGTTACATGAAGTAATAAATAACAAAATAAATGTAATGTCCCCTAATAATAAATAATAAATAATAATAAAAAACTTAACTTCAAGACAAAGTTCCTTAAAGTGGGGAAGTATGTAATGTCCCTTAATAATAAATAATAAATAATAAAAATAATAAATAATAAATAATATAATATAATATTAAATAAATAATAAACAATAAACAATAAATAAAAAATAGTAATAATAAATAAACAATAAATAATAATAAATTAATTACATGCTCTAAATAAAATAAGAATAAACAGAAAAATAGTAAAAATCAGTAAAGTTATCAAAAAGTAAAAAAAAAGAAATAAAACAAGAAAAGTAGTAAAAATCAGTAAAGCTATCAAAAAAATAAAAACAAAAGAATAAAACAAGAAAGCAATAAATTTTCATGTTGACACATGGAGTGTGTGCATGTGGCTCCCCTTCCAATGTTTGCTCTATTTAATAGATGGGGAGGAAGATGAGAGGCATTCTGTCATTCCATGATTCCACCATCCATTCTCTTGGGAGAATAGTGTGTAAGACAAAGGATTCTGTGGTAGTAGTACGTTGATTGAGGGCTCGGGGGTGGCCAGTTGTAGCAAGATTTTGTGCAACTGAGCCTAGGGTTGGGTGGAGAGTCGTCCCCAAAACCTTGTTGTAGTTATCAGACTTCAACTGAATTCACAGAGTTGTCCGCAAACCTTGTTGTAGTTAGGAGACTTCAACTGAAATCACAGGTAAGTGTCTCTACTCATAGTTTTTCACTTTGATGTTAATTAGTGGATAATTGCATGTTGATTATAAATTACTTTATTAATCTAATTAATTACATGTTTATTTTTGGTTGTTACACTCCTCCTCTTATTCTTCCTGTTGTTCTTCTTCTTGTTTTTCTTCCTCCACCACTTCCTTTTTCTGTGTTTCTTTATCTGTTTTCTCTGCCTCTATCTTTTCTTCCTCTTTTGCTTCTACTTCTTCCTCTTCTCCTACCTCTTCCTCTTCCTCTTCTCCTACCTCTTCTCCTCCAAGTGTAAGGACTTGAGTGTCAAGGAAGCCTTCTTTGTCCATATCTCTGAATGTGGACCAGAGGACAGGAATTCTTAAGTTATTCAAAGCATCTTCCACTATTAATTTGATGAGGCCATGGTGTCCTAATTATTGTTTCTTTCCCTCTTTCACCTTCTGGGTCATGTCCATGATGGATTGTAGGATGAAATATGACAGACTAAGTCTTTGGGCTATTGGAAATCTTGCTTCAAATCTCAGTTCATGAAGCAATATGAACTGGTAGCTATAGACTACACTCTTTCTTCCTTCACAAGAGATAAACTTAAGGATATGGTAGGCCACCTCATCCTAGGGATAGGGGAGACTCTCCCTTTTGAATCCATTTTTATCTTCAATTAGCTTTTCATCATCAGTGAAGAAATTATTCTTAGCAAGGGCACTGCTGGACTTGTCTTCTTTTCTCCACTGGGCCCCTAAGGGAAGTGTTGTCACCCTACTAATCAGCTTAGGAGTAATGGTAATGGATAATCCTCTCACCACAGTGGTAGCACTGGTTCTCCCTTGAGGGTTTAGGGCCATGGAAAACTCATAAGTGATATCATCATCATATCCTTTTAGAAACTCAAAGAAACCTAACCATTGATGCCTCCTAAAAATGTCTACTACAAGGGAATGAAGGTGAATTCTCTTAGTATCTATAGGCTTTCTTCTATTGAATCCCCTCCCATCTTCTTCTTTGTTTTTAATTAGGTTTAGGAGGATTTCTTTTATGATAGCCCCGGTATGAAATCAGAGGGAACGGAGGGGTGGAACCTCTAATTGATGACAATTATGTGTATCCCTTGTATTTTATAGCAAAAAATCCTATTTCAATCCACAAGATGACTATAATTACTAAGAGAGTACAAGGTTCTCCAGCATGAAAATCATGGACAAAATAATGAGAGGGTCACTTACTTTTCACTATCAGGCCTGGTGTAATGACAATTGCAGACCAAATCGACCCTAGGCAGTGTTTTTTCACCCTTTGAGGGTTCTTGTAGCAGTTTATGTGCTTCTTTTTGTGGGGAAAAATGCCTATGTAGGACGATCCTATCCACCTAAGGTGTGATAGTGCCTTAGCAACAAACAGAGACAGCGATTCTAGTATTCTTCCCTTATGAATTAAGAATGAAGAGAGATGGATGGACTAACCGGTGTCTTCCGTTTGTCCCTCGATCCAGTTTCCCTTCTCTTTGAGAGTTCCCAGCTACTTGCCTTCTCGCTCGCCCAGCTTCAACAGGTTTCTGCAAGATCACAAGAAGAGAACACTATGCAAAGACATAGATTCATATTCATAACTAGTTCAGGATTAGAAATAAACTAAACATACTAATGCAATCATACATCAAAGATACACCAGTATATAGGAGAAACCAAGATAGCTTTATTGATGAATAACAAGGTTCAGGAAGAGATACAACCCAGAGGGCTCCAATCCAACATCTCCTTCCCAGCAAATGGAATTCCTATCTTCACCCCCTTCAAAACATTAAGCACCCAATGATTCCAATCTCAAACCAACAGCAATTCTTTGAAATAACAAAATTCCAGCCTCTAGATCTCATGGAGGAGAGATCCATATATAGATGTTTGGAGAGAGGATGAGTCAGCTTGAGATCTGACTAGTGTCCTCTCCCTCTGTCAGTTCTTGATTCCACTTGGAGGTTCTTGCTTCCACTTGGAGATTGGGAACCTCTTACTCATCACTAGTCGAATTCACTGAGGCAAGTGTCATTGAGGAAGATTCTGGAAGCTTCCTGGGTTTTGACACCTCTTGGAATGAACTTGCCATTTGTCAACTCTCGCTCAGCGCACCCTGGTAGTGCTTCTACCTGCATTGCAGTGCAGGTAGCCAGTGTTGACTTTGCATTTTAGCGCAGACAGCTAGTGGAGCCACTGAATTGATCCTGAATTGACTTGTTTTTGAGCAGTTTCTGGTGGAAAACTTTTGTGAATTGCTGTGGTTTGTTAGCCTTGTTCCTCTAGGGGTAGGAACAACATGTTTAGGGACTTTGGATCCCTTAGATTATGGACATTTCATGCTTATAGCTGCAAGGCACAAAAATGTCTATAACAGTTGCCCCCTAAAGTATGAGGCCGTTTATCAGGTGAAATGCTTTATCAGGAGGATCCGAAGTTCATCCAATGCTGGGAGGAGACCTGTAATAGGATACAATACAATACATTATTTTTCATACTGCTTTCATGATCTGGCTGAGGCGGGCATTCCCATGCTTAGCTTTATAAATTCATTTTTCTGTACATAGAAAAGACAATCGTCTGATGGTAGACTGATAATTTTGATGAAATTATCATCCTTTGGGTAGGATGATTATCTGCTGCAATAATGTACATGTCAATGTCTTTATCTTTCCTGAATATATATCGCAACCCGGATGGATGAAACTAGATCCGGGGTCTTCAAACTCGTTCGATCTTCACTCTAAGTACAAGTTGATCCATGTGAGAAATGTTCTGAAGTCGAACATGGAAAGACATCGCTTGATTACCGGTCAATGAGGTAAACCGTTAACAAGCGCGAGAGGAATCACCGATAATGATAGTGACCCTCAAGGTACTGCAGTACAATTCACGTGGTGTGAATAAAGGACTTGGCGTCGAACACCACACAAAATCTTTCGGTCGAAGGTCATTGATGTATACCTGTCGCCGGAAGTGAGAAACTTGCCATTGAGGCATGCAAGCTTCAAAGTACTGAAGGGGTTGTTCCTAGATCAACTTCTTGGATAATGAGCTAATGTCGACAAGAAGCGATCCGTCAAAGGAGGGCCTTAATGAATCCCACATCAATGACATGGAACGGAGCTAATGATTTTGATGGAGGTGAAAACGATCTGTGACATATGATTCAGGGTGGCGGTCATGAAAGGATGAAGGATAATGTACGGCAGTGGATGGGACACGGTTGACCTTTCTGAACGACTTCTCTTGAACATATGGCGACACTGATGCGATGGATCGGTAGCATTACCCCAAATATGGATGGTATGGCGAGACCATGGTGATGTGACCGGTGAATGGAACAACCCAACCCGATTGTGGTACGGAGGAAAAGTGTCATGTTCAAGAGCGACTTGCTACCATCAAAGTTTTCTTGAGTTTCTCCCAATTTTCCCCAGTCATTGCTGACCAGTACCTCTTTATTTTTGTCAAGCTTGAGGAGGATAACATATGCTTGTTCTATAACTTGCCCTTCGGGCAAGCCCATCGCTATGTTTTAACGAGCCTAGCGATAGTGAAACTCGTTCTCGTCTAAAGACAAGTTTGTCGCTATTTAATGATTTTAACGAGTCTAACGACAAAGATAACTCGGTCCTTTTCATTTTTAGAGAGTCTGAAAAGGTACATAAAGTTAACTCCAAAAGTCCTTTTTCGTCATCTAATCCCTTAGGTCCGAAAAAGTATAAAACAATACAAAAGGGATGAGTTTTCGATAGTTTTAACGAGCCGAATAAAACAAGCGCTCGATCTTTTTGTGCAATAATCCCTCAAGTCCAAAAAGATTAAAATCTAGAGGAGGGATAGCACTTCCTGTCCCTTTAACGAGCTGGAAGGCCAAGGACTCGGAAATCTTTTCATATTTTACGAGTCAGCTGAAAAGAGCTTAAAGAAGACTCGTCTTTTGAGGAACGAGTGATAAAATGGGTTAGCAGCTAATTCCAGGTAAGGCTTGGAATTTTCCAATCACGGCAGTGTCACAAGGATGGCTAGTGAAATCACTCTTCGCAGCTGTTCCTCAAAATGGGTAAACAAACATATGGAGGTGAACGATCGGCCAATGGAAAAGTGGAGGTGACGGTGCAAACACGACCAAGGCTTTAATGGCTGATAATGTTACATTCACAGTGGTTATTTACCGGAATAGTTCATTTTTTAACGAGCTTAAACGCGGGAAAACACTTGCTCTATCTTATGTTTATTTTTTAACGAGCATGAACTATGTGCTAAAACTGCTCGGTTCTTGTGTTTATTTTTTAACGAGCATGAACTGTGTGCTAAAACTGCTCGATTTATATGGTCAAATTTTTGATTTTTTACCATGACTAGCTTTGCCCTTTTCAAAGATAGTACTTCTTCAGATGAAAAGTCAGTTGACCAAGGTAAAGGACGGGAAGCTGAAGAACTTTGGATTTGGTTCTATTTTGACTGCCTTTGCCTTGGAGAAGATACCACTGATGCAGCCTCAGTATATCGCACTCGACTTGCCTTCTCCTACCGAGCCACGCATGCAGAGATGGGTTGATCACATGTCTAGGCATGCTGGTCAATCTCAGATTTCTTTCACTGATACCTTCTTCAGGTGGTTCGAGCGTCAGGAGATGGTCTATTTCGAGTATCCATATGTTGGCATGGATTTCCGAGGTGATCCGGACTTGGTACTGCCGGATGGCGAACAGTGGGGCGCTATTGGTAAAATCTTCGACCATATCACTGTTTACTGTTTTTATTTATAATGTCCTTGTGCTTTATTCTATCAAGACTTTAATCAAACTTATGTGTGCATGCAGATGTTGGTCCTGTTCGTCCAGCAGTTCGCCCAAGAGCGCCAGTTGTTGCCCCAGCAGGGGAGACTGCTGGGAGGGTTATTCTTCGTGACCTTGATGTGGCCAAGACCCTTACAGCTGTGCAGGAGCAGGTTGAGAGCCTTACTCTTGGCATTCCCGATGTGAGGATCAACGAGTTACCTTTACAGTTGCAGCGGCATACTACTGGTGTGCCTAGACGATGGAATCGTCTCTTACGCATGATTGCACAAGCCGTGACATGCTATCATGAGCATCACTAGGCTAGGGTGCCCCCTAGCATTTTGAGTTTTTGGGTCATGCGACCGATTTTTGTCTTGGTTACAGAACATTATGTATAAACGATAAACAACTTATATATATATATATATATTTTGATTTTCGGGGTTTATTCTGGTTGAGTTATATGATCCACTTGTACAACTTTGATGATTTGTTTCTTTTTATAAATGTCGCAAATGTCTATCTAACACATAGTTTGATAATGAGTCGGTTAATGTATTTAAGTTTCTGGAAATATGTTGGTATTGAATTAAATCAAATTGTCTTTCCAAAATCTTAACCCTTAGGAACATGCGATAAATAGCTGGGTTGCGGACGGAATATATACCATTGAGTTGTAGTATTACGAGTTGTGAGTCTAGCCTGACGATTAGTCGGCGTATACCATGGGTGATGGCATCAGAGAGTAGTTCTATCAACGCGCTATACTCAGCGATGTTATTCGTTGATTGCCCGATACATACACCTCTGAAACTTACTAACTCGCCGCTTGGATAAAAAATGACCCAGGCTGCGGAGGACAGGTTCCGCGAACTATGACTCGCTCCGTCGGCATATCCAACACATGTCTCCAGAAGGTTTGACATCTGCAATAAATGTAAAAAGGTGGATTACTCGACCAAAACAAACACTTTAGCGAAAACAAAATACAACAAAAGCATACAGGTTACTATTTAAGCATAGTAACGCTTGAGGTACAACCCATTACAGGGTTGCGCCAGTGGAATTCCGTCATAATCCATTAACTCGTAGGCTCCTTTTGCTAACACTCGTTTAACAATATAGGGGCCCATCCATAAAGAATTAAATTTACCTGCTCCCAATTTATCGGATTCTTGGTCATAAAGCAAGACCAAGTCACCTTCTGAGAAGACACGGGGTTTGACATTTTTGTCGAACTGCGCCTTGACTCGTTTCTTATGGGCTTCGTTAGACAAAGCGGCATCACGATGGGTTTCATCCAATTGGATTAATTCCAAGAAACGGGCCTCTTCTTCTGAAGTTCCGGGGAGGAGATCAATTGCGAGTTTAAGAGACGAGATTTCACACTGGATTGGCAAGACTGCTTCCAGGCCATACACCAGTTGGAAAGGTGTGAACCCGGTTGCATTCCTTACCGATGTTCGGTAAGCCCACAAGGCTGAGTACAGGATTAGGTGCCACCTTCTTTTGTGAACTCCGATCATCCTTTGCAACATACGCTTCAGGACCTTGTTGATCGCTTCAACTTGTCCGTTGGCTTGTGGATAATACGGGTAGAGCTGTCATGAGATAGCCCTAGCTTGGCAGCTAATTCAACCATCATGTGATTGCGAAAATGCGATCCATGATCTGTAACTATAGCCTGTGGTACGCCGAACCTGGCGACTACATGATTGAAAAAGAAAAGGGCAGCTGTTTCACCCGTCTTATCTAATGTAGGCATCGCCTCGGCCCATTTGGTAAAATAGTCAACGGCGACTATGATATACCCATGCCCCCCGGTCGAGGTGGGGTTACATGTCATGAAATCGATGCCCCATTTGGCGAAAGGCCCAACAACAACTATTGGCTGTAAAGGTGCGGGTGGTTTTTTGGTTTTGCTATCAAAAATTTGACAAGCATGGCAACTTCTGACTGCGGTTATGCAATCTTTAAACATGGTTGGCCAGAAGTATCCTGCTCATAAGATTTTTTGTGCTGTTGCATATCCAGATTGATGCCCCCCACACGCGCCCGAATTACACTCATTCAGGGCTTTTTCAGCCTCCTCATGGGTGAGGCACCTCCTCAGAACTGTATCGATACCACGACGGTAAAGCGTATCACCGACGATCATGTAGTCTTTTGCTTGGTATCGTATACATTTCTGTTCAGAGTGAGAGGTCTTTGGCCTGAAATTTTGTGTTTGGAGATAAATGATTATATCTCCATACCACTCATTGCTTGTAGATATTAGAAACAAATTCTCGTCCACGATTGATTCTTCGGATGTTTCATCGTTGGACGACGATGGGAGATCGCACAATAATTCTGCGAAAACTAGAGCTTTCTTTGATTTGGATTTTACAAATTCCAGATCAAACTCTTGAAGGATCGCTATCCATTTTGAATATTTTCCCCCCAGCAACTGTCGCGACAATATATAAGTCATGGGGTTGCAATCTGATAAAATGGTAGTTTTCCGAAAGAGGACATAATGTCGAAATCTTTGAATCGCTTGAACAGCTGCAAGCGCTAGTTTTTCAACATAAGAATATTTGCTTTCTGTATCATTCAAGTTTTTACTTAAATAATATATAGGATGTTCAATTCCATCGTCTTCTTGAACTAAAACCATCGCAATGGTCATATCTGCTGCAGCCAGATACAGGTTAAAATCTCTTTGATAGTCTGGGGCATACATTAATGATGCTTTTACTAGAGAATCTTTCAGAGCGTCAAAGGAAGCTTGCGCCACCTGATCCCAGACAAAAGGTACATCCTTTTTCAAAAGACGAGTATAACCTTTAGCAAGTTCTGCGTAATTTGGAATGAACCTCCTCAGAAAGTTTGCTTTCCCTTGGAGTTTCTGAATCTGAAGCAAATTTGAAGGTGGAGGCAAATTAATGATTGCCTGAACCTTTCAAGGGTCGAGACAAATCCCCTCCTTAGAGACTACAAAGCCAAGTAAACGACCAGAACCGACGCAAAATACACATTTGTGCGGATTGAGTCTTATCTTGTAGTGTCGACAACGTAGAAATATCACTTTTAAATGTTGCGGATGATCAGTCCGCTTTCGCGAATGAGCCGGAAGGTCGTCGAGGTATGGTTGAACGATGTTATTGATGTCATGGAAGGCATAATTCATTGCCCTCTGAAACGTCGCCCCTGCGTTCTTTAAACCAAAGGGTAATTTTCGATAAGCGAATGTGCCCCACGGACAAATGAATGCAGTCTTTGACTGGTCCTGTGGGCGGATATTTATTTGATTATACCCGGAGAATCCATCCATGAATGAAAAGATTTCACATCCGGCGCATTCATCAATTATCTGATCGATGAAGGGTGTAGGGTAGTTGTCTTTCGGACAAGCTTGGTTTACATCCCTATAATCGACACACACTCTAATTGTCCCTTGTTTCTTCATAACAGGGACAATATTCGATACCCAATCGGTTAGAGGAACTGGGTAGATGAAACCAGCATGGAGAAGCTTTTCAACTTCTGCTTTAATGGCAACGGCTTTCTTGGGGTGCACCTGCCGAAGCCGTTGTCTTACTGGTTTGACATCAGGATACATCTTAATTTCATGTTCAACGATACTCGAGTCAATGCCTGGCATTTCATCATATGACCAAGCAAAGACATCTCTGAATTCGAGAAAAAGAGCGTTATATATTTCCAGTTCTGAAGGAGAACAACCTTTGCCGACATAAATATTCTCTACAACATTTGTTTTAGTTGAGATATTTATGGCTATAGTCTCTTCAATATTGGATAAGTTTCTCTCGGAATCCACCGTATTTACAGTGTTTGATAGGAATTCAAAAACTGAAGGGTGATAAAGGTCATGTTGAGTATCTTCTTCATAATCTGGAAGAAGGGAACGATGGTGGAAATCATTCCATGGTGCCCCCTCAATCAACATTGATTGTAGGATTCCTTCGTCAGTCCCATGCACTTTCGACCAAGGATCTAATGGGGTACCATATTCTCTAGACCTATCTACCCAAACGCTTGATGAGCGTTGATTTGGGTTGCCTCCCATGCCCGAAACATTGATTGCTACAATATTTATATTGGGCTTGGGGGCAAAACCATTGCATGATCCATGTCGATATCGTCTTCTGAGATCTTCGTGGAAGATATCATGTTGCTGGCTCCTACCAACGCTACTTCTCCTATATAGATTGGAGGTGGAAGTGCGAAAGTTCCCATTAACGTGGGGTCTTTCAGTAGGCCTACTCCGATATCTTGAAGCGAATGGTTGCTTCCATGGATCATGGGAATGCTTCCTGTAACTTGTGAACCATTAGGGAGGAAGTTTTGTTGGTCAACGATCGTAATCCCTCCTTGAAAAGGGAATGCGATCTTCCTAAAATAAGTCGACACTATAGCTGCCATGGCATAGATCCACGGTCTTCCTAGTAGGATGTTGTAATCAAGATTCCCATCGATGACTTCAACATCTATTTCTACCATTTTTCCCCCTAGTTCGACCTTCAAGTTGTTTAGGATACCATACGGGGTATAGGTCCTTCCGTCGAATGCTTTCAATGTCGTCGAAGATCGCGACAAGGTCGGAGACCCTAAAGTTTTCCAGCAACTCATCGACATAATACATGTAGATGCCCCTTCATCAATGATTGTTCGGTGAACAGTTTTGCTGAGGGTTTTCACTTGAATAAGGAAAGCTAGTTGAGCTGGTAACTGAGGATCGTATCCTTTGTGGTCGAAGGATACAAGATTGGAATCCTTAGGATCAACCCCACCAATAGCCGATAACAAAGCCTGCCTTTGGGATGGACAATTTTGTAGTACTTCAAGAGTCGACATAGCGGATGGCGATTGGGCCAAATCTTCCACTATGTTATAATGCTGCGCCGCTCTGGTGCGAGGATTAAATGTCGACTTGTGTACTACTCCCTTTGGCGGTTTTATTGTTAATTCAGGAATGATGGGCGGTACAACTTCTGTCGAAGTTGTTGTCGAACTACTTGGTTGATCTTTACCTTTGTCGTTCGACAGCTGCGGATTCCCGTAATCTTTGTTCCTTGTCGAAATCAAAGAATCATTTTGTTGCTTGGAGATCGACAACATTAGCACTTGCGACGGGGAAGCATTTCCACTATCAACCAGATTTTGACCTGGATTTGGGAACGGATCAGTTAACACAACTGAGGTTTGCGAACTTTTGAAGAACCTTTTAAGCTCAGCTTTGTATGGACAATTACCTGTCCAATGATCCTCATCACATATAAAACATGGATTTTTTGGTTTCCCTTTCCCAGGAGGGTTTGAAGAAGTTTTTTCAGGGGATGACTCACCCTGTTTCTTCTTCTTCCCTTTGTTTTGCTTCTTCTTGCTTCCTGGTTGATTGTTTTCTTTGCCTTTATCTGCTGATACGGCATTTACTTCCAAAGCAAGAATTTCTTCTTTGCATTTTGATCTGAAGTCTTACGGGATTTCTTAGACGAAGCCTTTGTCGATTTCGCGTTTGTCGTGCCAATCACACCATCGTCAGCATGAGAGTCACTATTTGATTTAGGAGGAGGAGGAATTGAGAATTCCGGTCTAGGGGCGTCAGGTATTTTGTCGTAGAGCGTGCCAGACTGGGTGTAGACTAAGTCTAGATATTGTGCACGAGCAAGAACTTGCTCTTCCGTTACAACTCCCCCCTTTGCCACATCTTCCGTTATAGCAGGAAGTAACGACTTGATAAACCATTCAGCTAATAACTGATCGGGAACGTACGTTTTTACCATCCTACGAAGACGACGCCACTCATGTATATGATCGGATATATGAGTGGCCATTGTCTGCTTGAAGTTGGTTAAGATTTCTGTTCCCGTTTCATACCTTATCGGTAATTGAAAATGGGTTAAGAAAGTTGTGGCTAGGGAGCTGAAATTATCGAACGAGGCTCTAGGTAATTCAATATACCATTTTTCCGCTGGACCCATTAACGTCCTCTGGAAAAGGCGAAGCCTTATCGAATCATCGTTTAGGGTGTTTGATGAACACCACAGATGAAAAGTCATCACGTGATTCGATGGGTCTTCACCTGGATTTCCATTAAATTTAGGAATGTCCGATGGAAGTTTGTGAGGAATCGCTGGCCACCAAGGGGCGTGAGCAATTGGATCGTTTGTTAACTAGTGTAAATCGGGTAACTCTAAAGTTGCCATGAATGGTAACTGTTGATTCAGGTTACGTGAAACATACCCAGGGTACGATGGAATTGCCTGAGCAGTGGGCCTTTGCATACCAGCATAATGTAATTGATGTTGGTATCACTGATACGCTTGGTGGACTTGACCACTGTAAAGCGGTTGGTTTTGACCATTTTGAATATACAGTTGTCCACTGTTCGCAAAGATCTGCTACTCAGAACCTTGGTACACTTGCTGGAATTGTGGTTGCTGGTATTGCACCAGCCACGGTTGTGAAGCCATGCTCTGTTGTGCTATACTAACCGTCGGACCAAGATGTGGGGTAATTGTACCTGTTTGGACCTCTGTCGCCCCACCAGTTGGCGATTGTGGTTGAGTCACAGGGTCAAGGGGCTGTTGCATTACAACCTGAGAAATCTGCGGTTGACACACATCAGGCATCGATTGAACTTGTGACACTGTTACAATAGCTGGTGTTGTCGGGATGTTCGACATAGGTACACATTGTTGCATAGAATACACAACTCTTGGTTGTTGGGGTAGTATAGGTACCCAACCACTTTTCGTAACTCTAGTATAACCTGAATACTGTTGTGAACTCCCGTATGGATATCCTCCCGGAGGGGGTAATGAAAGGGCATACTGCCCCCCATACGGTAGCAATCCGGAACTCAAGGGGATTGTTTGTCCTTGGGGACTGGATTGCCCAAATTGATATCCAAATGGATCAATCTGGCGAGTCTCAACATAAGAGTTGCTGGATATTATTCCGGAGGAACAAACTGGAACGGACTACACTGTCGAAATAGTCCTTGGGTGGACTCCTTCTAGCAGTTGTGAGCTAGTTGGGACAGATGGTACGCCGACAAACATTGTCGGAGTGACGGCAGGGAGTTCTGTTGTCGCTGTGTCATTCGACACAGTCCTAGATGTTGACGGTTGTTCAGACATTTTGAGTCTATCCAATAGATTGCCTAGAGATTCTACAGGAACTTCCACTGGTGATAGACTAACTTCTGATGTAGAAGGAAATAGAGTGACCCCTACTCCAAAATGTGTTGGAGTACTTGCTTGCGGATCCTCTACAATTTCCTCTATCGCAATCAAACCAGGTGGAAGAGGAAGACCGTCAGGTCCATAAAATATTTTTGGTGCCGAAGAAGGGGTTGATTCAGCAACGACAGTTGTTTGAGGAGCAAGACTCTCTGAACCGGTCGCAGATGGAACTGGTTCAGTGACACAAGTATTTGCTCTCAGACTAGGATCAGTGTCACTGTCCCTCTATGGCCGTTGAACTTCTTCTATAGAGGCAGGGTTTCCAGAAATGTTTGGAGTAACCGGAATCTCAGATGTTGTTGGAACACTTGTTCTAACTTTGATAGGAGATTTCGAACCGGTTAAACGAGTTCACTTTGTCCGTACTGTTTTTGATTCCGGAGACAAAGACGGTTGACTCGTAAGCCTCCACGAACGACGGGGTTTCAATTGACTTTCTTCCACGATTGCGGATTACTCGATCAACCAAAATACAAAAAGGGGAAAGTGTGTTTCCGAATTAAATGAATTTTTAGATGCTTTAGGCACAACTTGCTTTTTCACTTTTAAAGAGTCGAGAAAAAGCTAAAGATGACTCTAGTCTCCTTCGATGTTTTAACGAGCCCGAAGTGACAAATGCTCGGATGGACGTTTTTGTTATAGAGTCTGAAAAAGGCCAAAAGAAACTGCTCTGGAGTTCCAGGCAGAGGGTGTGCCTAACTTTTCGCAAAACCGCAGAATACTCTTTAGGGTACGGGCGGTCGATCTTCCTGAATGCTGTGTTCAGTGCATTGCGATCAGTAGGGCGTCCAACACGGCTTCCTAAGGATAAAGGTTTTATGCCTATAGGGGTCTCCCAATATATACGCGACGGTACATGGGAGCACAATCCGTACTGGCGCTATCGTCCCTCAGGAGGAATCACCCACCATCAACGAGATCGACAGTCACCAGGCTTTACGACACCGGAACACGTCTCTAGCCTAGACCTCTATGCTGTTCGTTATGTTGCAAAGCGTTGTTAAGTTCATTCAATTTATTTTAGGTTGATCTTTTTAGAAGTTTGCCTTTTGAGGTTCACCACGAGATGTATGATACAATTCCTAAATGCAGTCTAAAGATGATAAGCAAGCTTTTTATATCTTTTCAACCATGAAAATCCTAGCTACAAAGGGAAAAGAAAGACACCATATTTTCTCAAAGAGCAATCAGCACACTCTAATGCACTTTTCCTAAATCAAACATGCAAACTATCAAGATGCAAATGCACAATGCAGGTGTTTGTTTTCCGCTTTCTTAGTATTGATGCCTACAAAGAAAGCTTTTCGTACAACTTTGAATTTGCTTTTAAATGACAAATACAAACAAGTTTACTTTTTCGAAATCAGAGAGGGTAGAAGAGATTACAACACTTAACGATTTCCAAAATGAATACTTGTTTAGACACTTAAAAGAGACAAACTCAAACCAAAAGCAAAAGTAAATGTATAATCAACTGTAAACAGCCAATTATCTCTCTCCTAAGATCACAATCAACAGATCTGAATCAAGGGCTACAGGATGACTATTTCACTCTTGCAAAGGAAAACTGTAAATGACGCCACAAACACATAAAAACACTCACAGTATTTTTGTACAGAAGGAGGCGGAATTTAAGCAGAGAAAAGGAGTTATCAGCCTGGTACCTATGCTGGTTACAGGCTGCAAAAATCAGAGATCAAAACAAGGCAAAACAGAGCAGAGAACCCCATCTGCACAAGGCCTAACTGGATCAGCGCACCCTCAACACAGGGGTTTTGACATTCAGCGCAGGTAGCCTTCACGGGACCTGCGTTGAAATGCAGAACCTCTTCACAGGGTCTGCGCTGAAGGAGAAACGAGAGTTTCTCACAGGGTTCTCGGTCACAGTTTGCTGATTAATCTACGGTTTCAGGCCAAATAAAAGCAACAAGCAAGGTACAATCAAGGGGATGCTTTGAGGGAGTACTAAGATCTATCACAAAGGATCATCAAATCATTTGTGAGTCCATTGTTCAGATCATAGACAAATCCAGTGATTGGATCAAAGCAGCAGCTCTCTACTTTGCATCTGAGAATAGCAGATGCAGTTCGATTGTTGTTGTTGAGTCTATGAAACAAACAATGGTAGAGACACAAATAAAATGACTAAACAGATCTCCCCAGCGGAGTCGCCAATTTGTTGTGGGGAAAAATGCCTATGCAGGACGATCATATCCACCTAAGGTGTGATAGTGCCTTAGCAACAAACAGAGACAGCTATTCTAGTATTCTTCCCTTATGAATTAAGAATGAAGAGAGATGGATGGACTAACCGGTGTCTTCCGTTTGTCCCTCGATCCAGTTTCCCTTCTCTTTGAGAGTTCCCAGCTACTTGCCTTCTCGCTCGCCCAGCTTCAACAGGTTTCTGCAAGATCACAAGAAGAGAACACTACGCAAAGACATAGATTCATATTCATAACTAGTTCAGGATTAGAAATAAACTAAACATACTAATGCAATCATACATCAAAGATACACCAGTATATAGGAGAAACCAAGATAGCTTTATTGATGAATAACAAGGTTCAGGAAGAGATACAACCCAAAGGGCTCCAATCCAGCATCTCCTTCCCAGCAAATGGAATTCCTATCTTCACCCCCTTCAAAGCATTAAGCACCCAATGATTCCAATCTCAAACCAACAGCAATTCTTTGCAATAACAAAATTCCAGCCTCTAGATCTCATGGAGGAGAGATCCATATATAGATGTTTGGAGAGAGGATGAGTCAGCTTGAGATCTGACTAGTGTCCTCTCCCTCTGTCAGTTCTTGATTCCACTTGGAGGTTCTTGCTTCCACTTGGAGATTGGGAACATCTTACTCATCACTAGTCGAATTCACTGAGGCAAGTGTCATTGAGGAAGATTCTGGAAGCTTCCTGGGTTTTGACACCTCTTGGAATGAACTTGCCATTTGTCAACTCTCGCTCAGCGCACCCTGGTAGTGCTTCTACCTGCGTTGCAGTGCAGGTAGCCAGTGTTGACTTTGCATTTCAGCGCAGACAGCTAGTGGAGCCACTGAATTGATCCTGAATTGACTTGTTTTTGAGCAGTTTCTGGTGGAGAACTTTTGTGAATTGCTGTGGTTTGTTAGCCTTGTTCCTCTAGGGGTAGGAACAACATGTTTAGGGACTTTGGATCCCTTAGATTATGGACATTTCATGCTTATAGCTGCAAGGCACAAAAATGTCTATAACACTTCTTGTAGCATCATACACTTCCTGTAGTTGTTTCCTGTAGGGCTAAAAGAGTAGGGTTCGACTCCCTCGATAGCTTCCCAAGCTCAGCCCTACCTTAATGGATTTCCAAATGAACGAAAATGAGAGGAAGTTTGATTTTTATGTTATTTTTGGCTAGGGATTGGAGGGATGTGATGGTTGGTAGTGGTACGAGTTTTCCTCATTTGGATTATTGGCCCACCTTGTATGATCACTCTCTCGAGCCTCGTAATTAACATTTATTCCCTCTTAACTGATTTTGACTTCCCTCTTAACTAATTTGACTGATATGACACTCCTACGTTGCATGATGACTAATGGATCACTTTTTTTTCAATAGCTGATGGTCGCCAAGTTAACTAGCCACCTCCAGCTTATAAAAAAACCTTCCTGCGACATTCATACATTTTTTATTATTTTACACCTAGGGAAAAGTTTAGAGGTTACCATACCCATGCCTACCTTGTGCTCGATTAATGCATGCTAGAGTTTTGGACCTCTTGTGTTTTTTCTCAGGGAGTTATCTTGTTGTCTCTTTTTTCCTGTATACTTTCTGTGCTCCTGTGTATTTGATTGTTGATGTTGTTCATGTGTGCAGGTGATTTGTTGATATCCCAGGTGCTGCTATTGCTGCTATGAAGTCCTGCTTCGAATAGCAAGGTGCTCCAGGATGGTCGTACCATCCCCTCAATTTGGATGGGAAGAAGAATTAGGTTTCAGGTTTATCATAATAGTGGCACAGGCCGCTACAAGAGATCTTGTAGCAGCCCCTTTTTTCTTCTTTTCCAAGGGCTTTTCTTCAGAGGAGTGGTGAGAAGGACTGTAGGGGTTGAAGGATGAAGTTAGAGTCCTGGTATGGTAGGGAAGGGCTATGGAAACAAAGGAAATGTCCTTTTTGTTTATTTTTTAATGAGTCAGGGCTTAGGGTTGGCTTTAAGAAATGGTGATTTTTTTGAATCAGGGATGCATGGAGGATGGGTGAGTGGTTGGATCAAGGTGTGAGGACTCTAGCTAGCCTTGGATATGAAATGCTTGATGAATTTATTATCAAAACCTCTTTCCTATAGAATTTTAGGACATCCTATAGTGCTACAAGATCTTCCTATAGCAGTTACAGGACATCCTGTAGCAAACCAAAGAGGACCTAGAAATGGATTTTTGGGGTCCGAGGATGGGTGAGAGTGGTAAGGACATGGTTACCATGGATGTTATGGAGTAGATGGAGAGAAAAATGGAATGGAACCTGAGCATGTTGTCCCTGGAGCTCTACAAATTTCCATTGTCTTCAAAACCTACAAAATGACATAAATTATTAATGGACAGGTTGTAGATCCTTGTCATGGAATTCTTCTTCTTTTTTTCTTTCTTTTCTTTTCTTTTTTTCTTTTTTGAGGGACACATAGGCTACCTTAAGGGAATTTTTATACCTGCATGTCTACTTTGGGTGCCTCAAGGAAGGTTTTGACCTAGGGATCTTTTATTTTATATATTTTTTCCCACTCCTGGGTTGCCTCAAGGGGGTTTTCAACCCAAGAGTTGGCCTCAGATGCCTCATGGAGGTTTTCATCTAGGCCTCTCTCTTTTTTTCTCACAAACAAAAATAGTATTTAGGGATGTTGTGAGTTATAAGTTAGGACACTTCCAAGCACATTCACCTCCTTGTTTTTGGTGTTGATGAACTCTTCCTTGGATAGATGCTTTCTGTAAACCTTCAATCTGTAGCCATTGACAAGCAAGGGAATCCCTTCCTCATCAATGGTCCTGATCTGAATGGCTCCATTTTCATGGAATTTCTTTATTAGGTATGGTCCCAACCACCTTGTCATAAATTTTCCTTTGAAGTCCTTGAACGTCGAGTCATATAGCAGAGCCTAATCTCCCTCTTGAAAGACCTTGTCCTTGATATTCCTATCATGCCAGACTTTCCTTTGCAATTGAATAACTTCAATGTGTAAGAGGGCTTGCATTCTAAATTAATCCAAGCCATTTGACTAGAGCAGCCTCTCTTGTTGTGCCTTTTTAACATCTAAACCCAATTGTGCTTCCATTCTCAAGGTATTGTATTCAAACTCAATGGAGAGTCGAGCCTTCTTTCCATAGACTAATTTATAAGGGGTGAAACTAGTAGTTGTCTTCCAAGTTGTATTGTAGACCCAAGTGGCCTCCACTAATATGTCTACCAAATCCTTTCTATTACTGCTCAGAACCTTGGTGAGGTTGCCTTCTAGTGCCCTATCAGTGAACTCTACTTGTCCATTGGCCTGAGGATGATATGGAGTGAATTTTATGTGCTTGATATGATGCTTCCTTAACAAATTTTCGATTAGATGTGATGTGAACTGAGCTCCCTGATCAGTGGTTATCTCTTTGGGGTACCCAAGTTTGTAGAACACATTCTCCCTCGGGAACTTAGCCACTTTCTCCTCTGTTGATACCTTGACAACCTTTGTCTCAACCCACTTTGTCAAATAATCAGTGCATACAATTATGTACATTTTCTACCCTCAGGGTGGATCAATTGGCCCAATGAAATCCATACCCCACTTTTCAATTTGATATAAATCCACCTGAGGTTGTAAGGGAATTTCATCCTTGGGAGTGGTTTTCCCCATTATCTCACACTAATCACATCGATTGGTGTATCTTCTAGCATATTGGTGGAGAGTGGGCAAGTATTAGCTAGCTTGTAGAACCTTGCAAGTTGTCCTCTTGGCAACAAAGTGACCTCCACAAGGCCCATCACGATAGGCTAAGAGGATGTCAAATACATCCTCTTCCCTAACACTTCTCCTCAAGATTTGATCTGGTCCCAACTTGAATATATTGCCCCCAATCCAAGTAAAAGGGGCACTCTTCCTTACAATTCTTCTCTTCTCACTAGATGACAGATTTCGAGGAAACTCTGTAGCAACTAGATATTTATCTATGTCAGTAAACCATGAAGAGAAAACTGAAATAGAAAATAAGTGTTCACCTGGTAGTTGATCATCAACCATCCCTTCTTCACCTACAGCCAAAGTGAGTCTAGATAAAAAATATGCAACTACATTTTGTTTACCTGGCTTATCAATGATAGTTAGATCTAACTATTGTAATAGAAACAACCATCTAATAATTATAGCATTTACATCAAGCTTGTTCATTAAGTACTTGATAGCTTTATGGTCAGTATGCACAAGGGTTTAATATCTAGTGATGTAGGGTTTGAACTTATTCAAAGAGTGGACAACGGCTAGGAGTTCCTTCTCAGTTACAATGTAATTCAATTCAGCATTTGACAAATTTTTGCTAATGAAGTAAATGGCATAAGGAAACTTGTCATCTATCTGGCCTAGGGCTACTCCTACAGATTTTTCAAATGCATCAGCATGGATGTGGAAAGGAAGAGCCCAGTTTGGACCTCTAAGTATGGGTTTAGTAATCAATATGCCTTTCAATATCTCTAGGACCTTCTGGCAACTATCTGACTAGCAAAATTCAGAGTCCTTGGCCATTAATCCAAACAATAGTGACGCTACTTTGTTGAAGTCTTTGATAAACCTCCTATAATATCCATCCAGGCCCAAGAAGCTCCTAACATCCATCTGATTTTGAGTAGGGACCCTTTTTATGCTGGAAATTTTGTTTGGGTCCACTTGTATTCCCTCCTGAGATATTGAATGGCCCGATACAATCACTTCATTCATCAATAATTCACACGTCTCAGGAATAAGCGAGAGGTTCATTTCAATTCACTTCTTTAGGAATTTCCCAAGGTTAGAGAGAGCCTCCAGGAAGTCACACCCATAGGGAGTGAAATCATCCATCTAAATCTGTACAGATTCATGGACTAGCTCAGTAAAGATGCTCAGAATTTGCCTTTGAAAAGTGGCAAGGGAATTACATAATCCAAAAGGAAGGACCCTATAAGAAACGGTACCCCAACGACAAGTGAATGTGCTTTTACCCTAGTCCTCTGGGCTGATCTAGATCTGATTGTAACCATTGAACCCATCCAAGAAAGAGAATAACTTCTTCCCTACATGACCATGAAAGGTGTGATCAATGAAAGGTAAATGGAAATGGTCTTTTTTAATGTCTTTGTTCAGTTCTCTGTAATCCACACAGATCCTCCATTTTCCATTTTTCTTTGGGAACAAAACTAGAGGGGACATCCACTCACTATCTGAGATGGGGTAAATGAACCCTGCATCCAACAACTTCTGCAATTATTCCTTTACTATGTATTTGAGGGCTAGGTTCATCCTCCTCTAAGGTTTACACACTAGTTTGCATCCTTCCTGTATATAGATGTGATGATTACACATTGAAGGATGCAATCCCTTCATTTAGCTATAGATTCGCATCTAAGTGCTCTCTCAACATGTCACACAACTTCTCTTCTTTATTGGTTGAGAGAGAGGGGTTGATCTTCAGGGTTTTAGATGGAAAAAATTCTACCATTTTGACATGTTTAGGACGTGGGTCCACCAGCATAAATCAGTCCAAGGATTACCCTCAGATTCCTTCACAAGCTCATCGAGAGGCATGGTCTTGGGGGGCTAGTTCTAGAGGATTTGGTCAATGAGGTCACCTTCATCAGGCTTTCCCCCTCCTATAATAGCACATAGGGTACAAATTGGATGGGATGTTGTATGATACACTCCATATTCCTCCTCCTCTTCCAACCACAGGGGTAAGTCATGCTTGACGGATGGTTGAGCAGGAAAGTACAATACCAACTGCTTGGATAAATGCCGATTCTTAATGGTGATATTCCTAACTTTGCAACTTATGTAAGCATCAACAGTGAGTAACCATGGTCTTCCAAGTATGAGAGGATAGCCATTGAATTTGGTTTTGGGCTGGAGAACTAGGAAGTCAACAAGATACACCCAGGAATCAATAGAGACCATTACATCATGAACAACTCCCTCAGGAGCCATTGTGGACCTATCTTTCAGTGGTAGCATTGTTGTGGTATTTCTCAAAGATCCTTGGAGGTTTAGCTTGAGCATGGTTTCCTTAGTCATCACATTGATGGAATCCCCAAGATCAATCAAGGTGTGGAGGACAATGACGTCATCAATGTGCACATCTACCACAAGACTTCCAAGGTCTATATACTTTGGGAAAATCACTCTCCCCTACATTACACCATACAATTGACCAATGAAATTGATGGTAGGGGTGTATTTATTTCTCCTCCGAGGATGTTTGAAGAATTTTTCTTTTATAATATTGTTGTATATGGGAACATCCTTGATAGCTTGGAGGAGTGGGATTTTAACACACAAATTTTACAATTCTCCCAGAAGTTCAGTCTCTTCTAAGGTGTGCTAGTTAGAATGGACCCATATTTCAGGAAAAGAAGGTAGATTAGCTTTAGGAGCACTCTCTTCCTTTTCCTCTTCAATATCCTCAGGAGGAGATGGAGGTTGGTTATCTAGGAGCACTCTTCCAGACCTGAGGTTGATTTCTTGAATCTCCACAACATAGTGTTAGATAGTATTTTGTCACGCCTCCTACACTTCCCTGTGACATACACTAAAGTGACCGAAACATGATCATTATACAGTATACTCATCCATGTATACAACTCAAATCCCTCCTTTAACTTTGCTTGGAAAATATTTGGAGCTTTCCCTAAAGAAATGGCTCATGAAACGCTAAAATGAGGGTCATCGCCCTTATGAAGCCAAAAACCGCGATGGTCGCCTATTACACCTTGTTAAGCTACTGATGGCATCACTTTTTTCTCTCTCATACTAGTGATGGTCTCAAAAAGGAAGTTTTCCCAAAGAGGATGAGAAGCTTTGTGATCTAGAAGCTTCCGAGCGGCAATCTGGAGGTGGTTTCGCATAGATGAGGTCGAATCCTCCTAATTTGACCTCTTGGTCTCATCCATATGAGCTACCTCCTTGAGATGTGGCCTTGATCCTATCTTTAGAGGAGGCCTAACTCCCTCTCCCAACCTATAAATTCTCCCTCTACCATTTGTAAATGGTTAATCTATGTACATTTTCACCCCTATAATGATCTTGTGCTTAGAGGCCATTCATTAGACTTGGAGAAGGAGTGTTGGAGAGTTTCTTGGCTTGGACTTGGATTACCACTCAAGGAGATCCTTTCAACATCAGGGCTATGGTTGTAAGCTTCCCATTTATTCTTTAAATAATAATACACTTGTTGGTTCATCTTCCCAAAATATATATCTTCATGTATGTATTGGCTTGGCATTCCTTGATCAGCTAAGTAGGTTGTTATTGGATTTGCTATTGGTTTTGGTATTCTTTGTTGTCTCTTGGTCACTTGTGCAGGTACATAAGTGCTGGAAGAAGCAGGAACAAGTCCGTGACACAAGTGGTTCGAGAATCTCAACAAAGGAAATCATATTATGATCAAAGCAAGGTAGACCTTCTCTCTTGTTCTACTTTTCAATTATAATCTAGGAAGATTTCTAGTTGATTGTCCCTTCAGTTGCTAGACCCACTCATTGGGCTAGAGGGATCGACTCTGTCCACAAAGGATTAACCTTGTCAACAAAATTTTGACTCCACTGGGGATCTTATAACCCTTTCCTTCCTTTCCTTCACCTTGTCTTTTGATGAGTTTCATCAACCATTGATTTTTGGACTTCATTGCTTGGTTTTAGTAAGTGTCGTTGTCTGGTAGATGCCTAAAGATTGTTAACTTGAGTTGTTTTTGAAGATTTTGGATTTCTTTTTTCTTTTCCTTGACCATCACAAATTTGATCCTGACAGTCGCAATGATATTGCGGGTTTTTTTAGTTACAATAGCGATGATCACTACTTTACTCCTGACAGGGGTGATGATTGTAGAAAATTGAGAAATTTAAGGTTTTCTCTCTTATTTTCAATTCTAGTTGCCTTCTCTCGGTGATTTACTAGTGTGTTTTTCATTAACTCTCTCATTGTTTGATTGCAATTGTCTTTTAACTTGCCTTGAGTTTCCTTGAAGTTTGATTAGCCTTTTAGGGTTCTAGGTCTTCTAGGTCAACCTTTGCATACTCATTGGTCTTCCCATCAAAGATCAGAGATCATTGCCTATGTTAAAGGGTCTTTGTGTGTTCATACATACTTTGCAGATCACTTTTTGGTTCTTGTGACTTAAGTTGTTTTCATTATCAGATATAGTGAAAGTTTCTTAAGCTTCATTTGAGGAATGATAGATTACAAATCAATTGTCTCATTGGAATCAAAAGGAAGTGTTTGATTTGAAGTTTTTGCATTTCGAAGTGAAAGTGAAAGTGATATTCTTTTCATATTTTTCGAAGCATTTTGAGCTACATTCAAATCATTGATGTGAAAGAGATTTTCATATTTCTTGGCTTGCTTGCATTCTCTTTTCCTTTGCACCAGATTACATTAGTTGCATTTTGAAAAAGAGGGAAAATATCATCATTATATCTTAAGGAAATTTTGCTTTAAGATTTGTTTGGGCATTGCATTGGCTTATCACATGAAAGATTAGATTTCATATTTTGCATTTAACATTTGAAGATTGTCATGGATGCATTTTTGAATTTGGTTTGATGCATGATTTGAGTGATATTCTTCCCTACATAGATAGCTTTCATCGAATTGAAGGATTTCATTTCATCATCTAGTTTTCATTTTAGGAAAAGGTAACATCGTTAAGGCCTTGAAATTGAGACATAATTACAAGATCAACTTTAAAATATATTAATATACCTAAGGATCATTTGAAGCATTAACGATCATATCTAGTGGTCTAGGTTAGAGACGTGTTCCGACATCTTAAAAACTTAGCAGTTGTCATTTGCTTCGGCATTAGATAGCGCTAGCACGAAATTGTACTCACTGCACCGTCGCATATATAAAGGGAGACCCCCCTAGGTTGCAATACATTATCCATAGGAAGCTGAGTCTGATGCCCTATAAACATGATACACCGAACACAACATTTGGGGATATTTCCTGCATGTACGTCAAGTCCTCGGTCGATTTGTTGGCTAAGGTGTATATTGCATTTCACGGCTTGGTACTCCTTTTACCTAGATTCACCTAAGCAGTCATGTGATCTTTTTTGAATCTTTAAATTTGAAAAGATCATCAAGCAACTTTTCCTTTCGAGCTCACAAAACTATTGAAAGTGACTAGAGTCACCTTTTCGCCCTTTTCTCGACTCTTAAAATATGAAATGGAAATGTTTCTATTTCTAAAATATAACTGCCCATGGTAAACATGTCAATCCCAAGAAGTTGCTTCTTAGACCAAATTGAGTAATTCCCTGTTAATTTCAAGATTGTTAAAGCCTTAATCAAATTTTTTCCTTTCCTTTTTTTCTATTGAGGGGAAGCCATCGTGGCTGAACCATTGAGTCCATCTCATAGTTCCCCTTCGTTGTCTAATACTGAAGGGTCCTCCCAAGGAGTTCATTTGGAACTTCCTCAGTCGCTTGAGGATCAAGGTGTTGAACTTGGAATTGTTCTGAGTATCCAAACTTTGTCTTCTCGTCTGCCTCCATTAGATTCCTGGTCATATCAAGAATCTGATCTGGATTCCTCTAATAATCCTATCCAAACACCCGAGAGTCCGTAGACTCCTAAAAGTCCGCAACGGCCAGTTATCTACCCACTGAACCCATTGTTCTATCATGTTGTGATATATCTTCATTCTCCGCAAAGTCGGTACGATCAACCTAGTATTCCTTTGGAGTTATCTCCTCGTTCATCTTTAGTTCCTCGTCACCAGTTGTTTCCACCTATGGAGTCAGAAGGTGAAACCCAATTTCCTCTCCAGGTCATTTGGAAGTCTCTTCTACCCATACTCCTCATGTAGATGATGAATAGGGATATGAGTTCCCTCCATAAGGCTTTCCTTACACAGGAAGAGTCTCGTCTCTCTCTTATCCTGAATTTAGTGAATCTGTGTTGCCGCATGGTTATACATCTTTAGCTCAGTTGGTGTCGGGCACTCCTAGTGCCTCATCATTATATCATAACCCCATCTAGTCTTCCAGCACTATGCCTACATTAGGTTCGTTCATTCATAACACGACCGATTGTATAAACTAGAGTCACTTCAATTCCGGTTCAACCTACCATTTTGTCTCAACTTGACTCGTCATTTCGACCGACTCTTCCATTCAACTGACTATCTCAAGTTAGGTCTCGGTAAGTTCTTCCATCCCTCCAACATGTGGATAGACTGTGCCACCGCCTGGGGGGCAAGATCCAAATATTCCTATCATGTCAAGCAAAACCAGTGTGAGTGAATTACAAACTCACATAGTTGGAATGAATCAACATTTCTATGGAGCTATTCCTAACCCTGTTGGTCTGTCTGGGTCAGGTAACATCCAATATCAATAGTCGTATATGGCTTAGGTTCCATTCCAACCGACTTATGTCGCATATGGTTCGCAAGCCATGGTTAATCCACCTTAGATTCCTCAATATGTAACTTATGTTCATCCTGGTCAATCTGCTATGCCTGGTGGATATGGATAGATCCAATTCTGGAACTACCAATACCCTCAGGGTATAACCCTAGGAACTATCCAACTTCCCTTGTAGCAACAAGGACAACCTTTGCAGTAGCAAGGGAAACCTTTGCAGCAGTAAGGGAAATCTTTGTAGTAGCAAGGGCAAGCATTGCAGTAGCAAGGACAAATGCTACAACTACAAGGGAAACCTTTGCAACAGTCGCACCAACCTTTGTAGCCGCAGACACAGTTTATGCAGTAGTCCTCCCAACCTTTGTCCTCACAAGGCCAACCTTTACAGCATCAAGGGCAACCTTTACAGTAGCAATGCTAGCCTTTACAGCAATAAGGTTAGCCTTGGTAGCAGCAAGCCTTATATGTGTATCAGCAAGGTCAGCCTTTGCAAGGTCAGGGTCAACCCCTGCATCACCAGGGTCAATCTCCTTATGTCCAGGGTCAACATGTTTAGCAACCTTATAACCCGTATGTTGCATACAATGCTCATCAATGGCCTATGGAGGGGAAATATCAAACCTACCCAAGATAGAATCCTCCTTACAGGCACGGTAACCCTCAGTGGGGACAAAACCAGATTCCATATGGAAAAAATCCTCCACTGTGGGGGAAAAATCCTTACCAACAAGGATGGACTCCGTAGTTTAGGTCTCCTCAAATGCACTATATGCCATTTAACATGCAATTGCCTTTGTTGGCTACGTTGGAACTGCCTGATGTTTTTAGGCTTACAAATGACCCCATTATTCATTTGCCTTATTGGCCTCCAGTTCCAATGAAAATTCGAAGAGATTGCCCCAAATTCGAGGGAAAATCGAAGCAAGATCCACAAGCCCACGTGATGACATATCACCTCTGGTGCTCCTCTAATTTGTATGTTGATGATTCTATCTGTCTTCGAATCTTTCAAATAACTCTCACAGGTGCTGCCACTAAATGGTACATTCAATTGCCTCGAGGTACCTATGGTTATTTCAACTCTCTTTCTATGGCTTTCCTCACTCATTTCCAAATGTCGGTTCGCTATGAAACTAGAACTCATTTCCTTACGTCACTTAAGCAAGACACCGCAACCCACATTTCCAATCATATCCATGAATGGAGACGTTGGCATCGCCTCATCAAGTTTGAAATTGTTGATGAGTTGTTGATAGAATGGTTCACAAAATCATTCATCAGCAAAATTGATAAGGAAATAGCCATGGGTGGATGTGTTACTGAAGAGAAAGCTATAGATCATGCCCAGTATTTAGACCTGGTCTATTCGAAATTTGGCACATTGTATGAGATGTTACCTAATGCTCCAAGACCATCATCAGATCTAAAAGCATCGAAGTCTTCGGATACACCACCTATTGATGGTGTCATTGGTTTTGTGTCTTAGGCTCCTATGAAATATTCTTTGAATCAGAAGTTGGTCTCGAACACTGGTTCCAATAATCCCTCCAAGAATTCATCTAGTCCTGGTAAAACCTATGAGGTACATGATGCTGAGTCCACCAAAGTAGGAAAAACCTCTAAAGGTAAAGAGAAGGGAAAAGGTAAGGCCAAAGCCAATGCCCCAAAATAGGGCCTTCCTAAATCTTCTGTTGATGATACTTCTCAAAGAAAGCCAAAATATCCTGCCTCATCTGTGAGGAGGATCATTACACTAAGGATTGTCCCCGACGATCTAAAGTTAGTCACTTACTGAAAGGGACTTTGGTTGTCTAAAAAGAACCCTTTCCATCACAACAGACCCAATTGGTAGACCAACCTCATTCTTCTGCTTCCTCAGGTTCCCAACTGTTCATTCATGGTGCAGGGTTCATCACCTATCTCGATCGCTACTCAAACTAAGGACTATCAAGCCGTGTCTAAGAAGATGATGGAGAAAGAAGCCACTGATACTCCTTCTAATTCTACTCTATCTTCTTCTGGTCCACTCCATATCAAGCGCCCTAATATTGAGTCCTTCATCTGGCCACATGGGTTATTCGAAAGTCATCTTTAAATCTCAAGCACCTTTGACGATGTCTACCTTGGAGGTTCTTCAATATTGTCCGACGTAGTGGAAGTCACTGTTATCTGCTATAGGTGCTATCGATCCTTCTAATTCAATTCTGATTACTTTCGATCTAGAGAATCATGTACCTCATCTTCCCCATCAGATTTCATTTCTGATATAGGTCCTTATCAAAGGAAAGACAATCCATCGAATGGTTATTGATGAAGGTGCCTCTACCTACATCATATCGATTTCGTGTTGGAAAGCCATCGGCTCTCCTCCTCTTAACCAATCTTCGAACACCTTGGAAGCCTTTGACAACAGAGTTTCACAACCATACGGTATTCTCAAGACCTTACTAATTACATTAGAAGGAAAGACTATTGAATTAGAAGTAGAAGTTGTAGATGCCAATCTCAACTACAACCTTCTTCTCGGACGAAGTTGGACTCATACCATGTTCTGTGTGGTGTCTTCATTGTTCTACGTACTTCGTTTTCCTCATGATGGAAAAAGTGTCATGGCTGATCAACTGTCTTTCTTTTCTTCTGGTTCATTCAACGGTATCGTTCCTTATGTGGGAAAGAATGAGATTCCTTAGGAGAGCATGGGAGAAGGTCTCTTCAAAGACTCTACTTTAATGGGTACCTTTTCTTTCCCACCTCCCAATGTTCATTCAGTCAATATGATCTCAGATTCTATAGATCCTTGGATTATCCCTTCTGACGATCAAATTTACTCTTTTGGCGATACTATGCCTTTAAGTCCATTGGAGATAAATTATCAAGAAATTTTTTTAGCTTCGATGGTCACTTCAGAAAGTGGTATTGTCTTCAGTACGAACCTGGACACTTACATGCCATCTCCTTGGCTTGGTTCTTGGGATTCTCCATATCCTTTGAACGAGACATTCCCCACTAACGAGAGTATCGTGGAGGTCATGTCTCTAGAGGAAATTCCATGGAACAGTCTACATCATCGTTCTTCCTTTCTCCCTAGCCTCGATGGGATGCCTTCCTGTCTTGAAGTGTTTGTTTCTCATTCTCCTACACCTCCACTTCAGACACCTATCTAGGTACATGAAGTCTTGTCGGAGGGTAATATGGGAAACATCACTACTACAGTGACTCTTGACATTTATGTTAAACCAAGAATTGTCAAGAACATCCATATAGGGGTTTCTTGTTCTCCAAATGAGATCAAGATTTATACTAAGCTTTTTAAAGAATTTCAAGACATTTTCGCTTGGTCATACGAGGAAATTCCTAGTATCGATCCAGCCATAGTGGTGCATGAGATTCTGACTTATCCTGGTGCTAAGCTTGTTTGGAAATGGCTTCGCCCTATGCACCCTCGAAAGGTTGCTACTATCAAAGCAGAAGTAGAGAAGCTTTTGAAAGTAGGTTTCATTTATCCTATTCCATTGACGGATTGGGTATCCAATATCATCCCTGTTGCCAAAAAGCAGGGCACAATAGGTGTTTGTGTTTATTACCATGATATCAATTGTGCATTACCTAAGGACAACTATCCTACTCCCTTTATCGACCAGATCATTGAAGAATGTGCAAGGAGTGAGAATTTTTCATTCATGGACGGTTTTTCTAGCTATAACCAGATTAACATTTCACCTGCCAATCAACATAAAATGACCTTTATCTATCATTGGGGTAATTTCACTTACAAAAATCTTCCTTTCGATTTGAAGAATGTTGGCGCTACCTTTCAGCAAGAAATTTCCTATGCATCCCATGACATTCGACACATTCTTCAGCCATACCTCGATGACTTGCTTGCACATTCGGCTAAACGTCCTGAACATCTGGATCACTTAAGAGGTATCTTTGTGCGATGTCAGCATTATAATATCTATCTTAATCAACAAAAGTGTGTGTTTTGCATCGATTCTAGCCAGCTCTTAGGTTTTGTGGTCTCTCGTGAAGGTATTAGGATTGACCCTTTGAAAGTTGAGCTCATAGTCAATCTACCCCCTCCTTCATCACTACTGCAATTGAAGAGTTTGCAGGGAAAATCTAATTTCTCTGTCAGTTTGTCCCTAATTATGTAGAACTTGCCAAAGGTTTTACTTGCCTACTTAAGAAGGGGATCCCTTTTATTTGGGATGAAGTTTACCAAGAATCCTTCGATGCTTTAAAGAACTCCCTGATTAGTTCTCCTTTACTGCATCCCCCCGATTACTGCCGCGATTACTTCTTGTATTTGGTTACAACTAATACCACTATTTCTATGGTGTTAGTTCAGGACGACGATGATGGCAACGAGCACGTGGCTTATGATCTAAGCCAGAATCTTCTTGATACTGAGTCTTGATATGCTCATGTCAAGAATCTTTCTTCAGCGGCATCTCATGTCGTCCAAAGGTTTCGACACTATATCCTTTTACGAAAAGCCGCTATAATTTTTTATTGTAACCCCATGACATATATACTGACTCACCAGTTGCTCGGGGGAAAATACTCCAAATGGATCATCATCCTATAGGAGTTTTATTTGGAATTTACTGCTGCAAATCAAAGAAATCACCCATCTTTGCTAAGTTAATCTGTGCTCTTCCGTCTGCAAGCAATCCAATTGATTTTACTGAGAAGATAGCCGATGAAACTCTGTTTGTAATCAGCACTCTTGACCCCTGGTATGGAGACATTATTTTTATATCCAAATCCAAACTTTTTGATCTGAGTTGTCCCAATCTGACCGACATCGCATCCGGCATCAGTCCCAACCCTATCAGATCATCGGTGATACATTGTAATGGGTCAGTGTGGAATTTGTCCTTCGTAGATGTCTCACCCTTGAAGAGGTTGAGTGGGTCCTAAATAATTTCCACTCTGGTGCCTATGGTGGTCATATGTCTAGATATGCCATTGCTCAAAAGATCCTTCGCACCGTTATTTTTGCGCTTCTATCTTCAAAGATTGCATTCTAGCTATCCAAAAATGCCATGAATGTCAGATTTTCAACCGTAAGTTGTGCACCCCACCCATACCCCTACACCCAGTAATTACCATTGGCCCATTCGCCAAATGGGGCATTGATTTCATGACATGTAACCCACACTCGACTGGGGTGCATGGTTATATCATCATCGATGTTGAATATTTTACGAAATGGGCTGAGGTGATGCCTACATAAAATGCTGACGATATTACTACCGCGCAGTTCCTTTTTAACCATGTTATAGCACGTTTTGGTGTCCCTCAAGCTATCGTGACTGACCGTGGATCACATTTACGTCAGCACATGATGGCAGAGCTAACTGCTCAGTTGGGCCTTCGCCATGATAGCTCAACTCCATATTGTCCACAGGCCAATGGCCAAGTTGAAGTAGTCAATAAGGTTTTGATTACTATGCTTTAGTATACCATTGGAAATCACAAAAAATATTGGCATTTAATGTTATTCTCAGCTCTGTGGTCTTACCGAACTTCTGCTAAGATGACTAATGGATTCACACCTTTCCAGCTGATGTACGGTTTAGAGGCAACTCTTCTAATAGAATGCGAAATTCCTTCACTTAAGCTAGCTATCGAACTTCTTCCAAATACCTTGCCTGAAGAGGAGAAGCTACTGTATCTTGAGAGACTCGATGAGACTCGTCGCATTGCTGCAATGGTCATCGAAGCTCAAAAGAAATGGGTCAAAGCTCATTTTGACCAAACCGTTTCTCCTCGCACTTTCGCTGAAGGCGACTTGGTCCTTCTTTACGATCAAGCCAACGATAAATTGGGGGCAGGCAAGTTCGAACCCATGTGGCATGGGCCCTACATTGTCAAGCGTGTCTTACAAAAAGGTGCCTATGAGCTATGTGATTATGAGGGAAATGCATTGTCACAGCCCCGTAATGGGCTGTATCTCAAAAAGTATTATGCGTGAGATTCGTGTAATAGCTTTTGTATATTAGTGTGTTAATTCATGAGTGTGTGTTTTTTTATTTCTGGTGTGTTTGTTTCCTTTGCAAACATATGTGTTTCTGCTTATCCTGCGTTCCACTCGATTTGCAGATGTCATCAGGTCATTACGTTGGTTTTGCTAATGGTACTTGTCGTAGCACATAGAACCTATCTTCCGTAGCATGGGTACTCTATGACCCTAATGGCGAGCTGATTAACTTACAAGGTATTTTCCTTGGTCAAAAAACCAATAATATTGTTGAGTATAGTGCAGTTATTGAATTCTTGTCAGAAGCAATCACTCTTGGCATTAGGGATTTAGTTGTCAAGTTGGATTCACAACTTGTTGTGTTACAATTAAACAATCATTATTCAGTAAGAAATCCAAAAATATTGAGTATGTATCTATGTGTTAGATATTTGGAAAGAAATTTTGATTACATTACATATCAACATATTCCACGTAATTTAAATACATTAATTGATGCATTAGAAAATTTTGTTCTTGATAGACATTTGCATCATTTGTAAAATTGAATCATGTTATGAACACATAAGTAGAAATAAAACATTCATATATATATATATATATATATATATATATATATATATATATATATATATATATATATATATATATATATATATATATATATATATATATATATATATATATAGATATATATATATATATATATATATATATATATATATATATATATATATATATATATATCGCATCTGCTAGAGTGTTTACATCAAAATGTCAAAAAATAGAGTGTTTAGGGGCACTTGACTTTGAAATCCTACAAAATGTGTAAAAGACTAGATAAACTATCAAAATTCATGGTGCTCATGATAGCACAAGATTGCTCTAATCACTCGGCCTAGCAGCCGATGTAGTATTGCAGAGACTCCTATAGTATGTCTCTTCCAATGCAATGAAACATCGTCGATAGTAGCATAATCTGGAACCCCTCAAGTGATTGCCTCCAGATTGTGTTCCATATCAGCTAACGGGTCAGCCCCTTCCTCATAGTCCACACCCAATATCGGATGGGAAACTCGCCATGTTATTGGTGACATGCCTGGTGGTCTCTCTGGTCCCACATCTACACATTTATCATAAGTTGAATCTTAGTTCACACTTTTATAAAAAAAATCATAAAACTTGAAAAAAATCAAAAAACAAGTTTTTACTTGCATCGGTCCACTATTGGCCTCGTGGCAGAGGTAGATCTGTATCCCCTATGAAATTTTTGCTGGCATAAGTGTATTCATCTACCATAAGTAGTTGGCATTCAAAACAAGCAAAGAACTGTGGTGGATAATGCATATGTTGACCTGTGCATCCTCAAGGCATGAGCTGGCTCCATCTCACGAGCCTCGGATCTCGGGGGGTAGGATGTGGTACTTCTGACCACTGATACTGGAAGAGGGGCACTCACTCTAAGAATAAGTTCACTAGTATAGAACCAAACCCGAATTGCTGCAGGTGTCTGTGCTTACCCTTGGTCAGTTGGTGCTTCATATTCGCCAAAAGGCCTCCACACCAGTTGAAGATGGTGGGGGTCAAACATGCGATAGTGTACTGAACCTCAGACTTGGAAGCCTCATTCAAATCTTGCATGCCAGATACATGAGCCATGGTGAACAAAATTGTTCTCAGAATGAGGTTGTTGGTGATTTTTGCAATCTTCACCTTACCTCTGTTGGTTAGCTCGGCACTAGGACAATATATCTGGACTAGACTCCTAGTACTCTCACCTCCTTGGTGAGATCCAAAGAGTTGAATTTCTTCTCCTCGGCGGGATAATCCTGTGATGAAATAGATGTCCATCTCCACTAGTTCCAGTTCTTTCCCGTTGATGATGAAGATTTCTCGATCTACATCCCAAAGGCTGATCAGATAGGGTAGCAAATCCATATTAGCCCTCAACCCTGTGGTCCTAAAGAATTTTAGCAATCTGCAATCTCTCAGAGCATTTATGCATGTCGGATCCTGAGATGCTTGGAAATCCTCAGTCTCATGGCCTCTTTCCTTCCACTCCAAGACCATATTCTCCTATAAAACAACATTTAAACACTTATTAATTCTTTTTACCTGGATAAAAATGAACATTTTTTTACTTAAAGAGAGTTTTTAATCTCAAAACATTTCTCTCAGCGCCATCACGCATGTTTTTCAAAACAGTGCAATGGCATTGTGTGAGCCTTTCGGCTCAAGCGCAACCATCGCGGGTCCGATGACCATACCCGCGATGGTCGTCGGTGACCTAAAATTTTAAAATCCTCCTTTCTGACATAAAATTCACCATTTAAATTTCATAAACAAGTAATGAAATGCAAGAGTAGGGATGATATTCTTACCTGTCGCGGATGGATCGTCAAATGGTACCCTAGATCTCCCGCAGTAGCCACTGGAAAATCAAGAGAATTAGGGTACAAAAGAACTTTCAGAGCTCAGCTTGGTAAAACAGTAACAAATGAAATTACTTTTACCTATTTATAAATTTTGAAAGTCATTTTGTCAAATATTTTCATAATGTTTTAATATTTTTCTCTCGATATCAGTGATGGGCGTGTTTATTGTGTAGTTATAGGTGCCTTCAATGTGAACAGTGATCATTATTGACCGATTTTAGGAGTTTTATTTTATCTCTTTTTCAAACTCATTAAATAAATGAAAAAGGAAACCCCCTGGAGTCATCTTTCAACTCTTTTCTGACTCTAAAAAATTGAAAATATTGTCGAGTACTTGTCATTTCGAACTGGTTAAAGTAAATGAATCGACGTCACCTCAGTATACGTTTACCCCTTTTTCGGGCTGAGATTTACTATTTATGAAAAAGGTACACCTTGGTCGACATGGTCAAGAGGTTCCTTCGGATATTGTTTTCTACATTTTTAGGTTCGAGGGACGAATTACGAAAAGGGACATGGTGGAGTTTTATTTTTCGTTTCTTTTTCAAACTCTCTAAACATGAAAAAGATGTCGAGTTGTTCTTACGTCGAACTCGTTAAACTTTGCAGTGAAAGACTCATCACCATGATGAGACTGAGATTCTCCTTCCTAGGGCTCATAAAACTTACTAGGATGGATTCATTTGAAGAATGAACTTACATAACAAGAATATGATATCCTCTTCAAGCTTGTGATAAAAATAATTGGGGTACTCGCTAGAAATAGCAGGAAAAAATGAAGATGAGACATCTTTTTTATAGACAGCATGTCACTCTTGAACATGACACTCTTCTACTCACATGTCAGGTTTAGGATATCCTCACTCAATCCCTTGTCCTGCTGGGTTTGGGTGGTCCATTTTTTCTCTCATTTGACAATTCCACACTGTCATCATGACCTTTAGTCCCATGTTGAGTCAGATGTGCCACACTTCGAAGTTGTGTCGCCAATATGTTCAAGAGAAGTCCAATCTGTAGTTATTTACTTATACATTGTTTGAGTCATTGCTATAGTCCTGAATATCATACCACTTTATTCCTTGTTTCATGTCAATGATGGGGGATTCATCATTGCCCTCCTTCGACGGGTCACTTCCTGTCAACTTCAGCTCACTATCCAGGAAGATGACTTAGGAAATCCATTTCAGTACCTTAGAGTTTCCATGCCCTAATGGTCAGTTCTTCGCATCCAATGACATGTCTTATTTATTGGCTTTTGATTAGGTGATTCCATGAGTGTTTGACCTCATATTCATTATCACATTCACAAATTGTATTATTGTACCTTGAGAGCCATTTTCATTATTGGTGGTTTCTCTTGTACTTTTTAACAGTCCACATCATTGGCCAATAATTAGGTGGTTTTCTAGCATGTTCGACTTCAACACGTTTATTTGCATGCTGGAATTCATACATTGATCAAGTCGGGATGGAGCGCAAGACCCTGAGTCTTGTCCATTATAGCTCAGGTTGCATGGAGTTTTATGTTATTCATGGTTGTACACATGTTTCTACTATATGGATGGCTGTGACCATACCATGAGACTTTATATTTATGATGATCCTTGTTATCTGGATGGATGTGCCCATGCCATGGATCTTTTATTTAGTCTTCATCATCTGGATGGTTGTGTCCATTCCGTGGATTCATGTCTTGATCTCAAATGTGTATATTTATATGCGTCCTTGATTTTTAGGTCTCGTGACAGTGCATGTCCTCGTCCTTTCCAAAAGCTCATAAAGAATCTCAGTCATCACTCCTCATTTTACCTTCATGCATTACGGGGCATCTGTTACACAGTATTTTGTCACACCCCCTACACTTCCCTGTGACATACCTTGAAGTGCCTGAAACATGATCATTATACAGTATACTCATCCATGTATATAGCTTAGATCCCTCCTTTAACTTTGCTTGGAAAATATCTGGAGCTTTCCCTGAAGAAATGGCTCATGAAACCCTAAAATGAGGGTCATCGCCCTTATGAAGCCCAAAACCGCGATGTTCACCTATTGCACCTTATTAAGATAGCGATGGCATCACTCTATTCTCTCTCATACTCGCAATGGTCTCAAAAATGAAGTTTTCCCAAAGAGGATGAGAAGCTTCGTGATCTAGAAGCTTCCAGAGCGGCGAGTTGGAGATGGTTTCACATAGATGAGGTCGAATCCTCCTAATTTGAGCTCTCCGTCTCATCCCTATGAGCTACCTACTTGAGATGTGGACCTGATCCTATCTTTGGAGGAGGCCTAACTCTCTCTCCCAGCCTATAAATTCCCCCTTTACAATTCCCAAATGGTTGATTGATGTCCATTTGCACCCCTATGCTGAGCTTGTGCTTAGAGGCCATTCATTAGACTTGGAGAAGGAGTGTTGGAGAGTTTCTTGGCTTGGACTTGGATTACCACTCAAAGAGATCCTTTCAACATAAAGACTATGGTTATAAGCTTCCCCTTTATTCTTTAAATAATAATACAATTTTTGATTCATCTTCCCAAAATATATATGTTCATGTATGTATTGGCTTGGCATTCCTTGATAAACTAAGTAGATTGTTATTGGATTTGCTATTGGTTATGGTATGCTTTGTTGTCTCTTGGTCACTTGTGCAAGTACATAAGTGTTGGAAGAAGCAAGAACAAGTATGTGACACAAGCGGTTCAAGGATCTCAACAAAGGAAATTAGATTAGAATCAGAGCAAGGTAGGCCTTCTCTCTTGTTCTACTTTTCAATTATAATCTAGGAAGATGTCTAGTTGATTGTCCCTTTAGTTGCTAGACCCATTCATTGGGCTAGAGGGATCATCTCTGTCCGCAGAGAGGATTAACCTTGTCAACAGATGGGGTAAGATGTCTCTCCACTATATACCTGTTGTGCCTGCTTGTTTTTTGGGTTTGGATTTGGTTGAGCAGGCATCTTGGGATGCTTAGGTGGAGTAGGATGAATGAGTTTTGATTGAGATGGAGGTGGAGGAAATAAAGCAGGTGGTTGGTTGAATTGAGGTCTCCAACCTTGTGGTGGGGTGTTCCACTGAGGATGTGTACAAGCATATGGCTGAAATGGTTGACTGGCATGTTGGGGTGGATATCGAGGTGCATAAGGCCAAGGAGAAGGTGTGGACCATGAAGGATGAGTAGGAGAATACCAAGGGGGAAAGGGTGCATTCTAGTTTGGATGGTAATAGGAATAGGATGCACCTTGCATGCCCTACTGGTATGGTTGAGGTCCTTGAGGTATCCTTTGATCGATGTAATAGAGTTGTTCAACTCCACCTTCTGCCCCTTGGTATACAACTTTCAATATAGGCAAGGAGGACCACTTATCTATGGAATGGTTTTCCTCATAGACTGAGCAGATCTGTATAACATTTAATGGACATTCATTTCTCGGGTTCCTTCTAGTGCATTTAGGGCAAAAGATAGCTAAGGCTCTCTCTGCTTCCTTTGGCTTCCTCTTGACATACATGGTGTCCATTTTTAGAGAAAAGGTGTGCAACATTTCACTTTGAAATTCCTCCAACATGTTTCCAGTTTCATTCTTGATAGATGTGTTGAAGGAAGAGGAATTGACCAAAGCTTGACTAGACCTATTCTTCTTCCTAGCAGCCCTAGAATAGTTCTTGAATATTGTATTGATGTTTTCATAGGATAGTTGATAAATGTCCCCTCCAAACAACATGTTTAGGGTTTCCAGTATGTCCTCCTTGATTCAACTAAGAAGGACTAACTTGAGTGATTCATGATCAAGGGTGCATTTGGCCCTTTTACAGTTGAGTTGGAACCTTTCCTCATAGTCGTCTAGGGATTCATCTAGTCCAACATTCATTCTAAATATTTCCTCTTTGGTGTCCTTAGATCTACAATAGTCCTTATACTTGTTGTTAAAGGATTGTTGCATTTGAGCCCAAGTAGTGATGTTATCCCCAGGTAGACCCATGAACTAGCGCAAGGTTGCATCCTTAAGGGTGGATGGGAACAACTTCAACTTCTGGTCATCAGAGGCATAATCATAAAATATACTCACAACAACAAACTCAAACAAAAAGGTATCAGTGTCCTCCGAGGTTAAGCCATGGAAGTGAAGAAGGGAAAAAGGGCTTATATTTTTCATCCTAGCATTTCCATTAGTTTCTCTGACGGGAAAAGCACCCTCTTTTTTTTTTCATCCATGGTGTGGGTATGTGGAATGGTTTCTTCTTCTTCTTCCCCAATAGGATCTTCAAATATATCAGGTTGTTCACCTAAGGGGTCCTCTAACTACCCTCCAGTCAAAGAGGGAAGTTGATAGTAACCAAAGAAGAGTGAAGGTTGATTGTTTTATTGTGTGGGAGTATTTGGCAAGAATTTCCCTAAATTGTCTCTACTCCTACGAGGCATGAAAGAGATTTTTTTTTTTTATGTGTTTTTCAAAATCAACTGCAAAACAGAAAGAAAAGAAAGAATAACATCTACCTATTGAAGGAAAAATAGAAAGAAAAGCATAAATTACATCTACCTAGACACCTCCTTGGTATCGATGCCAAAAAGTGATGAGCATGAATATTGCAATAAGAGTGCTACAACTCCCAAGGCTACCAACTTTACTTTATCAACCCAAGGTTTCGTACAAACTTAGAGGTGACATTGTTGTATACATAGTAGATGCGTCATTCTACTCATGCCACCCTCAATTGGGTCACTTGATCATTAGGGTTCCAAACCATTTCTCCATTAAACTTAAAGGAGTCTAACTACTGAAAGCAAAATGTGAAGTCTAGTCCTAGTGTAGAAAAAGTAAATGCTTTTATACTTAGAAGATGAAAGTTGTCAACTTGTAAATGCTATGAAAGGATACAATCTTATGCTAGGTTGCAGAAAGGAAACTATGTTATATTACACTTAATCATCTAGCTATTAGGGTTGCTTTAAAACATCAGATTAGTCTATGAGTTCATAACTCAAAAGTGCATGCATTTTGCACATAATTCACATTTGTAGAGTAGAGAAATTCTAATTGCTAACTTTGGACAAAAAAGGACTAGTGTTATTGAATTTTGCAGGAAGGGAAAAGGAGTGAAATCACTGGTCTAGGTGGCACTTATGGTCATGGAGTCTAAGCCGAGGGGTGAAACTACTCCTAAACTAGGCTAGGCTATCATTTCAGGTCAAAACAAGGTCAAAACAGGTTGCTACAGGATGTTGCTACATGATGTCCTCTACTGCTACATGATGTCCTGAAATGCTACAGGAAGTTGGCTGAGAGGGTTTGGAGGGTTAAAATGGTGATCTGAAGTGTTGGAATGGTGTATGACATTTGTGGAAAGTTTAGGGAAGGTGATCTCCACCCTTGGCCAAGCCCAGTACTTCAAGAAGGTCAGGTTTGGATAAGATGGCTTGCTCACAGTGACTTGAAAATAGAGGTTTAGAACATGGGTTGGCATGCATCCAAAAAAGGTGGAGAAGACCTAAATGGAGCTAGCGGAAAGGGTCCTTGCTTACAGATCAACAGTCCTGACATAACACCTGTACTTATTACTTTTCATTTACAAATTGTTTTATGCAAACATGGAAAAGATGAATTAAATTTGGAAATAGTAATCTAACTATTGCTAAGAACTTGATCAATGAACTGAAATATATTCTAAGCTACAACAATCAAGAGAAGAAAAATGACAAGTCTAAATCTTTCAAGAAATGATAAACAACTATCTAACTACTGCTAAAACTTGATCTATGCAATCAACAAGAAATGAAACTCTGTTTTTGGGCTGTGAGAGTGGGGTCATCTAATCATGATCCCAAGAGGGAGATGAGATAGGGGTCACTGTCACAAGATTTTTTATGTATTTTACTCTATTGCATTGCAACAACTAATTTATTCTCTAAGCTAATGGAAGCATGAATAAACCAACAACTTAATCAATATTTTAAGCTACAAGAGACATGAATAAAATGCAACAACTAATCAACATTATAGACTAAGAATATAGACACAAGAGAGGAACTTCTGGTGCTAGGGTTTGGCCGTAACCCAAGAGATTCAACCCTCTGAGTCAACTCAGCGTTGGATCAAAACAGAACTTCTCACTATCATTCAAAAAGTGGAAAATATGTCATAACAATAACAGTGAAATGTGCTTCGGCTTAATGGCCTCTTGACTACAATAAAACTTTGAATTCTAATGAGTCCCTTAGCTAGTTTATTTATACAACAATGGAGCTACCAAAAACTCCCTAAAAAATAGGGATATTTTCCTTCCTAACTCGAGCATAGGTGAATCTAACTCTTCCTTGAATTGCATTGGCTCGACTGCCTATGAACTCGACTTTCTTGGCTGCAAATGACATTGAATTGATGAGATAGAGTGGGGAATCTTCAACTACTTTGAGGAATTAAAGAGGTGGACCATCTCCTAGAATCTCTCTTGCTTGTCTACTCCAAGTTCCTACAGTCAAATCATCTCAAAAGTGCTCCAATCCCTGCATTTAACAGACATTAGGCCACATGACATAGTAACCCATCTTTTCTCCTCACACTAAGCATAATATAACAAAATTTGTAGATAGATACAAGAAAAAGATAATTTAATAAGCTAGAGGATGGCATTGTGACCCATATAATATACCTATTGATGAGCCTCATCAGTACCAATTTTCTATTTTACAAAACAAAGTTGGATTCAAGGATCTTGTTCATTCGGGATGCTTAAATACTAGAAGAATATTGGTACTGAAAAGGGGAAAAAACATCTTCGTTAACAGAATGGAACACTTAGGGAGTATTTGATGATATCTTTTCTTTTTCCTTAAGTTGTTAAAAATGATACTTTCATGTTTTATCGTTAATTACCTCGTTTTAAGATCATTATGATAAGCAATCACTTTCATAGAAGTTGAATTGAATGATGAGTCCAAACTATTCATAGCTGATATACATTTTCTATTATGGAATTTCATCTTTGTTTTACATATAAATTTTTTATTATCAATACAAACAATTTCTCAGAATATAGTCACCAATGCATACTAAGGGGATTATAACAAAGTTAAAAGGTCCATACAATGACAATGACAAAAAAGAAACTTGAATCCTATAACCAAAACACCAAAGCATGATCTCCAAGCATCTTTATTAAGACTTGTAGCAGAGTTATTGAATTCTATACTCATAGTGGAACACTACTTTAAAAACAAAAGCATACATGAAAAATATGATTGGTAGTACTTTAGGTGTCTTTTGGTTATTCTTTGGTTAGCCTCATCCATCTCACATTAAATGTCTCATTCATGCTATGTCCTTTGAGTACCTATAATTACCTCATGTGTCTATGAAATTATGCAGGTAATCTTAGTCACTTTGAAGGTATCATCCTATGCCTTTAAGGGGATTATTGAAGCGGTCCCCCCATCCACCAATTACAAAAGAAATATCTATAATATAAAACTAAAATGTTAAGAAACATGGGACTAGATCCTTCAATGTAAAATAGGTTTAAGAGGTTAACCCATTGAGGTTATGGATGCCTGCTGGGAGCAAGTACTAACCTTTTGATAACACTAGGCAAACCCATTAGGGCTATGGATGCTCGTAGGTAATGGGATATTCTTCCTAAAGAAGTGTCACCCAAACCATGGATTTTGTCTACACGTATGGTGGTTACTCTATAGTGTTAAAATCAAAAGGAAGTATGTGTGAATGAAGTCAAGGGAAAAATGAACTCCATAAACTTTTTGCTAAAGTATGGCCTTAAGGTAACCTTGAGTCTTCTATCATTGGTTTTTCATACTATACCTAAGATTTAATTACCTTAGAAATTGGACCTATGATCACAGAGAATCAATAAAGCTCAACTGCAAAGCTTATTTATAATACTTGGATAATTATAATACTTTTTTATTTGGTTAGTAATAACTAATTTTTCATTGGTTCATCATTTTTTGTGATCATAATAAGTCTCCTAATTTTTGGTCTACAAAGAGGGAGAGCCATTAAATTTATAAAAGGTTTCTTTTTCTTAAGCATAAAATTGTTAAGGGTTGATGAAATTATAGGCAATATGTGATTTGGAATTTCTTCCATTCTTGGTGTTAGTTTTGCATCATTTTAATAAATCAAGGATGACTTTTCTTTGTTCAGTATTCATCTCATTAGTCCCATTGTTTAGTTTTTTAGATCCATCTCAGCAACCTCCTCACTTCTTTAGTATCTCACTTAGTTTGCATGAAGAAATGCAAAACCTCAAGCATGGGGGAGTGGTTGTTGGGACCATTAGATTATTTTCAACATCTTCAGTCCGTTCTCTTTAGCTTCTTTTAGCAGATCAGATTGACACTCATCAAATCATTCCAGACTCTCAGCCTTAATCTATTTCATCTTCAGCTCCATACAACCTCCATTGTAGCTTGCAGTACAAATCATAAATCAGAAAGTATACTTGAGGTAAAATAGGTTTTAAACTCTTTAATTCATTAATAATTCAAGGAAACTTGATAGTTAACCACTACACATTCCATATTTCACACAATGCTATCGTTGTCCACCAATTTAATCATTTGGAAATTTAACCTGCCATTTATAATCCCTCATCTATAATCCAATGTATCCTCTTATAAGACCATAATATTAGAAATCAAAGTTATTGTGGTGCATAAATACAAAGTAGCATCTATGATGTCTTCCCCTTGTACATCATAAGCATTCACAAAATCATCATCTGAATGTTCGAAATAGAGGATGAAGTATTTGCTACTAAAAAGGATGAAGCAAAACACCATAAATAAGCATTGGTCTTAAATAAAATCACAAAGTATGAAGACATATTTATATAGCTATCATTTCCATCACCAACTCATCTTTTGCTTGTCCTCAACTTATATTATTCTGATTGTAAAAGAAATCAAATTTATGACTTTATGATAAATCAATTGAGAAGAATGTTGCTTCACTCTTTGCAGTGTTGTTTTGCAAGAACCAATACCTGCACAAGCACTAATGTCATAAAAGTATGTAACAAGCAAGGGTTTAGTTTGCATGAGGGCATGCAAAGTCTTCGGCATGAGGGGATGTTGGGCCCTAGATGTGTTATCATATTGGTTATCCAAAATTTTCATTTACAAGCCATATTCATACCTTTACAACATATTTTGTAACTATTATATTACCAATTTTCACTAAATGCATTCATTTTACCTTGTGGTTAATTATTAATGATTTCTTGTATTTTTAATGATTAAATGAGTTTTTAACGTGGTTTTCCAATGATGGTTTACTAATATGTTTATGTTCCCAAACAACAAGTTCTAGTACTAGAATTTGACAATTCGGTACTTATATAAGTTTCGATACTAAGTAAAGGTTAACACATTGGCACTTCTCGAGTTACAATTTGATGACATGGGTTGCAACTACATGATTATGGATGGATTTATGTTCGTTGGATCACACCTAGCTCACATGTGAAGCTCAAGACCTTATTCAAAGTTACAGTCAAACCCAAATTCCAAACCTATAACAATTTGATACTAGTTTAGCAATTTCCAGAAATTCAACAGTTTCCATAATTTCAGTACTTAGTTCAGTACTAGTTCAGCGGTTTCCAGAAATTCAGCAATTCCCATAATTTTGTTACTTAGTTCGGTACCAGATCCTAAAATCATGGATTTTTCTAGCTGGAATATATTATTTTTGATGGGTTTGAGAATATGGTTGAGTATGCTTTTATCTTGTCTCATATATCCATGAAAGCATCTTAACCAAGCAATCAATGTATCAACCATTTGAAGTAGTGTATCTCTGTTTTAGTCAAAGTGGGTTTATTTTCTCAGATCTGAGCTAATTTTAGTTTTTCTTATCCCAGATCAATTCTCTTTTAAAATAGGACATGTAGATGCAAAGGGGAGGAGGAAAATGAAGCAAGATCATAGTGACAGTATTGTATCTGAACATCTCAAAATTTTGTTTTAATTTGCAGCTTGGAGCTATGTTGTACATGCTTTATTGAAGACTTCATAATATAATATTTTGACTTCTATTTCTTAATCATTGATGTCCTGTGAGTAATTTAATTTACTGTGTTTAACTTAGCTTGACATAGGTCGTGGCAAGGGCCCACCATTGATCCTGGCCAAGCTATATCAATTAGATTTAGTTAGAAATTTAAGTACTGAATTTCTGTAGTTTTCATCTCCAATATGAATTTATTTAGCTTTCTATTTAACTCTAGCGCTTGGTTTTCGTGACTTTTGATTGATATATTATTTTTTTCTTTTAAGTTGAAGAATTTTCCCTAGTCTTACATGTTAAATGATAAGGAATAGAGTTAGAATTGGAATTGATTGTGTTGAATGTTAGAGGTGAGGTTTAAAGGAAGATTTGGTACATTAATGCTTGGTTAAAGAGCTAGAATTATGAGCGAGTGGAATCCTTCTATTGTTAGACCAATTCAAGTTAATATTTGATTGATATTGAATTATATTTGGTTAGTTAACATTGTAAATAAGACGATCAAAACAACTTCCAGATAAAAGGGGAGGAAAATCTGTGTGAGGACGCTGCTCCCATGGCCGCCCCTGCAACCCTACGGCGCAACCTGCAAGAAACCGGAAAAGGTATCCCAGGCAAGGAGGAATCGATCCGCGGAGCCCCGACGAGTGCTTGGAACCCTCATGAGGGGGGCTTGAGCGCTGTAGGAACTAGATCTGAAGGAATTTTCATCGGATCGTTTCCTGAAATAACAGAGGGTGGCTGCATGAAGCGGATCTGCTCTCTCCCTCTAACCAGCCAGCTCTATCTGAAGAATCATAGGAATTTCAGATCCAGGTCAAACTCTTGGGCAAGACGTGGATGTAATGGGTTTGCGCAATAGATCTCGTGCAGGATCTTCTGCAAAACCTCGAACACCGGCTCGGGATCCCCTCCTCTTACCTCAGATTGCTATATAAGGGTAAGCAACTTATGAATACCCTTCCTCTCTCCTTTTACAGCATTCATAAGGATGCTTCTATTGGGGCTTCTTTTCTTTTAAGAGGGGGTTCCTTTGGGTAGACCTCCTCTGCCCTTTCTTTCTCTTATAAAGATGCAGCTTGCAAAGACGCTACCCAACCTCAGTTCTCTTCGAAGGCAGCCCAACCAACTGGAGCTCCAAAGCTGTTTCTGGTAGACAAATCATAGGAAATTCCCTCCATCAATTTCTCTCATCCTAAGATTGAAAATCGCTACCAGGTTTTTGTAGAATCAGCATTCATATGCATATTTAATGGGCTTTGGCCTTGCACAGCAGATCTTTACCAATGGGTCCATTCCTCTTGGACTAAAAAAAGTAAGATCTTCCTTTGTTCAAAAGGATTCCTCATTGTGGTTTTTGACTCAAATGAAGACTACCAGAAGGCCTTAACGGAGACCCTTGGTTCTGGGGTTCGGCTGGGCTTTTTCTCACCCCTTGGTTTCCAGACTTCAACCCTTCTACAGCTGTCATCTCCAAGCTTCCCATTTGGGTCAGGCTCCCGAATCTTCCGGCTCATCTATGGCATTTCTCTGTCTTCTTAGCCATTGGAAATACTTTAGGATGCTACGTGGCTACCGATACCTCAAGAAAGGAAAAAGGTATCTACACCTACAGTAGATTGTGTGCAGAAATAGATGTCAGCAAGGGACTGCCGGATCAGATTAATCTCAAATTTGGAGATTTCCACTGGACACAGCCCTTGGATTATGAGAACATAGCTTTCCGCTGTCGCCATTGTCATCAAACGGGGCACTTCCAAAGTACGTGTACCCAATTCCTCGATAAAAAGAAGAAACTGAATCGCAAGCCCAAATCCAAGCACTGGAATCCTTTTGAGCCTCCCTGTCCTTTGGACGATTTAGATTTCTCTGCTTCGGATGAGGAGGAATCTGAAGCAGATGTGCAGATTGATGAGGAACCTAAAGCTGATTTGCAGAATGATGTGATTCCGATGGACGCTCCCTCGGTCGGTCTGGCGGTTCCCTCTGACCCTCAGATTTCTCAGAAACGTTCTCATTTATCTTCGTCCTCAGACTCTGATAAGGATATTCTGCCGCCAGTGCAGAATAGTCTACAAATTGTTATGGCTCAGCCACACTCCACTGGGTGGGTCAATGTAAGCAAGAAAAAAGACAAAAAAATTCCGTGTGGCAGGAACTAATCCCTCAGGGTAGCTTCTCTGCTTAGTTCTATCTTTTTGTATTCCAGTGTTTTCTATGGCCCTTTCCTTGACTGTGTCTAAGGAGGGAGGTTGATAGCCTATCACCTACGGCTCCCCTGCTCTGCTGCTTTGCTTGCATGCAAGCCTGATTGTACTATACTTTTCTTTACTTAATAGAATTAGTCTTTATTCAGAAAAAAAAAAAAAAAAAAAAAAAAAAAAACATGTTACATTCTATCAAATCTGTATGAGTAAATGGTTTAGATTGATACTGAGTTGTGTAATCCTTAGTAGATTGAATGAGTTATATTTTTAGTACTATAATTATTTTGTATTGGTAGAGTAACTTAGTTCTTCTTGATTTATGATGTTGTGTTATTTCTGAAAAGAAGGTTAATAGGCTTCTTCATTTCAACAAGTTTTGATTAAAGGGTTTGAATGGTTTTTTATTAAGAGTTAAAGCAAAGATATGAGTCTAGTACTTAATTTTGTACTAGGTAGATAATGGGATCAATTACAATTTTTTGAGAGAAAAATGTTACATTAAATTGGTGAATCTTTTCAAAATAGAGTATTGCATTCTAAATAGGTTTGTTAAGTGTGCCTAGACTAGTGATATTTTGTAGCTGTAAGTTTACGAACCTCAATTGGCATTCTAAAGCGAAGGGAAATTAATATAAACATATAAAACCCTTAAGATGTCTGAAACCCATTCTCCACCTCCTCATTTCCCCAAAGAAAACTAGTTATGTCAAAGGGCGTTCGATTCTTGATGGCATAATTCTATATCATGAAACAATCCACTCTCTCAAATCTCGCAAAATTCCAGGCATGTCGATCAAACTCAACATTTCCATAGATTTTGACAAGCTCAATTGGAAATACATAGAATGCACTCTCCTAGATTTTGGTTTTAGTACACACTAGAATCAATGGGTCATGACTCTGGTCTCCTCAACCTTATTCTCAATACTTTTCAATGGCTCCCCCTCATTCACATTCAAACCTTCTCGAGGTATAAGATAAGGGGGTACCCTCTCACCCTTTCTCTTCATCCTTATGGAAGAAGGGTTGGGCTAAAACATTAAATATACTCTTAAAAAAGGCCCTCTGAAAAGCCTTGACCTTGTAGACAACTTCACTTTTTCCCACCCGTTATCCCCTACAATTTCCTAGGCTGAGGAGGAAATCGAAAAAGGTAACCACGAACCACTTTCAGCTCACTAGCTAGCCCTACTTAGCCAAAGAAGGATCTCTCAAAAGGATTTGTCAATGCAAAGATGTAAAGAACAAGGTTTTAGGCTAGATATGCAAGTTTGTTTTGAGTATTTGTGAATTAAGTTTGTTGGACTAGGGTTTAGAACAAGTAATTAGGTCTAGGCTTCAAGTGTGCATAAAAAAGTATAATAGGAGCTAGATATTAGTGTGTTATGGTGTAATTGGAGTGTTTTTCAAGGTAGTATATATTTGTGATATTAAAAGAAACTAATGAGCATGTAAAAGCATGAATTCATTAGCTTTAGAAGAAAGTAAACACAAATATGAATTCTACATAAACAGAGCTTAAATTCAAGATTCCTGTCTATATAACTGCAAGGAAATTCATAGGAAGAAGATAAATCATGTAAATAGAGATGATTTATCCATTATAAACTGATAGTAAGAGGAAACAAACACCATAGACTCATTGAACTAGAGTTCCTAAAATATAGCTGCAATTGCTCCTGTATTAGCCGAAGAAAACATAAACATGCAAGCCTACTCCACAAAATCCCAACCCTTCTCTCTAAAAAATAAATGATACATATAGACTCAATTGGACCACTTCCCCACCTTCAGGAGTCGAATTCCTAGGTGGTGGAACTGATTCCAAGATTCTCTCAACCAACAGGTGAGAGTGAGAAGGTCAAATACAAACACTTCTTGTAGACTTTGTTTTGGATTTTACTTCCTTAATGAGGCCTATTAAACAACAAAAACAACCTATCATGTCCATTTATTCATGCTTACATCATATAACCTCGAACTAACTTCAATTACATCAAGAGTTTTGACTTTGACCAAGTCAAACTGAAAACTAGGAAATTTACATAGTGAGTTTTTAAATGAAAAACTCAGAAATTTGTAGAAGCGTAGCACCGACTTTGAGCCCACTTTAAGGTGCCTTCATGAGGTCCAAATGAATATCTGAAAGAATTTTCAACTACCCTTTCAAGTCTAGTTTCCAGAAAACCTCGAATTTTTGAAAATGACCCGTGGGAAGGCCTTCAAAAATCCATTCTCCCAAGGTTAGTCCAGAAGCACAGCCCCTGTCAAAAAGAGGGCTAGAATGCTAATTTTTTACCACTTTTTCCTCTTTTTCTCAAAATTTGGCCTCTCTCTAGAAAATCTGATGAAATGGGTTTTTAGACGATGCCATGGGCTTTCCAAAACTGCAAACCATTTGTGATTTGAGTGCCTGAGGAAAAATTGCTTCTGTGACTGGCCAAATTTCTAAATTAGGCACCAAAATAGCCAAAAAACAAAAAAAATTCATATTTCCTCCAAAATTGGTCATGAGCTGTAAAATGAGGTATATTAAGCCCTCATGGATGCTTCAGCAAGCATCTCTAAGTTAGCCTTCTCATTTTGGTCCTTTAGGGTTTCTTTGAGCTTGTTTTCCAGCTGTTTGACCTTGATGTTACAAATCATATTCTTGGTCTGGTAGTGATGTGCCATGTGCCTTAGTAGTTGGTTATCTCTATTGGCCTTGTCCAGAAGCTTCTCCAAGTGGTCATTGACCTTGTCTAACCAATACTCCTTGTCCTCATTAACCTCTAAGGTGATTCTGTCCTCCAACTCTAGTTCTTCATCCAGCAAGATGTGTTTTTTCTCCTCTTTTAATGCCTTCTTGAGCCCTTTGGTTCTTGGCCTCTTTTTCTTGCCTTGTCCTTTAGTTTCTTCAGGTTCATTGATCTCCAACACTGATTTGCCTTTGCTTAGTTGTTGCAATAGTTTAGCTTGCTCTTTCTCCATGATAAGTTGTTTAGCCTTTAGCTGGTTGTTTTCTTGTTCTAGGAATGAGATGACAAACCTTTCCCTTGCCATGTTGTCCATGAGTTCTCTAATTTGAGAGTATTTTTCTTTGATAGTCTGTTACATACTTGAGGGCTCATTTTCTGTTTCTGGGTCTACCAACTCAAACTCATGCTCAATCAAATATTTATCCTGTACTGGTGATCCCTGTTTTTCTGATGTAGAAGGCTTGGCCCCTTTCTTTCCATGAGAAGCAAACACAAGCCTTTTTCCTCTTTGGTATATCCTAGTCACCTAAAGTCTGGGTGCTTTAGGAACCTCCACTGATTGGCTTGATGATCCTATTTCCATCTGTTGTGTTGGAATTTTTGGATGCTGAACTAAAACATTAGCTTCATGCCATTTCAAAGTTGTCTCCATGAAAGACTCCCATGTCATGTTTTTCTCTGCAAGCTGATGGAGTACTACAGTTTTGATCAAACTATGGTGAAAAAGACTAGGATAATTTTCTTTGTTTTTCACCTGTACCATCTCATACATCTTGACCAGGCTTCTACATAGATAGTTGCACATGTTAAGAGGTTTCTGAGCTGTAAAGTGAATTAGAAGCCGAATGTGATAGGCATACAATCTAGAAAGCTTTCCCTCACATGTGAAGAATTTCATGACAACCTTCATTAATGGAGCATACTTCTCCAACATGTATCTAAAGGGTATGATATGTGTATGGGTTTCCCTATATGGTGTTTTGAAGAAGGACCTGTAATGCTCAAGATCTAAATTCATGCCCTTAAGCCAATATTCTCCATGATCTGGTATCCTTATAGCAAGTGAAATAGAAGCCACTGAAAATGTGAACTCAACTCCAGCAATGATATCACTTTCCCCTTTCAAATGAGTGGTGATCCAATCTATCAATTGTTCATGAAAACCAACTTCACACACCCTTTTGCAAAACTCTAGACAACTCACATCTTCAAAACACTGCTTCATGAAGGGTGATGTATTGATTTCATTTCAACTGGTAGGTTCATATCTAAGAATTTTTCCTCCTTTATAGTGTTTTTCCCTCTTTGGTGAAGAATCACCTTCCATGATGACAGAAACCCTAGCAGCAGGAAAATGAGAAAAAATTGTGAGTGATGAGTGAAAAAATTAAATGATGGATAGGTGGAGTGGAAATAATGGTAAGGGAGATTCTAGGAGATGGATAGGGATTGTAAGTAACTTATGGAACTTAAATGAGGTGAAATGAAGGAAAGGAGTGCTTGTAAGAAATAAAAAAACAGAGTTTCTAGGAAAACTGGCCAAATTACTAAGAATGAGCTAGGGTTTAGTTATTGGTGAAGTAATATGATGATTTGTAGTTGGTTCAGTGGGTCAAGATGTATTTTAAACATGTGTAGAGGTGTAGGATAAAATATTTACATGTTTAGCATATGAAAACTAGACTAGCCATATCAACCCTAGCTCTTTGCATGATAATTTTACCAAAAACGTTAGATGAAGAAATATTGCATTTGAATCCATATTGCTAAAGAAAAAAGGTAAGTGAAGTGAAGTACTTACTTGTAGAGAAGTCTAGATTAGCAAGAAAGTAAACAACAAGCTTCAATTTTGAGTTTTGGGTCATTTATGGAAGGTTTCAAGTTGCTCTAGCACAAGCGCAACAAAATGTCTGGAAGAGCAGCACCAAAGTGCAACGCAGTGTCCAGAAGCACAGCCCCAGCCTCAGAAGTGCAGTGCAGTCTCTGGAAGCACAACGCCTTCAATTTTTGCTAATTTTGCCTAAAAACCGAGTTTTTCTTGCCATTGGAGGAGAGATCTCGATGAAAAAAGGGAAATAGAAGGAAAATGAAGTGATTTTGGGGCTTTTTTAGTTTATATAGGCAAGTATGTTTCCCCTTTGAAAAGAAATGGGCCCCACAAACCTTTTAAAAAAAACTAATTTTTCACCTTTAAGACTGAGTCATTTTCGAGAGCTGAAACTTGAGTTGCATTTTTACCTTTTAAACACTGAAACTTCTTCTCCTGGAACCTTTGAAACTGAGATCATGAAGAACTTGTGAAACTTCATCAAGCTAATCTCAAAGAGCTGCTTGTCATGATTTATTTGATGTTGGATTTACACATGATGATGATGGACCTTGAAACCCTAATGACTTAATGAAGACCTGAGATTGAATGGAATGGTGATGATGATGACTGATATAATGAAAATATTCTTTTTACTATGACACCTTCATCTGAATGAGGTAGGAGACCAGCATGTGTGATTTTCCAAAAAGAATAAAAACATTCCTAGACCAACTAGCGAGCGAACAAATTTTACTCTATAAACCTAGTGACATGATAAAATTTGATCTTGAGACTTTTGACGGACTTGGTAAAATCATATTTGATCACTGATGGAAGGTAGATAATACTAACACTAACACTACCAACAATTTGTGGATGACACCCTCCTAATTAATCACTCCTCTGTCATTGAACCCAAATACTTTAAAGTTGTTATGTACCTCTTCTCAACACCTTCAAGCACCTCCATCCACTTGGAGAAATCCCAAATATTATTTTCAAACACCCCTCTCATCACCCAATGAAACATTAAGCACATATTGGGATTCTCCTCTGCCTTTTTCCCTTCCAAGTACCTTGGATCCATGCCCATAGACTCAACCATTAAACATTCTTCATGGCATGACCTCCTTGACAAGCTCACTTGCAAGCTTAGTTGTTGGACCTTCCAACCTCTCAAAATATCCAATTGTATTTTTCTTCTCAAATCAGTGCTTGAAGCCATGCATGTTTACCTCTTTTCTATTCTTGTTGCTCCCAAATGGGTTCTCAAATCCATCAAATCTATTCATATCCTTCTTATGGGGAGGAGCTTAAAGCATAAATGACCCTTAATCAAATGGGACACCTTATGCTTTTGAAATCCAAATGAGGTTTGGGGTTTCACGATCCATATGTTTCCAACAATGTTTTGTGTGCTAAAATATGGTGGCACTAGCTGAAATACACAACAAAACCATTGTCGAAAATTTGGCACATCAAATATTCTAATAATATTTCTCAGAAAGATCTCATTTGTCTCTCCACTTAGATACAAGGATCTCTCATATGGAACCTGGCCAAACTCAAAAAAATTGTAATCCAAATGCATAGCTTCTGGGAATTACATGATGAGAGAACTATGCATTTCTAGACAGACTCTTCGAAGCAGCTACTAGGTTTGAGAAACATCCTCACTACTCCCCACAACTAGGATATGGCCCAAATGTTTGCCTTAGCTTGGTCCATCATTTCTAGGAGGACATGGGACCCTCAAAAGTTCACCAATGGAAATAATCCATCCTATGTAGGGAATAAGATACATATCACAATATAAACTCCATATAGGATGCTCTCCTTCAAATATCAATGAGAAACAAAGAAGGACCATACATTCTTTCGTGGGGCTATCACAACCTATCCAGATTCACAGTTAAGGAAGCTCACCATCTCTTGACTCTGAATCAACCAATCACACCAGAACCTTTCTAGAAAGAGCTCTGGTCTATGAAATTATGGCACCAAGTTACAACATTCACCTAGACCCTCCTAAGATGTTGCACTCTTACTTGGGATAACCTTCTCAAAATAGGTTTCGAAGGCCCGTCCAGATGCTACATGTGTAAGTCTCAACATGAAAAAATAGATCACTTATTCGACATTTGCACAATGGAAAATATCATTTGCGACAAATTAGCCAAAGTTTTCTAGTGCCCAAACAAAGAGGAGGGAAACATCACCCAATCCATCAAAAATTGGGAAAAAAATCCTTTTCAAAGAAAATTCCTCAATAGGATATGGACAATTTCCCCTAGTCTTTTGATATGGGAAATATGGAAGGAAAGGAACCTAAGAATTTTCAATGAAAATAAAAACTCTTTGGAGGGAATATGGAAGATCTTCAACATAAACTTAGAGGAAACCATGTATCTCTCCAACTGGGATGACAAATATTTCCAAGGACCGCTCAAAGAAAGAGAGATATTGACTTGGTGGAAGTTCAAAGACTCCAAAGCACATGATGCCGCCTCTCATATTCTTACTATCGATCCCTCATCAGAAATCTGGTAGCCACCTCCAAAGAATCATTATAAACTCAACTTCGACGGTGACTCTAAGGGAAATCTAGGGGAAGTTGGCACTGGACGGGTTATACACATTCACACCAAAGAGATCATCAGGATTCACATGGGATACATTGGATAGAAAAAAACAATGTTGCAAATCTTGTAGCCTTAATCCCAGGTCTCTGAATAGCCAAAAAAAATCATCTATTTCCTGTCATAGCTGAAGGGGACTCTAAGATCATCATTCAAGAATCTCACAAGATCCTAAACGGCACACCTCCCTCCAAGCATTCTACAAGTTAGAAACTGGATCATAGTATGAAAAAACTTGCCTAAATTATATCTCAACAAGATGCCATTGTCTTTTCCCATATGATACATAAGGCTAATTCTTTGGCAGATTTCCTAGCTAATAAAGGGGTGGAAGAACAAACCCACTTCTAGGACTGGTCCCTATCCTCTCCTCACATTGCAGAATGGGCATTCAATTGGAGAAACATTTGCATTCAAGACCTTCATCTACTAGATTTGGGCGGCACATTGATGACAAAGTCCTCTCAATGGAGGCATTAAACCCTGAAAGGGTGGAAAGAAACAAGTGGTGTCCATGTGCTTTCAACGCCCGCAGTTTAACAACTATGACAACACCCTTGAATAATTTGACTCACTTGCTCTACATACACCTTCTAATCTCTCTTTACTTCACCCTCTTGCCCCTTTCATTTTGTGTGCCTCTCCCTCAGCCTCAGAAAATTTTCATTGACTTTAAGACCCTCCCCTACCTCATTTCATGCCCAACACTCTCTTTTTTGTCTTTGTAATTCTCCCATCCCTCCCGACATTATCCTCAAACACCTCATCTTCACTCTCTTTATCCCTTAGTCTATTTGATCTAGGTGGATATTGGTGGCCACCTACCTATTCCACTTGGACACTCATAAGTGTTTCTTTCCATTTCCTTAATTGCAGCATAATTTACTATTTTTGACATAATTTCGGGTCGTGAACTTCTGAAGCCGCTTTGAGGCCCTACACAACATTTTTTGAAAAAGGGAAACTCCCATAGTTTACAGTAGGTATTTTCATTCAAATGTTTTAGTCCTTGGATAGATCTTTTTGACGAGGTATTGTACACACCAAACATAGATCATATGCACAAGTTACAACCCTAGGAAGTTAATGTACCAACTAACACCAACGGGGCCCACAAACTTTTGGCGCTTCATCTCCTAGGGTTAGTTTTTTGGATGTTTACTGTTTTACCTTATTTCTCAATAATAAAAAGGCCTTCAAGCCTCATTGTAACTGTTATAGTTCCATTTGGCCACATCAACCCCGACTTACAGATTAGTACTATTAAGGCCCATCAAACCCTAATTCAGTTGTTACATGCCCTAAATGAAGTCAACCATCAGAATGCCTCCTTCCCAAGAGATTCCATGACTGAAATCATCCAAAAACTACCTCTAAGAAGATCAGCGCAGGCAGGCCTTTATCAGGGTGCACTGCAGTGCAGCCCAGTACACTGCCAGGGTGCATTGCAGTGCACTTGAGCCCTCTTTGGCCTGCACTGGGCGAATTTGAGCGAAATCTACATTGGGGTTTGGAATATTCTTATCTATAGGATGACTCTAGAAGTTTACTAAGGCTATCCACTCCTTTGGGCTCAAAATTGGATGAGGGAGGGAGTTAAGGATCATCAATCCCTTTATCCCTTCCTCCATGGAACTAAATCCTAAGTTTGGGAGGGCATTCATTATCACCATTTACGGCATAACTTCCTTCATTCACCTATAAAAAGACCATTCATCTAAGTGATCAGGGGCTGGAAATCATTGAATTATAGGGAGATGTTGTTAGTATGAGACTTGAGTTGGTTTCAAGTATTGTAATGATGTCAAAGTGTCTTGCTTTTCATGAGGAGAGGATGGGATTGAATGGGAGGAGTGACACTGAATCAAGCAAATTGGGTTGTAACTCTTCCTTTTACTAATAAAGTGTTCAAAGATTTTTCCATATGTTTGTACTGTTCATTGATGCTTTCATATGTGTACTATGCACTTGATTCCATTTTATGTTTAATCAATAGATCATTATCATATGCTTTGATCAGTTTTTGTCTTATGTCTGTCTGCAGGTAATTTTCAAACAGATTAAGTACGGAAAGGAGCGACAGAATTGGTCAAGGGAGATAAGGAGTAAGTGAAAGCTTTCGATAGGCTTCTTTACTGTCTTATTTAATCTATTGGTTGTAGAAAAATTAGAGAATTCGCTGCACTATCGTTCTAGACTTAGATACTAGTCTAGGGGTTTAAGCGTTTATCCGTAGACACTAAAACTTCCCAAAACAAATTGGTGACGCCACTGGGGAGCGATTATCTGTATTAGTATCTTATCAGCCTCTTGAGACTTTTCTACATACTGTACTAGTGGTCGTTGATTGAATTTTAGTCTTATTTCATTGAAAATTGAGTCAAAACTATGTCAAATTACCTTCAAAAATGGCTTATTGTCACCAGCGCAACCCAATGAAGCACACAGTGCGATGTAATGCACTTCCCGCATAGAGCCAGTGCACTAAAGCACACTATCTCTCACTGCAGCCTACACTGATCCCTTGAGGGTCAATTTCCCATCTAGGAACTGAAGTTTTTGCCAATTTTCTCATGTTTGGATGATTTTCTAAATGTCAATGATGTCTTGTCTCTGAAAGTAGCTTTTCATCTCCTTAGCTGGCACTACTTAGACTAGAATTCATAAATGTTTCTTATGTATTTAATTTGTCATTTTCAATCTATAGTCGAAAGTTAGTTTTTGGTTGATTGATCTTTGTCGAAATAAAGTGTCGTAAAATCGTCTTTTCCTTCGAAAGTTGAATTGTCATAAAGTATCCATTCATGAAACATCGACTGATTGATGTATGCATATGATTAGTATTTTCGTTGAAAGTGTCATGATTCCTCATTTCTTTGAAAACGAAAGTGTCATAAAGTCTTCCTTTCCTTAAAAAGGAATTGTCACAAAATCATCATTTTTATGAAAAGAGTTTATTGATCGGTTGTGCATTAGTTTTCCTTTTTGTTCATTTACATTAAGGGAAATCGAAAAGAAATACATGCATGTTGCATTGAAAATGTTTGTGTGTGCTGATAAGAATAGTGTAGGGAATTTGCATTTAGATTGTGCTCTTTTCTCTTTGATCAAAAGAAATCTAATTTCCCTATCCCTAACTAGCTAGGATTTTCATTGTTAAATTGAATGGAAAAATGCTTATCATGATAGTTTCATTCCTAGGAATTTCAAAATACATCACGTGGTGAACTTGAAAGAAAAATTCCTAAGCAAGATCAACTTAAAATAAACATCAATTTACCTAATGGAGCATTTTCATTAACGAGAACATTTACTAGTTCTAGGCTAGAGATGTGTTCCTGCATCATAAAACAAAGTAGATATCGTTAACTTGTTTGCAATACATCCCGAGTGTGATACCTCATTCCACGTATGTGAGTATATCGTAGCTCATCCACGTACCTTCGGGTATATAGGGCGGTGTTACAGTATGTAAAGTATATGGGAATGCTCTCATTGTGCGGTTTTGCATTAGACAATGCTTATGCGGACTGGGCCTCCATGTACCTTTGGGTATATATGGGAGGAAAAATCTAGGTTGCTATCCATCCTTAAGTAACCGAGTCAGCTACCTTGTAAACTGTGATACATCGAACACAACATTCGGGGAGATTGCCTGCTTGTACTTCTTGGTTCGCCAGGAGGTATTTTGCAGTTCACAGTTGCTTGGTAAACCTTTTTCCTAGTATAGCCCTTTGTGTTTATTTCTTTTTTGATAATAAAATTATTCAGCAATCGTGGAGTAACATCAACCCATACCCCGTCATTTGTGGAGAACAGCGAGCAAACCACCTTTGCCTCCCGAAGTGACACCAAGTCGGGCAAAGTGGTCTCACTTAACAGAGTCTAGTACATCAAGAACTCCTAGTTCTTCATCTGAGTTAACTGAATCATCTATTTCGGTAAGTACAGAGACTCCAGTTACTCCAACTATTTCTAGTACATCCATTCCTGAAGAAGAAGTTTCACAATTACCTAAGGACATTAGCACTGACACTAGTGAAACAGTAACCGAATTTGTTCAACAACAAGTTGATCCTTAACTTGAAATTTCTCAACAAGAAAGTACTTCTGAACTTGAATCAGTTCAACTAGAAGTTAATCCAGAATCTATCCCAGTTCAAACAAAAGTTACATCTGAACATCTGGACTTTGAATTTGAACATTCAGAAGTTTTTACTTTACCAGAAGACGATCAACTGGTTACCCCTCAAACATCAGTAACTATTGAAACTTCAACTTCATCAACACCAGAAATATTTTACAAACCTGACGATGAAGTTCTTCCACCAGGTTTAATTGCTATATAGGAGGAATTGGAAGAAGATTCCACCCCTGGAACCCTGTTTCATTTTGGAACTGGGCTTTATCTTTACCTTAATACTCCTGATTTTTTCGCTTCATTTGATCCTGCTTCTTTTCAAGTACCCATCGATTCTTTAGGACAAATTTTGGGTTAGTTAACTATGGCTGAACAACTGTCAACATCTCAGACTATATCATTTGATGCAGGTGTAGTAGAATCTTCTATTTTAACCTCTTCGATGTTTTCTACCACACCTGAGTCGCACCTATATGGTGAATCGTCCATCCCGGTTGGTTACCAATCATTGTCTAGAACCCACTCAGGGGTTGCTTCTACACCATGGTCAACACCCATGTCCTCAACCGGAATTTTACCTGGTTCTTCTCTAATGGGAACTCAATAGTTTGATCCTGCATATCAATATCAAGTTGGGCAATATGGTCAACAAAGACATATGTATACATTAAATATTGTATTACCACCGTATGGAGAGAAATATGCTTATTCACCGTATCCTCCTTATTCTGGGGGACTACCATACGGTAATATCCCACAGGATTCAGGTCAATCTGGAATTAGAGTGTGTCAATGGCAACCAACAATGCCAGTTCAACCAAGGCTTGTGTATCCAACACAACCAATGCAAACTGTGTCAGCTATTCCCACTACACCTGTCGTTACTACTATACCACAATCACAAGTTCAAACCGTTGTATCTCAACCAGTACAAACTGATCCTTCTACCTTGCAATCACAAGTTTCAAGTAAATAAATTCAAGTTCCTCAAGTTGTTGTACAACAAACACTTGTTTCTGGAGTTCCGCAACAACCTCAGGTTAGTATACCCTTATCTGGACTAACCCAGGCTTACACTGGTATAATTTATTCACAACCTGGCCAACCTTTCATTGTTGGACAACAAAAACTATTAAATCAACAACAATTGTACCAAAAACAATAGTTGATTCAACAACCGTGGCAGCCTCAATTTCAACAACCCCAATTCCAACCCCAGTTTGGACTTGTTCCATAGGCTCAACCTAGTTTTGGTCAATCTCAAGCTTACCAAGGTCCTGGTCAACAAGGCTTTGCAGGTTATGGACAACCACACATTCAACCTGGTTATAAACAACCACCTTATATTGGTTTTTTTCAACAACCATACCAAGGTTACCAAATGTAGATGCCCTATGTCGGTATGCAAAGACCTATTGCTCAGGCAATTCCACCATATCCCGGGTATGCTCAACCTGACTTGAATCGATAGTTGTCGTTTTTAGCAACTTTAGAATTACCATATTTAAATCGGCTCTCTAAATATCCAATCCTATATGCACCTTGGTGGCCGGTAATTCAGCACAAGTTACCATCTGACATTCCGAAATTTAATGGAAATCCTAGAGAAGATCCATCAAATCATGTTATAAACTTTCATTTGTGGTGTTCATCAAACTCCTTAAATGATGATTCGGTCAGACTTCATCTTTTCCAAAGAACACTTACTGGTCCAAGTGCTAAATGGTACATTGAATTACCTAGGGCTTCTTTCGATAATTTCACCACTTTAGCCACTACATTTTTGACCTACTTCCAGTTACCTATCATATATGAGACTAGAACAGAACTCCTAACCAACTTTAAACAAACCACTGCTACCCATATATTAGATCATATTCATGAGTGGCGACGTCGCCATCGAATGGTGAAGACATTTGTTCCCGGTCAACTTTTAGCTGAGTGGTTCAAAAAATCCTTGTTGCCATCAATCACCGAGGATGTGGCAAAAGGTGGAGTTGTCACAGAAGAGCAAGTTATTGCTTGTGCCCAATACTTGGATTTGATTTACACACAATCCAACACGCTTTATGATAAAATTCCCAATGCACCTTGACCAGCTTTCACTGTTCCTCCTCCTCCACAATCGAGTATCGACTCTCATGCTGGCGACATTGTGATTGGTTCTTCAAGCAAACAAATAGCAGGAAGACCATCTGGTCAAACTCTTGTTGTTTCCAATCAAACTACCAAGGCATCAGAAAATACTCTTGCCTCTGAGATTAATGCCATGTCATCTGAAAAAGGTAAAAATCCAAAGCAACCAGGGAGCAAGAAAAAGGGAAAAACAAAAAGAAACAAGAAAATTCCCCTCCAGAGAAATCATTTGATTCCTCTACTTTGGCAAGGAAACCTCATTATCCATGTCTGATATGTAATGACAAGCATTTTACTAGAGATTGTCCACATTGCTTTGAGGTCTCTAAACTTTTAAAGACTTCAAACACATTGGCAGTGTTAACTAATCCGTTTCCAACCCCAAAGATACATTTGGTTGCAATAGACCATGCTTCCACATCCCAAGTACTCATGTTATCCATCACAAAGCCACAAAACAAAGTTTTGGTGTCAACAAGAAACAAATATTATGGAAGTTCGTCATCGTCGAATAATCAGGTCACTAATCAACCTAATCCTTTGACTTTGACTTCATCTGAAGTTGTTCCACCCATTGTACCTGAAATCGACATTCAACCCTTGGGCTCGAGCAACTCAAAATTATAACATAGTGGAAGATCTTGCTTAATCTCCTTGTGGTATTTCAACACTTGAGGTGTTGCAAAACTATCCCTCCCAAAAGCAGGCTTTACTGTCAGCAATAGGTGGAATAGATCCTATGGATTCAAATCTTGTGGTTTTTAACCATGCAGGATATTCACCACAGTTACTGACGCAATTATCTTTCCTAATCCAAGTAAAAGCTCTCAATAAGAATGTTCACCGAACTATTATTGATGAGGGGGAATCTACTTGCATTATATCCATGAGCTACTAGAAAACACTTGGTTCATTGTTGTTGTCACGATCGTCAACCACGTTGAAACCCTTTGATGGAAAAACATATACTCCATGTGGGATTTTAAGTAACCTGCAAATCAAACTTGGGGGAAAAACGATTATTGTTGAAGTTGAGGTAGTTGACAGACCCCTCGATTACAACATTTTACTGGGAAGGCCTTGGGTATATGCTATGGCTACTGTGGTTTCCACGTACTTTCGTACTATTGCATTCCCTTTTAAGGGTGGAATCACAGTCATTGATCAGCTAGCCTTCTTTGCCAATATTTCACATGCTACGGGAACCATTTCATTGGTACATGGACCCCCGCTATCACCTCAAAGTGTTGGAGTAGGTCTCTTTAAAGATCCTTCCCTAATGGGTACTTTTACCCTACCGTCAACATCTGATTTGGCGGAAGTGGCAAGAGTAGAGACTTGCAACATGATTTCCTCCACCTCATCTGATTTAAGGAGGATAACCAACCAAGTTGAACTTGATAGTAATATTGAGGTGTTTCCATTAAGCCCCATTGAATCATCATAGCAATCAATCGTTCGGGCTTGTGCGGAAAACCCAAATCCACACTCAACATTTGTATGGGTAGATAGGTCATTAGAATATGGTACCTCTTCGGATCCTTTTTCACGTATACATTCTATGGATGAAGGAATCATCCAATCAATGACGATAGGAGAGGAACCATGGGAAAATTATCATCGTCTTTCATATCTTCTAGATGACATCGAAGATTATTCAAATGAGCTAAACCACCCATCAATCATTGATTTCTTGTTGAATTCTGTTAGAGTAGATACTGTAGATTCTGAGCGTAATTTGTCAAACATAGAAGAAATGATTTCTATAAACATTTCGACCAAGCCTAACATTGTAGAGAACATTCATGTCGGCAAATCTTGTTCTCCATTGGAACTTGATAATTACCGTGCTCTCTTTTGTGAATTTAGAGATATTTTCGCATGGTCTTATGAGGAGATGTTAGGAATTGACTCAAGCATTGTTGAACATGAAATCAAAATGTACCCTGATGTCAAAATAGTATGATAGAGGCTTCGACTTGTTCATCCAAAGAAAGTTGTTGCCATTAAAGCAGAGGTTGAAAAAATTTTGCATGTTGGCTTCATTTTCCTTGTACCTCTTACCGATTGGGTACCTAACATTTTTCCAGTTATGAAAAAACAAGGGAAAATTCGAGTGTGCATCGATTATAGGGATGTAAATCAAGCATGTCCAAAAGACAATTATCCTACACCCTTTATCGACCAGATTATTGACGAATGTGCCAGGTGTGAAATCTTCTCATTCATGGATGGATCTTCTGGCTACAACCAAATCAATATCTGCCCACAGGACCAATCTAAAACAGATTTTATTTGTTCGTGGGGAACTGTTAGGGTCCCACCCTAACCCCCTTATTTATGTAATAGGATCGAGTCATAGTTATAGTTAAGTAAAGAGTCAATAAAGCCCATATTAATAATTGTAAGTGGTTAACCCGCATTTAATGAAGGGACCATAGTTAGTTGAAAATGGGCCATGGTATTAGATAGATGGTATTAATAAGAACCATGGTATTTCCCCATCGTATTGCTTGTATGAATCCTATATAAAGGATAGAGACTCCCCTCGAGGAGCATCGTGTCATATTTTGTATTGAGTTCAGCTCTATTGGAGGGTGCCCCCTCGAAGAGGCAAGTGAACATTGCTTTCTGAATAATAAAATACTTGCTGTTATTTCTCATTGTTCTATGTTCTAGGTCTATTTCTTTGCATATTTGGTATTCTAGTATCATCTTGTAGGTTAAGAGCATAAAAAGTGGTATCAGAGCGCTTTTCAGGGTCGATGGGATCTCCATTTTTTAGCAAAATGTTTTTTGGATAGAGACGTGTTCTGGCATCTTTAAACCACGGGATTTGTCATTGAATGCATAAACCTGCGGATTTGGGGAGGCATGCACGCAGGAAATACAAGAGATGGTCACACTTCTTGGACTCCCTTGTAACCCCTATGGGTACCCCTTCGAGTAGTAGTGCATTAGATAGAACCACACACAGACTATCTTCCAAGTACCCTTTGGGTATATCGGAAGCCCCCTAGCTCCCTTGAAAAATCACCATAGATAAACCGTCAGCTGTCTTGCTGCTACAGTACACTGAGAACAGCACTTGGAGAGATTACTCGCGCGTACGATAGGGTAGTCGGGTTGTATGGCTAAGTGTATGGTTGATCCTCCTTGGTTAGTGCCCTGAAAAATTGGGCCGAGTACTACTGTCATACCCTTATGTATATTGAGTTCTATAGCACCTGACACTCCTGGAGACCATAGTTCCCTTATCTATCTCTGGATCACGCATAATGTTTGCCAGATCAGCTCTCACAAGTGGGTTTTTTGTCGCAGCATCAATAATCAGTTCTGTCGTTTAGATCTATCAGAACAACCATTCGGATCTATCAGAACCGCAGCAGTTATCAGTTTCGTCGTTCAGATCTATCAGATCAGCCATTCGGATCTCTCAGATCCATCAAATCCGCCATCTAGATCTGAGTAGTTGTGTGTATTCCTATACCTGGGCGTGATTTTCGCAAGACTTTTGGCAGCATTGACAATTCTGGGATTCAGCTACTGCAGTATTCCTAGGCAAGGAGTAAAACTCTGTTCAGATAAAAAAAAAAAATCTGAGACCCCCTTGGGCCACTTATTGGTGACTTATCCCATCAAAATCAGGACGACAAGCTGAGCAAGGTGGTACCATTCAATTTTTAGTGCCAAAAAAATTCGGGCGGTCCCAAAATTTCAAATACATCGGATCGGTGCAGAGCTCAAGCTATGGCGAATGAGAAGATCGACGAACTTAAATCAACATTGAACGAGGTCGTGACACTGCTACAGAAATTAAATACAACACTCTCTAAGGGCAAGGTGGAGGCACGCGAGGAGGCCTATATTGGCAATGAAAACATTGAGGGTGAGTCTAGCCAGTCACTTCACCTCTATGGAACCCACCAACAATTCCATCTACGACCACCCAAGCTGGACATGTATAAATTTGATGGTTCTCACCCGGCAGCATGGATAGCACAAATGGAGCAATATTTCAATCTAAATTACATCCTAGATAATGTGACTCAGCATAGTGTGGGTATCATGTACTTGGACAATGAAAGATGGCAATGGTGGCAATGGCATCAACGTTGCTATGGAAGGCCCTTGACTTGGGAGACATTCAAAAAAGCTCTTATGGATCGCTTTGACCATGAATCTGCCTTTTTGGGTCATCTCACTAAGCTCCGACAGACAGGAACAGTGGATGAATATATTACAGCCTTTGAAGCCTTAGCTTTCCACATTGGTGGTCTACAAGATGAGTTCTACATGGAATGTTTTTTCAGTGGTCTTAAAGAAGCCATACAAGCCCACATCCGACTGCACCACCCTAGCTCATGGCTACAATCTTGCAGGATAGCTCATGAAGTAGAACGTGCGTTAGCGGCCCACTCCAGTTGCCCAAATTTCATCACCAAGGTCGCTCCCCACAGGCTCAAAGCACTACCCAAACACTCAAGGTTCAAAAGGTGTCACCGGCAGCAATGGCGGAAAGAAGAAAGTAAGGATTATGTTACTAATTTGATGAGAAATACTCCCCCAGGCATAAATGCAAGGAGCCCAAATTCTTTCAAATTGATGCCACTGATCACAGTTCATCAGATCACAGTTCATCGGAGGAAGTCCCACCACTTGAGGAACCAGAGGAGGAAGAAGAGGACAACCAGTAGGACAATGTACATGAAGAACCAGTTATCTCGCTGCATGCTTTAGCAGGGATTCCTTCGCCTCAAACTCTCAAAATCAAAGTTTTTATTAAGCATCGCCCAGTAGTAGTCTTGATTGATAGTGGAAGTGCACATAATTTTATCCATCAAAGAGTCACGGAAGCAGTGCATTGTTTTGTCCGAGCAGTTTCTAACTTCCAGGTCCAAATTGTTGATGGGGGAACAATGAAATGTGAAGGCCGCTGTGAAAATTTCAAACTTCAAATGGGGGATTATCAGGTAAAGACCCACATGTTTTCCATACACATGGGAGGGTGTGACATTGTCCTCGGTGCTGAATGGATTCGCACACTTGGCCCAATCACAATGGATTTCCAGGAGTTATATATGAGCTTTAAGCAGAACAGCCACACACATACCCTCTGCGGACTCCAGGTGGGAGCTCCCTCTATCATCAGCTCACATAGCTCAATTGTTAAAAAAGGGCCACCATGGAGTTATAGCTCAATTTAATGCCATCCAGGTCTTCAAACCTAATTCTCTTCATATTCATCCTAAGAGGCAACAGATCTTAAATAACCATATGCTAGTCTTTGACAAGCCTCATGATATTCCACCCTCGAGAGGGGAACATGATCATAGCATCACTTTGGTCCCAGGGGCCCAACCACCAAATGTGCACCCATATAGATATCCGTTCACCCAAAAGAATGAAATAGAAAAAATAATCAAGGAACTTTTGGAAGGAGGCGCCATTCGTCCGAGCATTAGTCCTTATTCATCGCCAATGGTCATGGTGCTCAAGAAATATGGGGAATGGTGTACGTGTCCAGACTTCAGGGCCCTTAATAATTTGACAGTCAAAGATAAATTTCTCATCCCGGTTGTCGATGCTTTTCTGGATGAACTATGTGGGGCTCAATTCTTTACTAAGCTTGATCTTCACTCAGGCTACCACCAAATTCGCATGAAAGAAGTCAACATTCCAAAGACTACTTTCCGAACTCATGAAGGCCATTATGAGTTCTTGGTCATGCCATTCGGTCTTTGTAATGCCCCATCCACTTTTCAGGGCCTTATGAACCACCTGCTCAAACCATATCTTAGAAAATTTGTCCTTGTTTTCTTTGATGACATCCTCATCTACAATCGCACTTGGGCCACACATCTTCAGCATGTAGATCTGCTCTTGCAACTGCTCTACAAGCATAAATTATTTGTCAAGATGTCCAAGTGTTCTTTTGGCATGGAAGAAGTTGAGTATTTGGGTCACATTGTGGGGCATGAAGGTGTCAGGGTGGACCCCAAAAAGATCTAGGCAATGCAGGATTGGCCTCAACCGAAGACCTTAAAGAGCCTGAGAGGATTTTGGGGTCTCACAAGCTACTATTGAAAATTTGTCCATAATTATGGTCGCATTGTGAGGCCCCTCACTCAACTCCTCAAGAAAAATTCATTCCTCTGGAATGATGAAGCACAACAAGCCTTTACAGCTCTCAAAAATGCCATGTGTTCCACTCTAGTCTTAGCACTACCCGACTTCACCAAATCTTTTGTGATTGAATGTGATGCTTCGGGTACGGGTATTGGGGTAGTATTAATGTAGGAAGGTCGACCCTTGGCCTTCACGAGCCAACAACTAAGTGGGAAGAATCTGGGACAATCTACCTATGAGAAGGAGATGATGGCCATCTTACATGCAATAGATACTTGGCGACCATACTTATTGGGGTGACGTTTCCAAATCTGCACAGACCATCAAAGCCTTAAATATTTTTTGGAGCAACTCCTATCTTCACCACAACAAAATAAATGGCTCGCCAAAATGCTGGGATATGATTATGAGATAATCTACAAGAAAGGGCACGAAAATATTGTAGCAGATGCATTATCCCGCCAATTTGAGGAGGAAAGTACCCTGCTCACAATTTCCCTTCCCATTCCAGAATGGATTGAAGAGGCTTGCAAGGAATGGTTTTCACATCCCTGCCTCTCCAAAATCATTACTCAATTGCAAGCGGATCCGAATTCCACAGCAGGCTACTCATGGCAGGATGAGATTCTTCGCTACAAGGACAGAGTCGTAATATCACCAACATCCACCCTCAAAAGCCGCATTTTGGTGAAGTTGCACTCATCTCCCACTGTAGGACATTCAAGATTTCAGAAGACGTATGCTCACACTCGAAGATCATTTTTTTGGACAGGCATGAAAAAGGAAATTCTTTCTTTTGTAGCTGAATGCGATGTCTGTCAGCGGAGAAACAGTCAAATCACCAGGCACATTGCAGCCATTGCCCATCCCGGCATCAATCTGGACGGAGGTTTCTATGTATTTCATTACGGGTCTTCCAAAGTTAGGAAACAAGTCAATCATCATGGTGGTTGTGGACAGACTTTCTAAGTATGCTCATTTTTGCGCCCTACCCCACCCTTTTACACCAACTTTGGTCGCTCAATATTTCATGGATCAGATCTTCAAATTGCATGGCATGCCCACTTCCATTATGTATGATCGTGACCCGGTCTTCACCATAAACTTTTGGCAGGAACTCTTCCAGCTACAAGGTACCCAACTACAACTCAGTACTTCCTATCATCCACAAACTGATGGTCAAACTGAAGCAGTCAACAAATGTCTAGAAACCAACCTTAGGTGTTTCACTTCAGAAAAGCAACATCTCTGGGTACAGTGGTTACCTCTAGCTGAATGGTGGTATAACACAAACTATCATGCCACCACCAAAATGACTCCATATGAAGCAGTTTATGGTCAACTCCCTCCTTCCCCTACTTCTTATATCAAGGGATGCTCGAAGGTACAAGTAGTGGATCAACTCCTACATAACCACGCAACCATGCTGGCCCATCTTCGAGAGAATCTTCATCAAGCTCAAAACCACATGAAGCAAAAGGTATATCAACATTGCTCAGAACGCTAATTTCAAGAAGGGGATCAGTTATTAATGAGGCTGCAACCATATAAGAAAACATCACTCAAAGACAAGGGTTTTCAGAAACTATCTCTAAAATTCTATGGACTGTATCAAGTACTTCAACGCATTGGAGAAGTTGCCTACAAGCTAGCTTTGCCACCCACTGCAAAAATCCATCTAGTTTTCCATGTCTCATGCCTCAAGAAAGTGATTGGAAACAATTGCAGAATTCAAACTAGTCTACCTGAACTGGATGAAGAAGGGTCAATCTGGCTCCAACCTGAACAGGTTATGTGCACACAAGAACAGCACGTGTGTGGCCGCATGATCAAGGAATTCTTTGTCAAGTGGAAAGACACCTCTCCGGAAGATGCAACCTAGGAACCAGCTGCTATTCTTCAGCAGTTTCCGCAGCATCATCCTTGAGGACAAGGCTATTCTTATGGGGGAGGGCATGCTAGGGTCCCACCCTAACCCCCTTATTTATGTAATAGGATTGAGTCATAGTTATAGTTAAGTAAAGAGTCAATGAAGCCCATATTAATAATTGTAAGTAGTTAACCCGCATTTAATGAAGTGACCACAGTTATTTGCAATGGGCCATGGTATTAGATAGATGGTTCTAATAAGAACCATGGTATTGCCCCATGGTATTGCCTGTATGAATCCTATATAAAGGATAGAAACTCCCCTCAAGGAGCATCGTGTCATATTTTGTATTGAGTTCAACTCTATTGGAGGTTGCCCCCTCGAAGAGGCAAGTGAACATTGCTTTCTAAATAATAGAATACTTGTTGTTATTTCTCATTGTTCTATGTTTTGGGTATATTTCTTCGCATATTTGGTATTCTGGTATCGTCTTGCACATTAAGAGCATAACAGGCACATTCTCCTATCGAAAGTTACCTTTTGGTTTGAAGAATGCAGGAGCTACATTTCATAGGGCAACGAATTATGCCTTCCATGACATCAAGCACATTGTTCAACCTTATCTTGATGATTTGTTTTCTCATTCACGAAAGCGGACTGATCACTCGCAACATTTGAGAGAAATATTTCTACAGTGTCGACACTACAAGATACGGCTCAATCCACACAAGTGTGTGTTTTGTGTCGGCTATGGTTGATTGCTTGGATTCGTGGTCTCAAAATATGGAATTAGACTTGATCCAATTAAGGTTCAGGCAATCCTTGACTTGCCTCCACCTTTAAACTTATTACAGTTACAGAGACTTCAAGGGAAGGCAAACTTTCTGAGGAGGTTCATTCCAAAATATGTTGAATTGGTTAAAGTTTTTACTCGTTTATTGAATAAAGGGGTACCCTTCCATTGGGATCAGGTTGCACAAGCTTTCTTTGATGCTCTTAAAGATTCCCGATTAAAGCATCATTAATGTATGCCCAAAACTATCAAAAATACTATAACTTGTATCTCTTCGTTGCAGATACAACCATGGGCATGGTTTTAGTCCAAGAAGAAAGTGGAATTGAAGATCCTATTTATTACTTTAGTTGTAATCTCAACGATATAGAAAGTAAGTATTCCTATGTCTAAAAGTTAGCTTTGGCAACCATTCAAGCTGTGCAGAGATTTCGTCATTACATCCTCCTTCGTAAAACTACTATTGTTTCATATTGTAACCCTATGACATACATTTTTTCACGTCAATCGCTGGGGGGAAGATATTCAAAATGGATAGTTATTTTGCAGGAGTTTGATTTGGAATTCATCAAATGTAAATCAAAGAAATCTCTTTTTTTTCGCTGAGTTACTTTTTGACCTTCCCTTATCCTCCAATTATTCAACATCAGAAGCATCAATCTTGGATGAGTCTCTGTTTCTTATCTCGTTAAGTGATCCGTGGTATGGAGATATACTGGTCTATCTCTAGACCCAAGATTTTCGGCCTAATACCTCTCGCTCTGAACAGCGACGTACCCGATACCAAGCCAATTATTATCTAATCATTGGTGATATGCTTTATCGCCGTGGTTTCTATACGATTTTACGTAGGTGCCTCACTCATGAGGAAGCCGAGAAAGCTTTGAATGAATGTCATTCAGTTGCTTGTGGTGGACACTTATATGGATATGCTACCGCGCAGAGAATTCTCTGTGCTGGTTACCTCTGGCCAACCATATTCAAAGATTACATTATTTCTATCAGAAGTTGTCATGCATGCTAGACATATGACCAAAAAATCAGATTACCACCTGCACCTTTGCATCCAATCGTTGTTGTTGGCCCATTCGCCAAATGGGGCATTGACTTTATGACATGTGACCCCACCTCAGCGGAGGGGCATGGGTATATTATAGTCATCATTGACTATTTTTCCAAATGGGTCGAGGCGATGCCAACATTGAACAATAGTGGCGAAACGGTTGCTTTATTTTTCTTCAACCATGTGGTTGTCAGGTTTGGTGTACCACAATCCATAGTTATAGATCATGGATTGCATTTTTGCAATCATATGATGGTTGAGTTGACCACCAATTTAGGACTATCACATGATAGTTCTACTCCATACCACCTGCAAGCTAATGGACAAGTTGAGGCCATCAACAAAGTCCTTAAGCGCATGTTGCAGATAATTATTGGAGTTCATAAAATAAATTGGCATTTAATCATCTACTCGGCTCTGTGGGCACATCAAACCTCGGTGAGAAATGCGACTGGATTCACACCCTTTCAGTTGGTGTATGGTTTGAAAATAATCTTACCGATTCAATGTGAAATCTTGTCTCTCAAATTGGCAATTGACCTGCTACCTGACACTTCTGAAGAAGAAGTGTGTTTCTTGGATTTGATCCATCTGGATGAAACCCATCATGATGCCACATTGGCTAATGAAGCGCATAAGAAACATATTAAGGCACAATATGATAGAAATGTCAAGCCTCGTGTCTTCTCATAAGGTGACCTGTTCTTTCTTTATGATCAGGAGTATGATAAACTTGGAGTAGGAAAATTTGAACCACTATGGATGGGCCCTTATATCGTTAAACGTGTTTTGACGAAAGGTGCCTATGAGTTAGTGGACTATGAGGGGATTCCATTGTTGCAGCCCCAAAATGGGTTGTACCTTAAATGTTACTATGCTTAGTTAAGTATAGTAAAACTCACTATATATATGCTTTGATTGCATGTGTGTGTGTGTTTCTCTTAGAGTTTTTATTTGGTTAAGTGATCCACTTTGCATTTGTTGCAGATGTCGAACTTTTCGAAACCATTTGTTGGTTACGCCAATGGGGCTAGTCGTAGTACGCAAAACCTATCCTCTACAGCATGGGCCATTTTTGCTCCAAGAGGCGAGTTAGTGAGTTTTAGAGGGGTTTGTATTGGTCGATCAACAAACAATATCGCTGAGTATAGCGCATTGATTAAACTTCTCTCAGAAGCCATTTCACTTGGCATACACCGAATCATCATTATGTTGGACTCACAACTCGTTGTACTACAACTTATTGGCGTTTATACTATCTGAAACCCAATAATACATCACATGTTCCTTAGAGTTCGTATATTGGAAAGGTATTTTGAGTTTATTCAATATCAACATATTTCCATAAATCTAAACACATTAACTGATGCTCTAGCGAATTATGTGTTAAATAGAAATTTGCGACATATGTAAAGTAAATATTTTCAACTCACATCATCAGTTGAATAGGATTGCATCACATAACCATAATAAAACTTTGAAAGTAAAATAGATAGTTCTTTTAAAATTTTTTACAAACAGTTTGTGTCCAAGACAAAAATTGGTCATCTGACCCAAAAACTCAAAATGTATGCAAAAAAAATATAAGTAGACTAGTGGTGCTCATGATAACAGGTCACAACCTGTGTTGTCATGCATAAAAGTCTCATCCAACGGCTCGAAACACCAATGGTGTGGTGTTGCAGTCGCATAGACAACTCCTTGATTCGAACATCCGAAATGCCTAGGGTCAAACCCTCTATGTGGTCCTATAGTTCAGCCAGTGTCTCGACCAAATCTAAGTCTTAGAGAACTGCTCTCCCAATAGGTCTCTGTGCTGGCCCACCTACCACTCGTTAGTGTCCCACAGGTCGACCAAGTCCAACATTTGCATACATAAAAAAATGATTTTGTTTAGTCTTGGAAACTTTAAAATCAAAAAACACGTTGGTCAAACAATTTACCTATAGCACCCCACTGTGCTCCAACTAGTAACATCAAGTCTGGATCTCCACGGAAATCCATCCCTAAATATGGATACTCTGCGATGGCCATATCCTGTTGATCAAGCCACTCAAAGAATGCAGGGGTAAATGTAATCGATGGCTGACCAACATGCCTAGCCATAAGACCTACCCATCTCTGCATCTGTGGATCCCTAGGTCCAGATACACCCAGTGAAACAAGTTGTGGCTACATAAGTGGAATTCTCTCCAAGGAGAAAGAAATCAGGATCGACCCATAACCAAAGTTCTTTGTCTTTCTGCTTTTCACCTTAGTCAGTTGTTCTGTCAAGGATAAAAGTACTGCCTCGCACCAGTTGAACACTTTTGGCTCTAAACACTCTAATGCATACAACATGCACGATCTGTTTTCCAAATGTAGTGTCGTGCTGCTAGCCAATTTGGAAATGGTAAATAGGATCGTCCTCAAAGTTAAATCACTAACATCCCTAATGCTAATCTTTCTGTCCCTGCTAGGCTGTGCACCTAGCTGACAAAACTGTCGAATGTAATCTCTCACTGATTCACCCCCTCTGGAAAATCCAGAAAGTGAGATGGGGGCACCCCACCTGAATAGTCCGGTAAGAAAGTATATGTCATCAATGGTAATTGAGACCACTTTGTCTCTAATGTGAAATGCCTGATCGGTAGGATCCCATGAACGAACAAGGAACTGCAAAAGCTCAATTTGTTGCCTCATACCAGACAATCCGAAATATTTGAGTAACCCACAATTCTTTAGGGCCTCAACCGTGCCCTGGTTATTTAGGACAATCATATCATGTTCTTCATGCTCTTGTTCTCTCCATGTAATCGTCATTTTGATCCGATGAATACCTGAAAATACAACCATAAGGAAATTTAGGATCCATTTCTTGCAAAAAACAAAAGAATTTTTGGGTAAAAATAACTGAATGAAATTAGGTTTTGTACTCAGCGCAACACAACCTTAGGGATAATGCACTGCAATACAGGCAACCTTCTAGGTGAGTGCACTGCAGCGCACCTTTCGATGATCAAAGGGTGCGTTGATCCCAGGTTTGGAAATTGAAACCCTAGGGGCCCCAAAAACTCAAAAAGTTTTCCTGAAACTGAAAATAAATGATATCAAATGAAAGAGAACAGAGATATCTCCTACCTGGTCCGGACGACATGAGGAATGGTCCACTGAATCCTCCACAATCAGCTGGTGAACTTCGAGTAAAAATTGCTCCAAAGCACCAAAATCAAAGGGTAAATGTGAAATGGTAAAAATGAATGGTAAAACTTTTTTTTATGTTTATTTCTTGCACATTAATCGAATAAACATTAGTTTTTATTCATTTTATCCATGAAACGGGTATTTTTACTCTATTTTGATGGTGTTTTGAGTAGGTTTGACAACTGACATGCAGAATTTGACATGCTTAAATGTAAATTGAACATCTTTGACCACAAAGCAAACTTATATCTCTTTTTTGAGCTTTGTTAAAACAAAAAAGGAACCCCCTTGGAGTCCTCTTTAAGCTCCTTTCAAAATCTCTAAACATGAAAAGACTGCTGAGCGCTTGTCATTTCCAGCCTGTTAACGGATTGGAATTGATATCTACTCAGTATAATTTTAACCCTTTTTTGGGTTGAGATAGATTAACTACGAAAAATGAATACGTTGATCGAACATGATCAATAGGTTCTCTCTCGTATTGTTTTATGCTTTTTAGGACTTGAGAGACAAATCTACGAAAAAGAACTTTTGGAGTTTTCTTTTCGTCCCTTTTCAAACTCTCTAAACATGAAAAGGACCGAGTTATCTTTGTCATTAAACTTGTTAAAAACATCAAATAGCGACAAAATTTTCCATCTAGACAAGATCGAGTTTCACATTCGCTAGACTCGTTAAAGCATCAAATAGCGATGGATTCACCTGAAGGGTGAAATTATACAACAAGCATATGTTATCCTCCTCAAGCTTGATAAAAATAAAGAGGTACTGGTCAGCAATGACTGGGGAAAATTGGAAAAAGGGGAAAACACTTTATGGTAGCAAGTCACTCTTGAACATGACACTTTCACCTCATCACCGTGACTATGTGGGTTGGGTCATTCAGCTTGATGGTTATCATACCATCCATTACTTTGTTTTGGGTCAATGCTACCAATTCATTTTAGTGTCGCCGACATGTTCAAGAGAAGTCATTCAGTTCAAACTTCATCCTTTGCAATACCATAAACCTTCATTTTCATGACCGCCATTCCTGAACCTTCTGTCGTCAGTCGATTTTCATCTCCAAAATCATTTACCTTGTTTCGTGTCGTTGATGTGGGATACATCAAGGCCCTCATGTGACGAGTCACTTCTTGTCGACATCAGCATATTATCCAAGAAGTTGACTTAGAAACACCCCTTCAGTACCTTGAGGCTTGCATACATCAATGGTAGGTTTCTCGCTTCCAACTATAGGTTGACATCACCGGCCTTTGACCGAAAGACTTTGTATGGTGTTCAACATCCAATCATTTACTCACACCATGCGAAATGTATTGTAGTACCTTGAGGGTCATCATCATTATCGGTGATTCCTCTCACATCTGGTAATGGCTTACATCATTGGCTAGTAATCAGACGATGTCTTCCCTTGTTCAACTTCAGATCATCTATTCTCATGGTTAGACTTGTACTTGAGTGAAAGATTGAACGAGATTGAAGACCCCAGATCTAGTGTCATCCATCCGGGCTGCGATATTTTCAGGAGTACTAAATCAAATGTATAATGGCCTTACATTCATGGTCATCCATTCATGGGTCTATATCTGTAGATGAATATAGTTGTACATGTAATGAAAGTTTATAAGCTGAGCATGGGTATGCCTTCCCTTAGTGAGTTCATGAGAAAAAATCAAATTATCATGATATATGTATTGTAATTGATGCGGGTCACCTTCTACTTCAAAACCTCCTCTCCACATAGTAAATCATTTCCCTCGACATACATATTTACGACTTCATGCTTTAAGGGGAAACTGTTACAGATCCATTTGGGCACATCAATCCCGACTTACAGATCAATACTATTAAGGCCCATCAAACCCTAATTCAGTTGTTACATGCCTAAATGAAGTCAACCATCAGAATGCCTCCTTCCCAAGAGATTCCATTATTGAAATCATCCAAAAACTGCCTCTAAGAAGATCAATGCAGGCAGGCCTTTATCAAGGTGCACTGCAGTGCAGCCTAATACACTGCCAAGGTGCATTGCAGCACACTTGAGCCCTCTTTGGCCTGTTCTGGATGAATTTGAGCAAAATCTGCATTGGGGTTTGGAATATTCTTATCCATAGGATGCCTCTAAAAGTTTCTTAAGGCTATCCACTCCTTTGGGCTCGAAATTGGATGAGGGAGGGAGTTAAGGAACATCAATCCCTTTATCCCTTCCTCCATGGAACTTGTTAGTGTCGGTATCTTCATCCCTCCATCAGTGATCAAATTCTCTTGTTACATTGCATGTTAGGTGTCTCACCCAATCAGCTGTATTCCATTAGGGTCATTGATCATCTTACGGTAGTGGCTTATTATACATTTTCCCTCATACGCTGGCCCATTTTCATTCATCTAGATCATCTGCAGTCAATTTTTGTCTTTAAATCTACAAAAATCATTTTTAGGGTTTTAGGTCTCATTAGGTTTAGGCTTTCGTCAATAAGGTCTTCAAAATGCTCAATAACGGTCAGCAGGCGCATGAGGAGGTCAAATAAAGTTTCAGCAATCATAATTTCCATAATCACATGCTTAGTGAGGAAAAACAGAGTTTTTATGTTTTCATGTATAAATTTGATGTAATTTCATTTTTTGTCATATGTAATAAACTCAGTGGCAACCCTGGTCACCTTGCCAAGCCTCTGCAACTCCATCACCTGCAAGGCAAACAAAAAGTCAAAGCATTCAGTTCATCAAAGGCAAAAATAAAGCAAACTACCCAAAAACAGAGTTTTAAAAGCAAGTTAAAGGCAAACATTCCAAAGTGCGTTTTTATAAGTAAAAAATTAAAAACCTTTATATATAAACCATTTGTTATGTTTAAAGAGTTCATTTGCATCTAAAGGAGAAAGAGTGAACAAGAGAAAGGTTGTGTTGAAGCCAAAGAGCAAAATCGCAGCAACTTTGGCAAATTTCAAGGGCGTCGCACGTTGGGTCGTGGGCGCGGTGCATCCATCTGGAACAGCGCATTGGGCCGTGCTCTTCAGTGTAAAAATTACACAGGCGCGGCGCATTGAAGTGGCGCGGCGCACAGGGTTTGGAAGCCGATTTCATCCACAACCACTTCCCAAATTGCCAAATTTGCTCAATCTTCAGTTGTTCAAGTAAGTCAAACATTCCTCCATGATCAGTGAATGAGTGTCTCTTGGTGTTTATGGTGATTTAATGAGAAAAAATTGAAACCCTACCTCCTTGTAATTTTTGTCAAAAACAATTGCATAGGGTTTGCAACTTATGTTTTTTGCTGCCAACTCCACAAAATTTCTCACTCCCTCACTCTTTCATTCCCTTATTCATTTTCTCCCTCTCATTACATTTTCATTAACCCATTCCCCCCAATCCCCATATCCCTAATTTTACTAATTCTAAATCCCTAATCCCACTATCCCAAACCCTAGTTAAAAATTCCCAAACCTTAACTGCTGCTCCAAAGCTTGAATACTATTCCCTAAACCCTTCTATTCCCCAAAATCCTTTCAACAACATTCCCAAAACCCATCATAAACTTTCCCTCCACAGTCCCTCATACATTCTCATCCTTGACAGCAAAAATCTAAAGACACCATAAATATCTTCATACTCATCAAAGAAAACTCAAACATTGTCAAACATGGAGTCAGATCCTTCCTATGATCGAGATGAGGAGACACTCAATGATTCTTCTAGAGAAATGCATGCACCAAGGAGACCTCACAAGGGTGGTAAACATGTATGAGAAGAGCCTACTTCACTTGCCGAGCTGCTGGCCTGTCCTCTTGTTGTCACATGCTTTCAACACCAATCTTGTTATCAGTTCTGTGAGATGGCAGAGAGAGTCCAGTACCATCATGAGTTGGCCAGATTGTTTGTGCTCTATCTTCCTAATGGTCAAGTCACTCTGGCAGGTGTGACATTCACCTTGACACCCGACACTATTTCTCAAGCAACTGGCATTCCAAATGTTGGTGAGCAGTGGAATAAAAGGCAGCAGATTGATAGAGAGCATTATGAGCCTTACATCAAGGCTGGTTATCAGAGGCATCTCAGTAGATTTTTTCCCTTCAGATATCTGAAGGACACATATGCTCCCTTGATGAAACTCATAATTAAATATTTCAGCTGTGAGGGCCAGTTTTCTCGCCTTTATTCCTATCATATCAGATTGTTGATGCACTTCACTATGGTGAGAATGATGAATTTCCCCTATTTTATTTGTTGAAACATTGAGAAGATGACCACCTTAGTGCATAGGAAGCCTCCTCAGCAGCAGTATAACAGTATATATCATTTTGCACTAATCAAAATTGTGGTCTTGCATCAGCTTGGTTTACAGAACATCTCATGGGAGGATTTCATTTCACATGAGATCTTTACAAGTCCTCAAGTACCCCCAGTAGTTTTTCATGAGGCAGGAGGACCTTCACATTAGCAGGAAATTCATGAGACACAAACCACTAGTGTGCCAGTGTTTGTCACCTATCAAAAGGGCACTAGAAGGTTGTTTGCAGCGGCAAAGCGAGTATTATCTCCACCCTTGGTGGAAGGGGTCTTGTTTCCTCAATCAGCAAAGAAGGTACAGGACAAGGGAAAGCTGCCATTACATGATGAGGGGCCTTCAGGAGGGTAGGAGATAGATTTCATTCTTATTCAGGATGATGACACTGATTTGGGCTCACAAAGCTCAAAGCTTAGAGAGATCATTCAGGAGCAGCAAGATGACATTCAGCATTTGTCTCTCAACCTGGATAGAGCCAAGTGGATCATTAATTATCTGGAGCAAAGAAACAAACAGCTAGAGGATCAACAAACCATTATGGAGCTACAAAACATACGAGAAAACCGGCAAGCTGCCAAAAGGAGGAAAGTCAAGCTCACATCACTTGAACAAGAAATCAATGCTAATCATGAATCTTGGCTTGAGAGCACAAATATCCACTTGGAAAAGATGCTAGAGAAGGCCAACAGAGAGAAAACTATGTTGAGGCACATGGCCCATCATTACTTGGCGAGAAACAAGGTGTGCAAAGCAAGAATCAGGATTTTGAAGGCCAAGTTGAAGAAGGCATCGAGGAAGTGAAAAGAGCAAGATAGACTTCAGATCTTGGCTGAGGCTTCCTTGGCCCAACACAGCACTTGATGAAGGACACTCAGCCCAAATTTCAAGAAATTTGGGACACTTTTTGCAATTTTGAAATTTTTGGCCTAAAAAACAGGTTTTTCTCCCTGATGCGCCGCACCACCTGGCGCGCGCTTTTTCTAGGGACCTCCTTTTGAATAAAACTTAGAATTTTTGGATTTTTCATGGAAAGATATGAATGCCCACAGATGGCCAAGAAATTTTGACAGATTTTGAGCTTCCAAAAAGGTCACAGACACCTCAAAAATGATCTTTCTGCCCCTTTTTGGACACACAGGAAGCAGTGTTTGGAGAACTCAGTTTTGGAGGGACAAATGGAGGCCAAATTCAAAAATTATGCTTGTTTTGGAAAGTCAACAGGTACACCTTTCCAACAAGTCCACTTGGAGAAAATTTGGACACAGGGAAGGCCTCCAAAATCAGCTGCAAAAAGGCACTATGCATAGGGAAATCAGCGCGGCGCATAGGAGGAAATTTGCTCATTTTGGCCAAAAAACTCCGTTTTTTGCCTAGTTTATTCACAGTTTGACTTTTCTATTTCTAATAGTCAAAATCATGATGTAATTTAATGTGACTTGATGTATTTTGATGTAACTATGCTAAATTTTCACTCATAGAGGTAGATTCATCCATCAAAAGGTAGTTTGCAATTGAATGAATCAGTTTCCTAGTTTTTAGAGGCAAGTTGTTCCACTGCCTACTTTTTAGTTCTCAGTTTAGATTTTATTGGAATGGATCCTAAACTTATGAGCTAGACCCCTAGAGGCTAGGATGAGTTGTTGGTTGCCTATATCTTGTAATTTTTTAGTCATTAGCAAGGGTTGGACTTTTGGGAAAGCTTGGAGCTTCATTGTTTACTCATTTCAGCAGTTTGGCAAAGGAATAGACCAGGGTTTGCAACACTTTATGGGATTCTTGTGGCATCTATGATTTGGTATTCTATTTTCTTCTGTAATTTCAAGTTTACATGTGATTTTTGTATGCCATTATCTCTCTTTTCTTCATCTTAACTAAATCAAACAAGGATAAAAGGTAGAATACATTGAAAGTGCAGTGCTCTACCTAGGGTTTGTTTAGTTATCTATGTTTTCAGCTATTTGAAGAGGATCCATGAGTTTTTCATGCCCTCTCCAACTCCTCTCCAGTCTAAAATCTCTCCATCTCACTCAATTTGAAGTACCAGACCATTTGCCTACCTTGTCCCATAGAGATCTTTGCAAAATTGAGCCTCATCCCCGGACCCAAATCTGCCTTTCACATTTGAGCCAACAAAACATCATCAAATTCAATCAAAACTCTTCTGAACATATACCTAGCCTAAAATTAGCCTTTACATCAATCATCTCAAGCCTTCCTTGATAAATTTTCATTGAGATTGACAAGGAGAGAGCCCTCTCCCGACCTGGTAGGGCTAGCTACCAAGTTAAGCGTGGTTTGATGTTACCTTATATCCTACCTTTCTCAGCCTGAGGTAGATTTAGGCACTAACAGAAATAAATCCTATGTTTGGGAGGGCATTCATTATCACCATTTATGGCATAAATTCCTTCATTCACCTATAAAAAGACCACTCATCTAAGTGATTAGGGGCTGGAAATCATTGAATTATAGGGAGATGTTGTTAGTATGAGACTTGAGTTGGTTTCAAGTATTGTAATGACGTCAAAATGTCTTGCTTTTTATGAGGAGAGGATGGGATTGAACTGGAGGAGTGACACTGAATCAAGAAAATTGGGTTGTAACTCTTCCTTCTACTAATAAAGTGTTCAAAGCTTTTTCCATATGTTTGTACTATTCATCGATGCTTTCATATGTGTATTATGCACTTGATTACATTTTATGTTTAATCAATAGATCATTATCATATGCTTTGATCGGTTTTTGTCTTCTGTCTATGTGCAAGTACTTTTCAAGTGGATTAAGTATGAAAAGGAGCGACAAAATTGGTCAAGGGAGATAAGGAGTAAGTGAAAGCTTCAGGTAGGCTTCTTTACTGTCTTATTTAATCTATTGGTTATAGAAAAAGTAGAGAATTCTTTGCACTGTTGTTCTAGACTTAGCTACTAGTCTAGGGGTTTAAGCGTTTATCCGTAGAAAATAAAACTTCCCAAAACAGTAACATAGTTCAAAAGGCATGTATTATCCGAGCTATTTATTTCCATTCTGCATGTAAACAATTTTTAGTACTTTGTTATTGATGAATTGATGTTATGTTTTCACAGTAGCTTTGTGTTTCTATATATATATATCTATATATATATATATATATATATATATATATATATATATATATATATATATATATATATATATATATATATATATATATATAGATATATATATAGATATATATATATTTCATTTCATTCCTTCACAAACGCTCTCAGTAGTATCAAAGCAATATGCTCTTTCTCTATTTTTTTGTGCATATCCCCAACAAGGTCAATGTATAAGAAGTTGGTACTTGAACTGGTTGAGCCTTTGCAAGACGTCCCCACCAACACAGATGGCCTCCCATGGTGGAAGAAAATAAAGAAGAGGGAGTAGGATATCCTATAAAATTGTTTCTCAAAGAATACCTCGAGTAGAAAAGGAATAAGATGATGGACAATGTTTCCCATATCCTTCGGTGGATGCCCACTGGTGAGACATCCTCATTGGCATCCACTTCGGAGGCACCCCCCCCCCCCACTTCAAGGTAAAAGTTAACATCAATATCCCTATATTCGAAGGTCAAATAGATGCATATGTAGTAGATAAATGTTTGAATCTGTTGGAAGGTTGTTTTCCGGTCCATAGTTTCTTTGATCATAGGGAAAATGTTACTGTTGCACTGCTTAACCCCCCCCCCCACGTCAAGGACTGGTGGGAAACTTACTATGAGAAAAGGGTTGAGGAACCCGTTCTGTTTATAGCCACATCATCTTGGAAATATTTCTAAGATGTTGTCAAGGAACAATATTACCTCGTGGGAAGCTATGAGGATAAGTACATATAATGGATCACACTACGACAACAACAGGACCAAGATGTGCATGAGTTCACAAATATTTTTCATACTTTACACACAAAGTTGGGTATCAAATACTCTAAGAGACATTTGGTGCTAGAGTACCATGACTGTCTACACAAATACATTCAGGAAGAAATGGAGTTACTGGACATCTCCTCACTTGGTGAAACTTACTGATATGTTGCCAAGATTGAACAAAATTTTTAACAAAAGAAGCCTAACTTTGGATCTACAAATGAGAAGTAGGGAAAGAGCACCCCCAAACTATATAACAAAGGAAAAATCTAAGGTGGTGTGGCCCAGGAAAACCCATTGAATCCACAATTAAAGAATGGCACCATGAAAATGAAGAAGGACAGAGGAAAGTGGTGTGAGTTCCACAATATCCCCACCCAAAACACAAATGAGTGTCATTCCAAGGAGTCATTAGTGGCCGAGATGAAAGTTTCAGATTCCAATGCATGTTCCAACTCTAAGCCAAAACTTGATGAGGGGAATGCTAAGGGGAATTATATTATTGATGCAAAACCCAGTGCCAACGTTGCCACTACCAAGGTCCAGAAGACTGAGCCTAAAGATCTAGAGGAGGGGGAGTGTCTCTTTCACTCACAAATGTAGGTGAAGGGTTCTCCGCTACAGTTCATTATCGATAGAGGGAGCCAAAAGAACCTCATTTCAATAGAGTTAGTTAAGCGGTTGGGCCTACTGACCACCACACACCTCCATCCATACACCATCATTGGCTCCACTAAGGACGAGATCTCCATGTCAACCAACAATGTCACCTTCCCTACAACATCAAGCCCTTCACGGATGAGGTACTATGTGATGTTGCTCCTCTTGAAGTTTGTTATGTATTATTAAGCCAACCATGCTTATGGAAACATCATGTTGTGTATGTGCCTAGGCCTCACAATGTTATTATCACTTTGGGAAATAAGTTATACAGGATACCAGAGGTGGCCTCACCTACTATCATTTCTTTAATCTATGTTAAGCAATTAGCAAGATCATCTCCTAGACTATAATTTTTTTTCTTTTGTATTCAATCTCAAAATAAGGGGAAGATCGTGGCCACATCCACGACCCCCGGGAAAGGTTCCTCCACATAGCAAAAGAAGGTGGATAAGGTCATAGAATAATACATGGACATCTTCTTTTCACCCACAAGGGTACCTTTACACTGCCATGTCAAGCATCTGATCAATTTGAGGTTCGAAGCACCTCTACACAATAGGTTGATATATCATTTCTCTATTCTAGAAAATGAAGAAATCAAGTGATAGATCCAAGAGTTGCTACAAAAAGGGCACATCTGACCAAGTTCCTCACCTTGTGGGAGCCCAATTGTACTTGTACAAAAGAAGGATGGGACTTAGAGACTCTGCATTGACTATCAGGCACTAAATAAAATCATTGTCAAGAATAGGTATCCAATCCCATGGATTGATGACCTTCTTTCCCAGCTCAAAGGGGCCCAGTACTTTAGCAAGATCAACTTCAAGTATAGCTATCACTAGGTCCAATAGATCCCATAAATGTGTGGAACGTCACCTTCAAATCCAAGGAGGGCCTTGTTGAGTGGTTGGCCATGCCTTTTGGGTTGAATTCCACTGCAACTTTTATGAGGCTAATGGTTGATATATTGTGCCCTTTACAAACTTTTTCATGGTTGTATATATGGACAAAATCCTTGTCTTCAACAAGAATTGGGAAGAGCACTTACAACACATTCAACAACTCCTTCAAACCCTGCGACAACACAAACTATATGCTAACTTAGAGAAATGCACATTTAGCATGAGTTAGTTCCAGTATCTAACTTACATCATTGATGAGCAAGGAATGCATGTGGATATGGCTAAGATCCAAGTCATTTGAGATTGGCCAACCCTTTCCACTCTAATAGAGCTTTGCAGCTGTTAGTGCCTTGCTAATTTTTATTGGAGGTTCGTGTTGGGATTCTCTCATATCACTTGGCCTTTGAGTCAAGTTACTAAGGGCGATGTGAAATAAAAAATAAAATAAAAATGGTACGAGTCCCAACATAAGGCAACCGTTGAGCTGAAGCACAACCTTTTCTCTACACCAATACTCACATTGTCAGACCGGCAAAAACCATTTAAAATTGAGACAGACACCTTCGACTATGCTATTGGTGCAGTTCTCACCCAACAAGGGCATCCGATGGCCTATCATAGTGAGACATTTTCTCATACAATTAAGAAATACCCCACATACGATAAAGAGATGTATTACATCATGCAGGCTTGCTGATAATGGAAACATTACATTCTAGGGAATGAGACAGTTATCCATGCAGATCACCAACCTCTTTAGTTTATACATACACAAGGGAAGTTGAAAAATGGTTTCTATTTCATATCGAAAACAATTCCATTTGAATGTTAAATACAAGAAGGAAAACACCAAATATGTTGCAGATTGCCTAAGTCATCCCCGGGTTGCAACACTGACCATTGTTCTAAACTCTTATGGACACGAGACCTCTCGATGGCCACAACTATATAAAAATGATCCATATTTCACAACCACATACCAAATTCTAGTGGACGGAAATCAAGTTCCAAACTTCCACCTCCAAGACATAGTATTATGCTATCTGGGCAACCTTTGTGTTTCTTCAAGTGAGTGTTCCAAGCTGATTTGGAAGGAACACTACATTTGGATCGCAAGACACTTTTGTGTGGAGAAAAATTTGGTTGTACTACATAAGTATTTTTATAGGCCAAATCTCTGACAAGTTGTTGAAAAATACATTAGATATTGCACTTCATGCTCCATCGCCAAGCCAACCATTGAGAAGCAAGGCCTGTCTACTCCTCTGCCTACTCCTAGCCAGCCCTAGGAATCCATCTCCATAGACTATATCTATGGTGTTCCTTCTTCCAATCATGGAAATGGTTGTGTATTTGTGGCCATCGAAAATTTTCTAAGATGGCCAAATTGGTTCCTATAAGAAGAGCATCGCAATATATGCCACTACTAGATACTTCTTTAAACAAGTGTGGGTATATTTTGGGATCTTGCAAACCATTATATCAAATCAAAATAGCAGGTTCCTAAGCACATTTTGGTCAAGAATTTTGTCATTGTTGGACACTAAGCTCACCAAGATGACTGCATTCCACCCCCAAACTAATGGTCAGATAGAGGTCATCAATAGGATGATCATGCACATATTGCACATGTACAACTCCAAGAATCCACAAACATGGGATGAGAGTATTCCCTGTGCGCAACACAACTATAGCATTTTTCTCCATAGCTCGAATGGCCATAGCCCCTTTGAGGTGGACCTGGGATTTCAACCATTATGTCCTCTTGATGTTGCAGTGCCTTTTGCAGCTACATAGGAAGAATGTGCCCATGTTCAGTCTGAAGCTAATAAAGCCACCAATTTTATTGAGTGAAATCAGCACATTCACCAGTAAATTCATGACATCTTGGACAAATCCAATGGTAAGTACAAACAATGAAATGATCAAAATCGAGTGCCACATAAGTTTCAAGTGGGTGACAAATTTTGGTTACATATGCAAAAAGAATTCCTTGTCAAATCCCTTCAGAAGCTTTGACCACTCTGATACGGGCCTTATTGTAGCATCCCTGGTGAAAATTCCATGTAAAAAAATATAAATACCATGAAAGATGGGACACGTATTCCAAGCTGAATGATGGGTAGGACATCCTGGTGTGTGTTCATTTGGGTGTTTGTGGCTAAGGAAATTTGCAAAGGAAATGGTTAAGGCATTAAAGAGGCAAAAAGGTATTTTTGCACATTTATTTATGAAAATAATGGAAATTAGGAGAAAAGGAAGGTGAAAGGTCACATGTTGCATGTGAGGAGGAAAATGAAGAAAATAGAGGCCTCATTCATAAAATTGCTTTCGAGGATCAGTTAGAAGCTTGGTCAGTGAAGACTTGGTCAGTTTAGATTTGGATCTCTTTCATTATTCTCTCGCTCTCTCATACTCTTAGACACTTAGAGTTTTCTTGGAGCACTTTGGCATTGGAGCAAGAAAGGCAAAGAAGGCAAGAGGAAGCAAAGATCAAGTAGGGAAAGGTAGGATCAAGAAGCTACAACAGGCTTCATTGCAGGGATTAACTTTCATGTATATTTTCCATGCTATATTTGGCATGCATGGGATTACATGTGTTTCTTTTCTACCATGGCATGGGTTTTTCAGGTGTGATGGTATTTTCAGCCTAGCCTTTTCATTTCCTAATAGCTTTGATGAGATGGGTTCTATCATGCGGTTTATGTGGGATGACCAAATTAGATTCGAAGCTGAGTGGGGTGGATCTCCGAATTGAAAAACACATGGTGGTAGTGGTCCCTGAACCAGACTGAGGAGGCACAAATCCACTAGCCTAGTAACCCATGAACCAGACTGTGGGTTGCGGTAAATCTAGATTATGTGCCTCAATGGGCCTAGGAATCATTGTCAGTGATTCTGGGATGGAATGCACAGTAAAGCATGGATAGTATGTCTCAGTGTAGGGCCTAGTGATCCCTAGATTGGACTACGGATGCATGGTAAAGCCTGAGAGACTAGGAGGCACTCAAATTCCTCACGGTGTAGGTGGAGAACTCCGGTGGAATCCACATTGATTGGTGTCTTTTATGTGTAATATGAGTCCCACATTTATTCTTGGAATATGGCACGGGGGTGATTGGCTGAAGAGAGACTTGGCTCAACCAATCTATGGTTGGGTGGAACGTGGTAGTCCCATCTCCGGTCTGTGCATTGCATTGATTAATGAGAAATTCATTCCTTTAATTTTCATGTGTAAATGTACTAGTGTATATATGGATTTTGATGGTTGATATGTTTATTGTAATTATGTTCCTGTTATGTTGGTTATATGTTCATTTTATGGTAGCAACTATGTTTGGCTCTCGACACGTTTTTACTTGTATTTGAATGGATATTGTATCTATGACATAATAAGTGATAAGGAAAAAAATGAGATGAGGAAAAAATGGTTCATGGCGATTCTCAGATAAGTAAGAGATCCCTACACTTAACTTTGTTGTTTACACCTATAGGTTACATGTCGTCGATATGTTTGATGAAATGCCTATCATGGCTAGTAGAGGTATGGTTAAGGCCTTGATAAACTATTTACTTTTGCATCATTGTTTCCCTGAACTTTACTTAATTCTGAGCTTTCATTCCCTTCTAGATAGTGGCTTGGGCTCTAGGCTTGAAAAGGTGGCTCAAATCCTAGAGTTGCTGACACAGAACTAGTAATTTTGGACCACAGTCACTGGTAGGCAGCCCTATGAGAGCAACTTTAGGACTATGGTCACTCCCTTGCCCATAGAATGAGAGCGACTGAGCCTTGAATTGTCCAGAATAGCAGTGGGACCCAGGGACAGGCTATCTAAGTGGCTAACTTGTCTCCTGAGGGTTTTGTTGATGGTGATGGATGGCTATATGTGATGTTTCATCAATTCGACTTCCTTAAGGTCACCTAGGAGGTCAAATCTGATCATAGTAGCCTCTCGTCTCATGTTTACCCTAGTTGGCATGGTAACTTGGGTGGATGTGGGAGGAGGGTGTTAGAGAGTAGTATTAGAGCATGGTTCAACTCTTAGACTAGATGGGTTGAAGGTCTTGGTCATGCATGCATGTCAATTGCATGTGTGTCTCATATACTTGCATACCATGTACTTTTTTCATTTCTTGATGCTTGAGTATGGTTGTCATGGAGAATTTGATTTTGATTTCGTAAAATGCATTGTCATAAGTATGTGACTTACTGTGTATGGATTATATGTCACTTACATGTTGATTTTATGGTGCCTACTTACATCCTTGTATGTTAGGTTACATTCTTGAATATTTGGATTACATGTATCATTCTTGTAGGTTGATTACAAGATTTGATCGCTTATGTTCAACTACATGCATTTATGCGTAGGTGTAATTGATTTGGCATTTCTTATGCATATTGTTCGTTGCATGCAGCAATGTGTACAATGGAGTAATGGTTGTTTTCATTCATGAGGGCATGGTTTGTATACTTGATATGGTCACGCATTGATGACTGGACTCTATCTAGAATGATGTGTGTATGGTTTGGTACTCACTTTTTATATGTCTATATACAATTGTTATGCATGTATGGCCTTGGTTATAGTTTGAATATTAGGTCAAACATGCCTTGTGAAGTCATTGTATGCAATTTAGTTCATCATGGTGTTATTGGTATGTTATGATGCTAATTTGTTGAATGAGGTAAAGCAAGAGATGCAGATCATCAAAGTGAAGTTACAGCAATGGACCTTGAGGCGAGAGCATGTTGTCGTAAAGGTTTGTATGTTGGGCATGCAGGTACATAGGTTAAGGGTTGTTATATGCATTAGGGTTATGTACATGTATTTTGATGTTATGATTACATTCATAATGTATGTTAGTTAATTAGTGTAGTTATATGCACATGTGTCAGATAGTCAAGAATGATAGTAACATGTGGTTGTAAGCATTGATATTGTTGGTTAGGTTATATAACTTGGTGATCATATTATATGATATGTTGTTGATGAGTATGTTATAGGTTAACTTGTTGTCGTTATATGACAGTTAGCTTAATGATTAGGTTTTATGTTGTTAATGAGCATGATATATAGCTTATTGTTGTTATGTGCTACTAACTTGATGATTAGGGTTATTTCATTGATATTTTGATGTTGTGATTTGGATTGGTCATATGCATGATGGTTATGTTCATTGCATTGAAGATATTGATGTTATATGTATTGTGTTAACATGGTTTGACCTATGCAGATGGTTATGGTTGCAATATTCAGGTATGAGCTGACATATCAGTGATATGGTGTCGTACTAATCTAGACTGATCATACATATGTGATTGTTATGCCTAAACTACAAATTCTTATGAGCTTATGATGTGAACATGTTAGTCAGTTACTGTTATGGATATCATGATTTATGTTTGAGTTGATATGTTCTGAATTTTTATCATGCTAACCTAGCTTTATTATGTAGACAAGATAGCGTCCTCTGATATACATTAAGTTATGATTTTTCTTATGTCTTATATTTGGTGCTTGGTTGTTTGATTCTGACGTTTATTTGGTGTTTGAGTGTTTGGTGCCTAGTTGATTTATTTAATGTGGTATGTTTGCAACTTGGATGAACGTTTGATGAATTTCATAATATGAGTATGTGTTCCAATGATCTTGCTTTAAGATGGCTTTACTAACACATATGTGTTGAGACAGTTGATATGTACTTGAGTGTAGTAGGTGATAGTTGTAGCATTATGTATAATGACTATGAGTTGGCTATGGATTATGACATGATTGTTTGTAAAAGTTGATCTCAAATTGATATATATGATTGTCTTGATATTCGGAACATGTGGTTGACATGTGTGAGAAGTTACAGGGAACATACTTGCTATTAGCGTAAAAAGGTAACAATTGGTATGTTTACATAACTAACAGTTGGATGATGTGGCATTGCATAGTAAGACTCAGGTGCAGCAGGGTGAAGGTAAAAGAAAGGAATTGGGTAAGAATTCCTTTGGCTATATTTGGAAACCCTAATTCCAAACAAATGAGTGCCTTGCATACATGGAGTCTTCTTAACCCTAATTTTTATGAAATTATGTTGATATGTGCTAGATTCATGAATATGCATTTGACAAGTATATTAGCCAGTTTCTAGTTACAGGTGGAGGGAATTGGAGTCCCTTGAGAGATGGCTTGGATGTGTTCAGTTGCAAGAAAAATGCTTAGCACAACAAGATAAGATAACTAATGTATTTTTATGTCTATTTATGCACTGACAGTTATGTGTTATGGGAGTATGATGCGGGAATTGCATGGCAAAAGAAAGGTTGCCATGAAATATTGCAAAAGGATTGAGTCATAGTGTTTGTTGGTAGTCTTGTTCTTTTGGTCTTTTTTTATTTGCTTGCACTTGATTTGCAACTTTATTTATTTCTCGAGCATGCCCATGCCACTTCGTTTGTGGAGTCGTGTTTTTATTCATTTTCATAGTTTTCTTCTTGTTGTTGTTTTCGTTCTTGCCTTTTATGTTTTGAGTTTGGGGAATTGGTTTGGAAAGAAGAAAAGTTGATGGAGCTCAGGGGGAGCTGTGTGGTACCCAAGAGGTAATGTAAGACACAGATGAAGCTTGGTGTATGAGTAAGTGCAATGGAAGGTAAGACTATGACAGTCGGTTGGACTGGTTGGGTCCATTGTGGTAAATGGATGATGACAAAACAGTCATGGGAAAGGTAATCAAGAAAAGGTAAAGTAAATGGATCTAAGGTGTTAGATTCCTTGGCTATATTGGGATAGTTGTTCTCAATATTGCACATGTGTTGCATGAATAAGGGAAGTTATCTTAACCTTGACCTTATAATATCTGGTAATTATGTTATGATCATGATTATGCTGATGTATACATGTATGTATTGTTGTGAACAGAATCCCCCAAGGACAGTTTTGGGGCTAAAAGCCCATGTTTTTGGTCAAATTTTGTAATAAAGTTGTAAAGTCCCCACATTTTGAGGTCACAGAGCATGAAGGTGTCATGAGTCATAAAGGGTTGTCCGCCCTTATTTTGTAAAGTATAAAGTTGGCTGTAAATATCTACCCATGGTCCGCGGACCATGGGATTGTATAAAAAGAGCTAAGTAAGTAAGCTCTAAGTAGCTTAAGAAGTAAGAAGTCTTAAGAAATAAGGAGGAAGTCTTTAGAGAAGTCTAAGTTTTGGGTCATAGCATAGGTAGAGGCTCTGTAGCTGAGTGCGTAGAGGCCTAGGGTGGAAGTTCGTAGCTGTGTGCACAGGGCGGATAGAGTCTGTAATCATCTGAAGATATCAATAAAGAGAAGCATTCTACAAATTTTGTGCCTTTGTCTCCTATTAATGCATCTTGTCATATTGTGTATGGATTTCATTTACAATGCTTATGTGATGAACGAATGTATGTAATTATGTTGGTTAATTGAACGCAAGTAAGAATATCTGTTTACGCGGTGCTAACCATGATTGTTTAGTAAGATAAATAAAACACTTAAAGATAACTTGGGAACTCGTACAATATGTTGCAGTAGCAACGTGAAAGTACTTGAACTGCAGGATAGGGTTGCACGAAGGCCAATTGTACTCCTTCACGGAGGTACTAAAGAGCGAAATAAAGGGCTAGACTGACAAAGCCTAGAACCTAGTGACCTGCGCGGAAGCAGGAACAGAGGGTACAAACCGACATCACGACCATCTCAGGGTGTAGAAACATGGTTCCAACATCCCCCCATACTGCTTCGGGTGAGACTTTGGTCTGCGCTCTGTGGGCTGATGCCGAAAGGGCTAGTATTGAAGGGATTTTTCTGGCTAACTAATGTTGAAATTGGGTTAGGCCCCATGCAGCCAACAAATGGTTCCGTTTCCGGGACTGGAATCTGCATAAGAGATGTGTGATGTCGTATCATTGGAATCCAACTAGGAAAGAGATCGGAGACTGGTTGGATAGGGAGATCCACGAATTCGCGGCACAGGAGAACAAAAATCTGCAACTAACAAAGGAACAGTGGCTGGACAGGTACCTATATATAAAGATCCATGAGATCTTTTTTTATTCATTTCCATTTGAGTTATACGAGTGGATCACGAAGCTAGAAGATAGCCAAGGAAGGTGGAGACTTGACGGTCCTATTGTCTAGACCCTAGAGTTAGTACAGATATTGGAAGCCTCTAAGGATAAGATTGCCCACGCTGTCGATCATTGGCTCGGTCGCATCGTAGGATGATTTGTGACTGAATTCGCAGTCGATACCTTAGTTAGCTACAGCGAGGTGGAGTGGCGCTTTTCAAAAGGTCCGTGAGGTAAGTACTTGAAGTCTTTGACTACGTGGATTAATATGTTATTGTGCGAAAAACGAGTTATGCAGCTACCTTGATGTTCGAAGCTACGCGAAGCGGAAAGACTTACAAGAACAAAGGGAGAAAGGGTCCTGAATATAGTCCATTAATTTCACCTCCACTAGGTGATGAAGAGGGAGTAGCGTAGGCTTCTCTATGAAGTGAAATCCAGTTAGTAAGACAAGGATTCCCGTGACTGACATCCCCACCCACACCAACTCCAACTTTACCACCATCACCTGCGACTTCACCCATACCACCTCCACCTCCACTGCAGTTCAGCATGGAAAATTCAGTGAAGCTACCTTTGTTTAAAGGCTTGGGAAATGAGGACCTGGACCAATTTTGATTCGTTGTGAAATCTGTGTGGGAACCTTAGGGAGTTACAGATGATCACATAAATAAGGCAACACTAGTGAGTTCTCTGCAAGATCGCGTGCTAACCTGGTACATTAAATACTCTATTGATAACCCAAACGCTGGAGTGGCAGACATCTAGACCACGCTAAATAAAGAATTCGATAGGCCTAAATCTAAGCCACAGTCGATTGTGGGGTTCAAGGAAATTGCGATGAAACTAGGCGAGACACCTTGGGAATTATATTATAGATTGAAGTGTAAAATCCGTGAAGCTAATATGAACTTAACAGATGAACAACACCGCGAATGGTTCGTGGCTTCGCTCATGCCACACCTAAGGGTTGCGCTATCACAACAAAAGATAACGACTCAGGAATAGGCCTTAGAGATTGCAATGAGAGTGCATGAAACACCAATGCAGGATCCGAACCTCGGGATTTAGCAGATCCATACGTAGTTACAAAACCTTTGCCTTGAAATGCAAAGTTTGAAGCAGGATAGAACACTTCGGCCATAGGTGCGTGAAGAGGTATGGTGCCTGAAATGTAAAGGTCAGGGGCATGACAAAGACCATTGCCCGGTCTTTGCAAACTATATTACAAGAGGAGGACCGATGCCTTTGAGGCCGGAAGCTCAAGCAGGACCAAGCGCGGGGCCTGCGTTGTGGTGTGCTATATGTCAGGTAGCAGGAAAACATACGACGAATAACTGTCATTTGCTACAGAAGTTTGTACAAACACCGCAACAACTGTTCTGCAACTTTTGTAGGTTGGTAGGGCATGATGAGCGCAACTATAGAAGTTATGAATTGATGATGGACAGAACACCCACCTATAGGGTTCAAGCAGAAACGCAGCCCCCTGACCAGAGCACAGGGATGGAGTGAACATGCTTTCAGGGGTGCGGACGAGGGCGAGGCAAAGGAGGACCTAGCAGAGATTGGGGATAGCTAATCTGCTACAATTGCAGAGGACCAAGACACTACGCCCGCGATTGCACTAACCTAATGCGTCCATCATGCAAATATTGTACTTTGTTTGATCATGAAACAGAGGACTGTCCTATGCTGATAGCGAGGATACGCGACAAAGGGGTGCTACCACCTCAGCCGACTCAGAACCTACAGATGATGAGGTCTGAGCCTCGCGAAGAGGATCCGAATGTGAATATAGTGCTTCGAAGTGGAATTGCAACAGGGGATGATAAGGGGAAACAGCCCGAAGATAGCGCATGGGTTCGCAAAGCTCTGGTGAAGGAGGTTGAATTTGATTTGGAGCGCGCACACGAAACATTCATGGAAGCAAAGAAGAGCTTCGCTGAGGCCTCCACCTCAGGGAGCAAGGATAAGCCTAATCAGGAAATGGACCCTTCTATGCTTACGACCTTTCTAGAGACCTGCATGAAGTTGTTGCGCGATAGCAAGGCTGTGAAGGGGTTACAAGAGCTTATAAATAGATGCATCAAAAACACTCCGGGTGAACCACACGTGGAAAGAAAGATTGGTAAGCATAAAACAAGGACGGGACTAGAGATGAGGTTGACCACGCAAATAGGAGAATATGAAATGGATATGGTTATTTTGGATCTGGGGTTCGACGCGAATGTCCTACCAAAGCAGACTTGGGAACGGATGGGAAGACCGTGCTGCAGTGGTCTCCGATTCAGTTAAGGATGGGAAATCAGCAAAAGATCATCCCCATGGGGTGGTTGCAAGGGGTGACTATAGATATTGAAGGTGTGAGCATGTTGGCTGACTTTGAAGTAATAGAAATTGTGGATGACAGTAACCCCTACCCTGCGCTCCTTGGCATTGATTGGGCTACTGATATGAATGGGGTAATCAACCTAAAGAAGTGAAAGATGATATTTGAAAAGAAATCGCTCCACGTAATAGTACCCCAAGATCCTCTTGAAGGATCGTGCTATACTGAACCATTCCGCGATTATGAGAGTGATGATGATCTAGATTGTATCTATAAGATAACAACGCGAGACCAAGATTGGGTGAATCCAACAGCGGATGGATGAATTACATGGGATCGCGAGAGTTCCTGCACCTCGGACTCTGATGAAGAATTAGAGCGCTGGCAGAATCGGTTACATGAAGTAACCACACTAAGCTGTAACATGATGACCCGGTCGCTACGTTGTGTGTTGTTAGAGGTAAGAAATCTGCCCACTTATGATGGCCTGAATGATGTAGATATATTTTTGGATGCATTTGAGAGGGAGGTACCAAAGAAGCAGCGCTTCCAGGCTTTGGACTGGGCACTGTGCGCTACGCCCGCAAGATGGTGGGTTACGCACAAGGGTAGCTTTAATGACTGGCGTGAATGTAGGAGGATGATGAGAACATACTTTGGGAAGCTGAAGGTACGAATGATAAACAAGTATGATGGGAAGGATGATCCGCGTGCACACTTGGCCAAATGGCCCAAGGCTTATGGAGTGAAGACCCAACCTGAATGGGTGCATTTGTTCTGTCACACCTTGGATGTCATCCCTATGAACTGGTACTTGGAAACGGAGCTCTGCCATGGTATAGGTGAATGGGATATTCTGCGTGAAGGATTCTTAATGACATTCAGCTTTGAAGACGGGTTTAACTGTATTGACAAGGCACTACAAGAAGTGAAAGCAACAATCTTTAGGATACCGTAGGATCCTTTGAACCTGATTCAACCCGATTGGACTACTCAGCTGAGCCATGCGTTGGAATGCTATAACATGACCACTGAAGAAGAAGATGAGGATCCACGAAAGATTAACATCCCTGAAACCGAAGTTCATCGCAAGGTTGAGGGACCGCAGATTGAGAATCCTGATATAACCGCGCCACTAAAAACAAAATAGGTAAATATTGGTACGGAGGCAGTGCCCAAATTCGTGAAGATTGGAGATTACTCGGATGGCGCAACGGTGGATAAGGTTGTTGAATTGCTCCACAAATACCAGAATTTGTTCCCTACCAAGTTTATAGATATAAAAGGGACAATAGGAGACCTGGGTGTTATGAAGATCACGTTGAAGCCCAACGCGAAACCAGTTAAGCAAAGACCTTACCGTCTCAATCTAAAGTATAAGGATAAGTTCCTTAGAGCTAGACAAAATGCTCGCAGTAGGCATCATTGAACCTATAGAAGAATCTGATTGGGTAAAGCCTAATGGTGGTATAGGAAAAGAAGCAGAAGGATGAAATAAGGATATGCGTAGATATCAGGAAGTTGAATGATGCTTGTGTACATGATCCTTTCCCAACTCCGTTCACACATGAAGTGTTGGACAATGTAGGTGCCAAGGAAGCATATTCCTTCACTAATAGGTTCTCTGGGTACCATCAGATCAAAATCGCGTCAGAGGATAGAAGCAATACAACCTTCGTGACATAGTGGGGATTTTTTTAGTACACTGTAATGCCGTTCGGATTTAAGAATGCACCTGCGATTTTTTCACGCATAGTCATTGTTGCATTCAAGGAATTTATTCACAAGTTTCTAGAAGTGTACTTTGATGACTGGACTATGTTTGGGTTGGTGAAATGCCATGTGACAAGTTTGCGCCTAATGCTATATACCTGTCGAAGATACCAAATCACGCTCAATCTAAAGAAATTCCTATTTTGGGTTCCTTTTGGGACTCTGTTGGGTCATGTGGCTTGTAGACAGCGACTGATGGTAGATCCTGCAAAGATCACGGTGATACTTAACTTGGAAGCGCGGAGGAGTGTGAAACAGTTGTGTGCAACCTTAGGACATACTAGGTATTACAGGAAGTTTATCAAGGACTATGCCTAGATCACCGTGCCTATGGAAAAGTTGTTGAAAAAGGACATCACGTTTTGTTGGAACGAGGACTGTAAGAAAAGCTTGGATGTATTGAAAGAAAAGATGATCACCGCGTAGATTCTAGTCTTCTCGAATTGGAAGAAGGAGTTTCATGTACATGTCGATGCGTCATGTATAGCACTGGGAGAAGTACTGACACAGGCTGGTAGAGGAGACTTGGACCATCCTATAGCATTCGCAAGCAGAAGGTTATCCAAGGCAGTGAAGAACTATTCCACCACCAAACATGAGGGGTTAGCCATGGTATATGCACTCCAGAAGTTTAGACACTATTTGTCGGGTGGCCATTTTAAGATGTATACGGATCATTCCGCATTGCAATACCTGGTCAATAAGGCTATGTTGTGGGGGAGAATCTATAGGTGGTTGTTATTATTGTAGGAGTATGCTTTTGAAGTTATTGTGAAGCCTGGATGACTGAACGCAGGACCAGACCATCTGTCACGCATCGAAATAGGGGAAGAGCCCACTAATTTTGAGGGATTTCCTGACATGTATCTATTTGCAGTGTGCGTCGCAGATGGTCATTTTGAAGATATCATACACTTCCTAACGACAGGAACTGCCCCTGAAGGTTACACCGTCCAACAAAAGAAGGAATTAGTGGTGCACGTGACAGACTTTTCTGTCATTGTCAAGCATCTGTACAAAATGGGGTCTGATGAGATATTGCAATGATATGTATCGTAGTTTGAAAGGAGCAGTATCCTCATGGACGCTCATGGGGGCACCACGGGAGGACATTATGTAGGGATAATGACCGCACAGAAGATTCTACGCGCAAGGTTGTGGTGGCCAACCCTCCATCAGGATTCAAAATTTTACCGCAAAGCATGTGATGTATGTCAAAGGACTGGTAGGCCATCACAGAGGGATGAGTTTCCTCTAAATTCATAGATGACGTTACAACCCTTTGAGAAATGGGCGGTAGATTTTGTGGGACCCATTCAGCCCCAAAGGAAGAAGATGGGAGAGAGGTACATTATCATCATGATGGAGTATTTGACTCGATGGGTAGAGGCACAACCTGTGAAGGATTGCACAGGCACGACTGCTGCAAAGTTCCTCTTTGAGTATGTACTGACGTGATTTCGGTGTGCAAATATTTTGATGATTGATCGCGGTATGCACTTTCTGAATGAGACGATCATCACGCTAAAGGAGGAATTTCAGGTATATCACCAAAATAGCACGCCTTATCACTCGTAGGCTAACGAGACAGTGGAAGAATTCAATAAAGTGTTGGAGAATGTGCTAACCAAGGTTTGCAATGCTCAGCAAAGTTTTTGGGACCTACGCATACCCGCAGTACTATGGGCCTATCAGATGACATGCAAGAAGTTGACTAGACAGACACCCTTTAGGCTTGCATATAGTGTTGAAGCAGTGATGCCCATGGAATACATTATGCCTAGTCTGTGCATAGCGGCACTCATGGGTATGACGGATCACGGAGACCTAGAAGAAAGGCTCACGCAACTGGCTGAGCTTGAGGAAGAGAGATTTCTAGCTGGATTTCACCAACAGGTCCAAAAGCAGCACAAAAAAGCATGGCATGATCGGCACATTAAGTTGTGCACCTTTAAGGTAAATGACTTAGTTTTTTTATATGACAGCAAGTTTGATAAATTTCCAGGGAAATTCAGAATGCACTGGTTAGTGCCCTATGTCATTAAGGAGATTACCAAAGGAGGAGCAGTTCAGTTGGTCAAATTGAATGGAGATCCTTTATGAGGAAAGGTGAATGGTAGTTGATTGAAGCCATACACCGGTGGTTCGGCCATGTGACTATATGAAGGTAGCACAGTCTTAGCGCTCCAGACAACTTAAAGGAGGTGCGGGACTATAAACTACACTGCTCGGGTTGGGAAGTTGCGCGATTGCAGGATTGTGCGAAGAAGGGAAGTGTCATAGGGTTCGCGATAGCGCGAAGGGAGTTGTGATACCCAACGAGAAATCACGTAGGTCGGCCAAAAAGTGACCTTTAAAGTCACTATTCATGATTTGATGGTAGAAATGTGGCCAAATGGAGCGAGCGGCCGGCATTTAAGATGAAATTTATGGGTTAGATCCTTGAAAATATTTCGCCAATCCCACATTAATGAACCGAATGTGGGGGGAACAGTCAGATTTGAATTCAAAATGCCCTATAAATTACAGGTGGTTGCCCAGCGAAAAAATACTTAGCATTTTGAGAATTGAGTTGTTAAGCTCTCAGGTGCACATGAACCGAGATTTCTTTGAGGCTCTGATAGCGAGTTCGGTGTTTGAGCAATTACTAGAGACAACACGAGCATTGTTGAATAGCATCATGTCAGCACCCGTAGAAGCTATAGATACCGACGCAGTGACAGTAGAGGAGTTAGTGATAGAAATTGTTATGGAGGCAGAAGAAGCTACTCCAAAGGTTGTTGAAGTATTAGCGGAAGTCCCCAAATCACCAAGGACGCCGAGACCAAAGCTGACCCCAACCAAGGAGAGAGCGAAGGATAAGAAGCGAAAGTAGCCTACAATACCAGTGCGCACATCACCAAGAAGAAACCCACCGAAGGACAATTCCACCACACAGGAAAAGGGAAAAGCCATCAATCTGGAGCCGAAGGAGGAAGAAATCAAAGACATCCCGATGGATGATGAGGACGTGGAAATAGATGTGGAGGAAGTTGAAGTCCAGGGTGATGACCCTATCACTCAGTTGCCTGAGTACGTCCCTCCACGAAAGGGCAATACCAAGGTGCCAAAATATATCGATGAGAGCAAGTTGTTGGCATTATGGCTAAAGTGTTGTCCTTGATGGCAACCCATTCAGGTGATAGATCAGAGTACTTCAAGTCAGCAGCAGAGATTGATGATCGGCTATCAAATATTGAAGAAAATAAGGGGTACGCAGGTACACCTTACATAAGGTGCGTACACGTAGGTCGGTGTTACATAAAGTGCGTACATACCCGCAGTTATCCCGTCCAAGAGGTGCGTACCCCCAGTGCACACATTTCAAGGCAGAGAAAAGCACACGTGGGGTTTCCTATGTTTAACCTTTGGTATTTAGCCGACGGTTTTGTGTTATTATGGTGTCGGCCCGTGGTATTGATCCATGATTTAAGGAAGAGCTTTCCTATATAAAGCAAAGGAGATCATTTGGCTTGAGCATGTTTTGTGTTGAATATCTTATGAGGGCTAGATCTTAAATATTATGATCTTTTGGGAGTAATGTCTAGATCTAAATAAGGCGAATCTACTGATGGATTGAGATCTCTTCGGCGCATGTTCAGATCTGTAGATCTGACTGTCTGGGTTATTTCTGAAGTCTTGAAATCATCTATGCCCAAAGGTACGCAGGTACAGTGAATGAAAAGTGCATACATACGCAGGAACGAAGCGTTTCAGGTGCGCCGGTACGCAGGCACAGAAGGGTTGCAGGTGCGGAGGTCCGCAGGCAGTTCAATGGATACAGTGCGTATGTAAGCAGGCGAGCAGTTGAGCAGGGTGCATACGTAAGCAGGCGAACAGTCGAGCAGGGTGCGTACGTAAGCAGGCGAGCAGTTGAGCAGGGTGCTTACTGTAAGCAGGCAGTACATGGGTGAAGCTGCTTACTTCTCTTAAAATCTCTGTTTATCATTGTTGTGTTCTGGGTTTGGTTCTATTATTGTTGATCTGGTTACTACAGTTGACTTGGTGATTCTCTTATACTTGATGATCATTTGATGCTTATGGATCCAGTTTGAAAATTTATGAAAAGTGGTCCTTGTAAGAAAAGAAGTAGGGGGTTGTAGCTCCCTTCTAGGAGAGACTGGAAAACGAGAGAGAGTTGTAGCTCTCTGCAGGTTGCAGCCTGCGTACTGGTAAAGGACTGCACCAGTACAAAACCATTGTAAAAGGAGTTTCTAATTTGAAAGAAGATAGAGACATATTACAGCAGGTGGTTTTCACCCACATTGGGTTTCCACCTTACATCTTGTGTTCTTTGGTGTGACTATCTGTTTTCTTTGTTCATGCTCATTATTTTATGGTACTGACATGCAAAACTAATTCAAAGAACAAATAAGGAAGATTTATTAAAAGAATTAGATAATACTGATTCACCCCCCTCTTAGTATTATTTCCAACAATTAGTATCAGAGCAGGTCCTTCAGAGAAGCTTGATCGCTTGAAGGTAGATCGTTCATCATGAGCAACTACGAGAGAGAAGCATCAATCAGGCCACCAGTTTTTGATGGGACAAACTTCAATTATTGGAAGGTAAGAGTTACTGCCTATCTTCAATCTCTTGGTACAGAAGTTTGGGACATCGTAGAAACAGGCTACGCTTTTCCTTCAGCTACTCCTACAGATGCAGCCGAGAAAAAGAAGTATGAAACAAATGTGAAAGCAGTCAGTACTCTATTAGGATGTATATCTCAATCAGAATTCATGAAGGTAATGCACTATAAATCCGCAAAAGAGATATGGGACAAAATTGTCACGAGCTATGAAGGAGATGAACAGGTAAAGCGTGCTAAACTTCAAACTCTCAGAATTCAGTATGAGACTCTCAAAATGTATAATGATGAAAGTGTGGCTAACTATTTTCTTCGGGTAGATGAGGTTGTTAATTGTATGAAAAATTTGGGTGAAGAAATAAAAGAGGCTATTGTGGTTGAAAAGGTTCTAAGATCATTGTCCCCCAAGTTTGAATCTAAAGTATCTGCAATAGAAGAAAAGGAAAATCTACGAATTCTTACTATGTCTCAGCTACATGGAATTCTAACTGCTTATGAAATGAGAAAGGGAGGTCCATCAGACAGAAGAGAAGTTGCTTTCAAGGCATCAGGCAAAGGAGATTATTATGAAGCAAGCCACGTCCCAGAAGAAGAGGAAGAAGAATCAAATTTTGTCAGAAATCTTCAAAGGGATTCTGGAAGGTTCAGAGGTAAGTTACCTTTTAAATGCTTTGCTTGTGGAAGAGTAGGTCATTATGCTGCAAAATGTCCTTATAAGGATAAAGGAAAGGAAACTGCTAGATGGAACAAGAAACAGAACGCAAATAAGAAAAGCTATTACACTCATGAAGATAGTGATGGTCTATCAAACAGTGATGAAGATGAACAAGGTAATGAATATAAGTTGTTAATGGCATTTGAAGATGATGATTATATGGATGCTATAGATGTGGATAACCTTTATGATGAAATTACTAGACTCAAGAGATGTATAGAAGAAAAGAGCATGATCATTGATACTCTACAATTTCAAATTGATGAAAAGGAAAAACATCTTGAAAAATTAGAAGGTGAAATTGTTGGTCTTAGAAAAGAGATTGAGAAAACAAAAGCTATTAATCTCAAGTTTGTCAAAGGATCTGAAACTTTGGATGAGATTATCAATGTGCAGCGGTCTCCACTAAACAAGACAGGTCTGGGCTATAATGGAGAAACTTCTCAAGCATCCACCTCAAAAAGTTATCTTGATGCAGCAAGAAGAAATGAGCAAAAGCACAATGAAGATCATCAGGTAAAGAAGGGACGAATTACAAATAGAAACTATCAGGGGCAATCCATCTTAAGGGTGAACAAAAGCTACAACCAGCCACAGGTAAAATCTTCTCAATTTGGTTCAAGAATGGATGACAATAGAAATTACAATCATTTGGCCGGTAGATTTGATAACCGCAGAAGTTTCTTCAATGGACAATGCTTTTCTTGCCATAACTTTGGTCACAAAGCAGCTCAATGTGTTGCATATAAAACAATCATGACTAGGGAAGCTCAAAAACAAAGAAGTATGACCGGGATTACAAAAAGGACCTATAACAACTTTTCGGTTCTTGAAAATGAAGTTGAATGTTCTATTTGCAATAACTTTGGTCATGAAGACTCTGAATGCAGGAGCAGGTTTCAGCAGAAAAAGGAACAAACCTCAAGCACCAAAACATGGAGAATAAAGGAACCACAAACAGAAAGATGTGGGATAGCATTTTATGCAGAGGGACAGGAAAATCTATGGTACATTGACAGTGGATGTTCGAAGCAAATGACAGGTGATAAAGAAAAACTTGAGTCATATTTTGCTCTAGAAAAAGGAAAGAAAGTCTCTTTTGGAAATGATACTCCGCAACTATAAAAGGAAAAGGCATTGCTCAGTTAAAAGAAAAGGTCAAGGCTGGAAATGTTTTCTATGTTGATGGATTGAAGCATAATCTTCTAAGTGTCAGCCAGATGTGTGATCAAAGAACCGAGGTTATATTCAGATCAAATGGATGTCTTGTTCGTGATCTTGATACAGGTAAAACAGTGATCAAAGGCAAAAGAACTCCAAATAATCTGTACATATTTGAAGAAGGACAACAACAATGCTATCTGAGCAAGGATGATGAGCACTGGTTATGGCATCGGAGGTTGGGACATCTAAGCTTTTCACAAATAAGGAAAGCATGCAAATATCAGGCAGTTCGTGATCTTCCAGATATCAAAATTCCTGACAACACCATATGCAAATCATGTCAGTTTGGAAAACAAACCAGAACTAACTTTCCAGAGAAAGAAGGTTCAGCTAGCATGCCTCTTGAGCTAGTACATACAGATACATGCGGTCCTTTCAGGAAAAGAACACCTCGAGGAGAAGAATACTTGATATTATTCATTGACGATTTCTCCAGGTTTGTCTGGTTAGGACTTATGAAGCACAAAGATGAAGCATTCGAAAAATTCAAATCCTTCAAAGCTTTGGTTGAAAATGAATCAGGTCACAAAATTAAGTGCCTCAGATCCGACAGAGGTGGGGAATTTACTTCAAATGAATTTTTCGATTTCTGTGAAGAACATGGGATAAGAAGAGAATTCTCTACAGCAAGAACCCCTCAGCAAAATGGAGTTGTGGAAAGAATGAACAGAACAGTCCAACAAATGGCTCGTGCTATGCTTGATGAGTCAGGAACTCCCGCAACTTTCTGGGGTGAAGCTGCACATGCTGCGGTTGTTATTCTCAACAAAACAAATGTCGGGTGAACAGCACTCAAACTCCTCATGAGCTCTGGAGTGGTAGGACTCCTTCGGTAAAGCACTTCAAAATCTTTGGGAGCAAATGCTATATCAAGAATACTGATGAGCAGCTTGGCAAACTTGAACCTAGAGCAGATGAAGGCATTCTTCTTGGTTACTCTCCACATAGCAAAGCATACAAATGCTACAATAAAAGACTTGGCAGAATTGTTGACAGCATTGATGTAGTGGTTGATGAGAAGGGATACATTCCTAGGCAAGTACATCATGAAGACATCGAAGAAGATGAAGGCTACCCCCAACGACAGAATGATGAAGAAGAAGAACCTCAAGAAGAACCAGAGGAGCAAACACGAATAGAAGAAAAGACTCCATCCAGATATGTTCAGAAGAATCATCCAGAATCTCAGATTATGGGGCAGAAAGAAGCAGGTGTACAAACAAGAAGAACAATTGCAGAAGCTTCAAGCTATTTGGCATTACTCTCCTCTACTGAACCACAAAATGTGAAAGAGGCATGCAAAGATGAGTGTTGGGTGAAAGCAATGGATGAAGAACTTGAGCAGATCGAAAAGAACAACACTTGGGAGCTGGTTCCTAGACCAAAGGATAAGAATGTTATCGGAACAAAATGGGTCTTCAAAAATAAATTGAATGAAAATGGAGAAGTAATTAGAAACAAAGCCAGACTTGTTTGTAAAGGGTATGCGCAGCAAGAAGGAATAGACTTTGAAGAAACCTTTGCTCCTGTTGCAAGACTTGAGGCCATCCGAATGTTCCTTGCTCTCTCAAGTTTTCAAAACTTCAAAGTATTTCAAATGGACGTGAAATCAGCCTTTCTGAATGGAGACTTGGAAGAAGAAGTATACATTGAATAGCCAGATGGGTTCATTCTTGGAAATGATCCAAATCTTGTATGCAGATTGAAAAAGGCTCTCTATGGTCTCAAACAAGCTCCAAGGGCTTGGTACTACCGTTTGGACAAATATCTTCATCAACAAGGCTTTTCAAAAGGATCAGCAGATAGCAATCTTTATATAAAAGTTGAAAATGACAAATTGCTAATACTGGTTGTGTATGTAGATGACATTATTTTTGGTAGCAATGAAGAAGCTATGAGTCAAAGCTTTGCCTTGGTCATGCAGAAAGAATTTGAAATGTCCTTGCTAGGAGAACTGACATATTTCCTTGGTTTGCAAATCCAACAAAAAGAAGGAGGAATATTTTTATCTCAAACCAAGTATCTCAAACAGATTTTGAAGAAATATGGTATGGAAGATGCAAAACCAGTATGTACACCCATGGTCACAGGATGTAGCCTCAGTGCAAATGATGAATCTGCAGCAGTACATCAACCAACCTACAGATCTATGATTGGAAGTTTACTTTATTTGACAGGTACCCGACCGGACATCATGCATGCAGTTGGAATAGTTGGAAGATTTCAGGCAAATCCGAAGGAGACTCATCTTCAGGCAGTGAAGAGAATTTTCAAATATCTTCAAGGGACTCAAAATTATGGCTTATGGTATCCTAGAGATACAGATCTTACACTTCATGCTTATACAGATGCAGATTGGGCCGGAAGCATGGATGACAGGAAAAGCACAAGTGGTGGTGCATTCTTTATGGGTTCCAGACTGGTATCTTGGTTCAGCAAGAAACAGAGTTCGATTGCCTTGTCTACAGCTGAAGCGGAATATGTTGCTGCTGCATCTTGTTGCACCCAACTCCTTTGGATGATGCAGAATTTGCAGGATTTTCAAATCACTTGTACACCACCAATCCCCATCTTATGTGATAACACAAGTGCAATCAGCATCTCAAAGAATCCTATTATGCATTCAAAAACCAAGCACATACCAATCAAGTATCATTTTCTCCGGGAACAAGTGCTTGAACAGAAGGTCAAGTTGGAGTATGTTCCTTCTAAGGAACAAGTTGCTGATATACTCACCAAACCATTGCCCAGGGACACTTTTGAATACCTCGGGCAAAAGCTGGGGGTTGTTGATGCATCATCTTATTGTTGAACCTCTTCTGATTGATGGTACAGGTTCAGGGGGAGCATATAATGCATTGTTGGCATTATGGAGGATGTGCAAAAGGAGATCTTGGAAGTAGCTACAATATGTCTCTATCTCTTTCATGGTGGATTATGGTTCTTCGTTGCAGATCTGGTTCATATTCAGGGGGAGCATGTTCTTAGGGGGAGCATAACCCTTTGCCCTTGATGTCAAAGGGGGAGAATGAAGCTGAAGTTTTGAGGTTGCCATCAAGTCCAAAGGGGGAGATTGTTGGCATTATGGCTAAAGTGTTGTCCTTGATGGCAACCCATTCAGGTGATAGATCAGAGTACTTCAAGTCAGCAGCAGAGATTGATGATCAGCTATCAAATATTGAAGAAAATAAGGGGTACGCAGGTACACCTTACATAAGGTGCGTACACGCAGGTCGGTGTTACATAAAGTGCGTACATACCCGCAGTTATCCCGTTCAGGAGGTGCGTACCCCCAGTGCACACATTTCAAGGCAGAGAAAAGCACACGTGGGGTTTCTTATGTTTAACCTTTGGTATTTAGCCGACGGTTTTGTGTTATTATGGTGTCGGCCCGTGGTATTGATCCATGATTTAAGGAAGAGATTTCCTATATAAAGCAAAGGAGATCATTTGGCTTGAGCATGTTTTGTGTTGAATATCTTATGAGGGCTAGATCTGAAATATTATGATCTTTTGGGAGTAATGTCTAGATCTAAATAAGGCGAATCTACTGATGGATTGAGATCTCTTCGGCTCATGTTCAGATATGTAGATCTGACTGTCTGGGTTATTTCTGAAGTCTTGAAATCATCTATGCCCGAAGGTACGCAGGTACAGTGAATGAAAAGTGCGTACATACGTAGGAACGAAGCGTTTCAGGTGCGTCGGTACGCAGGCACAGAAGGGTTGCAAGTGCGGAGGTCCGCAGGCAGTTCAATGGATACAGTGCATATGTAAGCAGGCGAGCAGTTGAGCAGGGTGCGTACGTAAGCAGGCGAACAGTTGAGCAGGGTGCGTACGTAAGCAGGCGAGCAGTTGAGCAGGGTGCTTACTGTAAGCAGGCAGTACATGGGTGAAGCTGCTTACTTCTCTTAAAATCTATGTTTATCATTGCTATGTTCTGGGTTTGGTTCTATTATTGTTGATCTAGTTACTACAGTTGACTGGGTGATTCTCTTATACTTGATGATCATTTGATGCTTATGGATCCAGTTTGAAAATTTATGAAAAGTGGTCCTTGTACGAAAAGAAGTAGGGGGTTGTAGCTCCCTTCCAGGAGAGACTGGAAAACGAGAGAGAGTTGTAGCTCTCTGCAGGTTGCAGCCTGCGTACTAGTAAAGGACTGCACCAGTACAAAACCATTGTAAAAGGAGTTTCTAATTTGAAAGAAGATAGAGACATATTGCAGCAGGTGGTTTTCACCCACATTGGGTTTCCACCTTACATCTTGTGTTCTTTGGTGTGACTATCTGTTTTCTTTGTTCATGCTCATTATTTTATGGTACTGACATGCAAAACTAATTCAAAGAACAAATAAGGAAGATTTATTAAAGGAATTAGATAATACTGATTCACCCCCCCTCTCAGTATTATTTCCAACACAAGTTCCCCTCGCAAACCCCTCTGCTGTCGGATGATATTATCTTCAAATGACCACGCTTGGGGTAGGTTCCTCTGTTAAAGCTCGAATACTGGGACTTAGCTGACCATTAGAAGTTCCCACACTTGGCAACCGAGCAGCTAATGCACTGCATTATTGACACAACCACCGGGATGACCGCATTACAACCGCGAAAGTGGCTCAAAGGAGTAGACATGGTAGGTTTGCTCAACCTGCTATGGGTGTCACACTACAATCGCACCTCGATTACAGTCTTGGTCATCAAGAAGTTGCTATGCTTGGTGCATGATGGATGTCTATGGATGGAGGAGCCAATACCCATCACTGACAGATTGATCCACAGGATCACATGGTTGCCCTACACAGGAGAAAATCTGGCCATGATGTTTGGCGGAAAAGGTGGTGAGCAGGCCCTTGCGGAGACCATGAAGGATAAATTTAAGCTTGTGAAGAAGCCATGCGGATATGCCATATCAAGCATCAGTGACCTTGCTGTAAAGGTGGCTACATAGATTTTGGAAGGGAAGGTGATGAGGAAGTGTTGCACCGATGAGGTGTCGGTGTGTGTCGTCGCGCTAGCAGCCCAATGCGCAGAAGGAGTCCAGTTCAATTGGGTGCACTATCTCTCTAGTGAGTTCCTTGCGAACTGCCACTAGGCATAAGATCTCAGCAAGACATTCCACTACGTGTGGCTCTTGTTATCTATTGTGTTGGTAGCATGGGAGCTACCAAAGTATAGTCAATTCCCTTCGGTCACACCAGACCTACCAGAACCAGTGAAGTACACTTCGTTATGGGAGACCAAGGATGTACAGTGCATTAAGGACAGCAAGATCTTCTAGATCTTGATGGAGATGAACATCCGCATGGTCGTCAATCGCAAACCACAGTTGTCACCTACGGTGTTTTCAAAACTGCAAGGCTACGCAAAGTTTAAGGTATATTTTCACCATGTGTCTATCAGGGTGCGGAAGGACCCTATGCATACATGGTATGACTTTCCTTACCTCGCAACAAATGACGTCATTGATGCAGTACTTGATCGTTGGTCAGCAAAATGGCACACTATATTAGACTTGGTGGTGGGAGGGAGCAAGTTCGCCCATGCAATGCAAGAAGGAGGAGGCCAAGCTCAAGATGACACATCTAGCCGAAAATAGAAAGGAGGATGTTGACAAGGCCCAGGCGGAGCGCGATGCCGCTCAGTAGATGGAGAAGCAAACAAGTGGAACAGAGCGGGGTTCTGACAAAGGCGCGAGGTCACCTTCACCCAAGATAGAGGAAGAGACAGACGAGCAGATAGAGCAGCACAACGCGGACCCACAGGCAACGTATTCCCACATCAAATGTCTAAGGGAGCAAGAGAAAGGAGGGTCTGGGAAGAAATCCAAGGCCGCTAAGATATTACTGGACCCAACCACTCTCACAGAGGGCGATTTTCATGACATTGACGACACAGTGCAAGATGTCACCACGGAGGCCCTACAATAGTTTGAGCAACAACAACAACTAATATTGGGGGCTATTAAGATAGGTCTACAAGCACTACAGACCCACGCGTAACAGGTTGGCACGGTGTCCACCAACCTTGCCATCGGAACTTTAGAAACTGCCGAGATGTTGTGCACAAAGGTCTCTAGCGTGATAGTGTTGCCTGATGGAACACTGACCACAAAGAATGAAGTTGACAGGCCCACTGTCAATGCCCTCAAGGGAGTAAGGTTGAATCTGGCAGCGCTCCTTGGTGAGGCACTCCACCTATTGCAAGATGGAGTGATTGCGGAGTTGAGGGCCTGTGAGCACTGTGCCCTACAGGTGATCAGCAAGCAGTGGATTAACAATGAGAAGATGGCACTACAACGAGACTCTGCCATCGCCGCCGTGACCGAGGTAACTGACCAAAACAATCATATAATTCAAGTCTTGGAGGAGGCATACTGAATGGTCCCAGAGTTGGCCATTCCTGAGGAAGAACCAATCGAGGTGTGCGTCTGTACACTGGCTACAGGGGCGCGTGACGCTCGTACAAAGATGTCAAGGGTTCAGCTAGAGTTGAACCTTCAGATTACTGAATTACAATTGAAGGCCTAACCTTCAACCTCACCAGAAGTAAAGGAGCAGCGTGCAACCGCTGTCACAGAGGAAATAGTGTCAATTGATAGTGCAGTACCAGACTGCACACAACTTTTTCAGCAACCATTCGAGGTCATGACAAGCCTGCAGGAGGACCCTAATCTACAACGACTGGAGACATAAGTGTGAGAACTATAGTAGCGCTATGATGAGGTCAAAGGCACAGCACGAACCATCATGCTCACACAAAGACTGGCAAAGTTGCAGGAGGCCAAGCAGCTAAAAGAAAAGGTGGATGCAGCACATCACAAGGAAGCAATGCTGAAGGAACGACTGAAGCCCTAGCTGGATGAGGCTTATGCGGTTATGGCCTCTATTGAAGTGTAGCTTGTGACTCCGCAAGAAACTTAGTAAAAGCTTCAGGCCGACAGTTCAAGAGCAATGACCGAGCAGATGGTTGAAGAAGCAAAGCAGGCAGCCGCACAGTGCACTGCCGAGGTTGCGGTCATACAAGTTAAGCTAGGAGGTCTTCGCGCTAAGATCTTCGCGCCTGCAGAATGACTTGAGGGCAAGCCACGATGTTTGTGTTGGGGGCCTGTTGGGAACAGAATCCCCCAAGGACAGTTTTGGGGCTAAAAGCCCATGTTTTGGGTCAAATTTTGTAATAAAGTTGTAAAGTCTCCGCATTTTGTGGTCGCGGAGTGCGAAGGTGTCATGAGTCATAAAGGGTTGTCCACCCTTATTTTGTAAAGTATAAAGTTGACTGTAAATATTTACCCATGGTCCACGGACCATGGGATTGTATAAAAAGAGCTAAGTAAGTAAGCTCTAAGCAACTTAAGAAGTAAGAAGTATTAAGCGATAAGGAGGAAGTCTTTAGAGAAGCCTAAGTTTCGGGTCGTAGCATAGGTAGAGGCTCTGCAGCTGAGTGCACAGAGGCCTAGGGTGGAAGTTTGTAACTAAGTGCGCGGATCCCTACAATTGTGTGCGCAAGGTGGATAGAGTATGTAATCATCTGAAGATATCAATAAAGAGAAGAATTCTACAAATTTTGTGTCTTTGTCTCCTATTAATGCATCTTTTCATATTGTGTATGGATTTCATTTACAATGCTTATGTGATGCGCGAATGTATGTAATCACGTTGGTTAATTGAACGCAAGTAAGAATATTTTTTTACGCGGTGCTAACTGTGATTGTTTAGTAAGATAAATAAACCACTTAAAGAACGCAAGTAAGAATATTTGTTTACGCGGTGCTAACTGTGATTGTTTAGTAAGATAAATAAACCACTTAAAGATAACTTGGGAACTCATACAATACGTTGTCATAGCAGCGCAAAAGTACTTGAACTGCATGATATGGTTGCGCGAAGGACAATCGTACTCCTTCACGGAGGTACTGAAGAGTGGAATAAAGGGCTAGACTAACAGAGCCTAGAACTTAGCGACCTATGCGGAAGCAGGAATAGAGGGTACAAACCGACATCACAACCATATTAGGGTGCAGAAACGTCATTCAAGCATCCCCTCATACTACTTCGGGTGATACTTCGATCCGTGCTCCACGGGCTGATTCCGAAAGGGCCAGTAGTGTAGGGATTTGTTTGGCTAACTAATGTTGAACCTAGGTCAGGCCCCATGCAGCCAACATGTATGTATGTATGTATGTTGTTGCTTGATAGGATCATGATTGTTTCATGCTAATGATTATATATGTATGTATCTATGTATCTATGTCATTGTTTGACAGGGTTGTCAAGGATCATTATGACGGAGGAATGATTGCCTATGCAGGAGAATGACATGACGAGGTTCCTAGTCTTAGGAGGAATCAATTAGGAAGAGTAGCCTGATAGATTTATGAGGTCAGTATCATGTGGTTATGATTTGATATTATGTTTTTATATTATTTCTATGTTATGGACAGGTTATACCGAGGGATACATAAGGAAAGTGAAATCAGTGTGGTCTGCAACATGTTAGGATAAGCATGGATAAGACACTAGAAGCAAGGTTTCTTGGTAAGGACAATGTGGTTTCGGATGGGTGGTATTATTGTTGCGCATATGTAGTGTGTGTACATGTTGTTTATGCAATGTTATGTACACGATGGTACAAATAGTGTTATGCATATGGTGTTGTGCACATGTTGGAAATGCATTGTTATGTACAAGTGGTGTTGCATGCATGTTGTACATATGGTGCTATGTACATATGGTGTGTTGTCCATGATTGTACAAGTGGTTTTGTATGCATGTGGTGTTGTGTACATGTTGTACAAGTGGCTTTGTGTGTAGGTGGTGTTGTGTACATGTCCTGCAGTGGCATTATGTACATGTGGTGTCACATACATGCCACGTGTCGTACTGTGTACATGTGGTATTGTGTACACATTGAATAGGTGGTGCAGCATACATGTGGCGTTGTGTACACGTTCTGCAGGAGGTGTTGTGTACATGTGATGTTGTGCACACATTTTGTAGGTGGTGCAGTCTACAGGAAGTACATGTGGTACTGGTGTATGTGTGGGATTGAGTGCATGTTGTACATGTTTTGTTGTGGGCATGTAGTACTATGTATGTGCATTGTTTAGTCATGGTATCGTGACATATGTATTCATTGTGTTTCACTTTAGACACGTATTTTTGTTATGTTGTACATCAGGTGTAGGTGCATGTATTGTGTTGGACACCAGAAGTAGGTGTATGTATTGTGTTGTGTTGTACACTAGGTGTAGGTGTATGTGTTGTATGTCAAGTATAGGTGCATGCGTTGCATGGTGTTGTATGGTGTGTGTGTGTGGTTGTATATGTGTGATGCACACTATGCATATGTGCACCTGGTGGAGGAGAAGGCAATAGGTGTTTTTTGGGTGTGGCAATCGATCTGATGTGTGTACAAAAGAAAAAAGGCATAAGTAAGGATCGAAGAAGGATAAGTATCAGTATTGTATTTCCATTTTATCATGCATATGATTTATGATCCTGGTCTATGATGATTACATGTGATCTATGATTCTGGTTTATGATGGTTACATGTGATTTATGATTTTGATCTATGATGGTTATGTTTTAAGCTAACCTGATGTGATGTTTTTATACATGACGCTAGTTTAACTTGTCGTGACAGGAAGTAAATAGGATTGAAAGTGTACCTTATTGATGAGCTACCAATGAGGTACGATTTGAAGTTATTTCAATTTATTTTGAATCTAATGGAAGTTATGTGCTTGGTACAGGAAGCAAAAAAGTTCTTGCTTGGGTGGTTCAAATCAACTGCAAGAATTAGCAGCATCAACAAAAGGAATTTGAAAATGCAACAGTGTCCTGGTAAATAATTTCAGGAGTAGGGCCATTATGGGACACTGGTACCCGATAGTGTCCATTGATTTCCATGAGCATGTTATGACCGGTATGATGGTTTTGAGGAAGGGATATGCATTGGGTTTTGTATCTTTTGATGTGAGGAAGCCTTTCCAATGGATGCATTGCCCAAGATGGGGGTGCCAGCAAAACTTGGAAGGTGAGTGACTGCATGAAAGGTGTGACCGGATTTCCCGAGGGATTGTGTAGTAGAGAAGGAAAGGTCACATATGGATTTTTTATGGTCATTAGCATTTCCAGATGGAATTAGATGCACATTGGGAGTGTACCCTAGAACAATGAGTTGGTAACTGTTCACTGAGAGGAAAAGTGGCACGGGGTTATAGAATTGGACATTGAATGCATATCTGACTTTGAGTGGATTATGAACTTCCTAGGAAGGAGGTGAATCCTGGTCTTACTTGAGGGTAGAGGTTTGAGCCTTTGGATTCCCTTGTTGTGGATGTAGGAATCATATCTTTTTATTTGTTGGTTGAGAAAATGTGCATATGCGTATATTATTGTAAATATTGTATCGAGCTAGATTTATAAAGCTCCATAGACAGTATGGTTATTTTCTAGTTGAAGAAAATGTGTATGTGTATATGTGGATTGTAAATATCGTAACGAGTTGTGTTATAAAGCTCGAGTAAATGGTATGTTTGTAATGTTTTAGCAAATGTTCATTGTAAATATTGCAACAAGTTGTGTTATAAATCTCCATGGGTAGTATGTTTTGTTTTTAGTGGTCTTATTGGTTATAGGTGTCATTGAACACCAAGGACAGTGTTCCCCCAAGGGGGAGGGTTCTATAACATCCCTAGTGAAAATTCCATGTAAAAATATATAAATACCACGGATCATGGGACACGTATTCCAAGTTGAATAGTGGGCAAGACATCTTGGTGTGTGTTCATTTGGGTGTTTGTGGCTAAGGATATTGGCAAAGGTAATGGTTAAGGCATTAAAGAGGAAAAAATGTATTTTCGCACATTTATTTATGAAAATAATGGAAATTAGGAGAAAAAGAAGGTGAAAGGCCACAAGTTGCATGTGAGGGGGAAAATGAAGGAAAATAATGCAAAATGAAGAAAATAGAGGCCTCATTCATAAAAAGGCTTATGAGGACCAATTGGAAGCTTGATCAGTGAAGACTTGGTCAATTTAGATTTGGATCTCTTTCATTATTCTCTCTCTCTCTCATAATCTTAGACACTTAGAGTTTTCTTGGAGCACTTTGGAATTGGAGCAAGAAAGGAAAAGAAGGCAAGAGGAAGCAAATATCAAGCAGGGAAAGGAAGGATCAAATAGCTACAATAGACTTCATTGCAGGTATCAAATTACATGTGTATTTTCCGTGCTATATTTGGCATGCATGGGATTTCATGTGTTTATTTTCTACCATGCCATGGGTTTTGCCAGGTGTGACAGTATTTTCATCCTAGCCTTGTCATTTCCTGATAGCTTTGATGAGATGTGTTCTCTCATGCGGTTTATGTGGGATGGCCATATTGGATTCGAAGCTGAGTGGGGTGGATCTATGAGTTGAAAAACACATGGTGGCAGTAGTCTCTGAACCGGAATGGGGATGCACGAAGCCACTAGCCTAGTAACCCCTGAACCAGATTGTGAATTGTGATAAATCCATATTATGTGCCTCAGTGGGCCTAGGAATCCATGCCGGTGAATGGAGGGATATACGGTAAAGCGAAGGGGTGGATTTTCTCTCCGTTGGGCCTAGTGATTCTGGGATGGAATGAAAGGTAAAGCTTGGAGATTATGTCTCGGTGTAGGACCTAGTGATCCCTAGATCAGACTGCGAATGCATGGTAAAGACTGAGAGACTAGGAGCCACTCAAATTCCTCATGGTGTAGGAAGAGAACTTCGGTGGCATCCACATTGATTGGTGTTTTTGATGTGTTATATGAGTCCCACATTTATGCTTGGAATATGGCACGAGGGTGATTGGGTGAAGAGAGACTTGGCTCAACCAATCTATGGTCAGGTGGAGTGTGGTAGTCCCATCTCTGGTCAGTTCATCACATTGATTAATGAGAAATTAATTCCATTGATTTTCATGTGTAAATTTACTGTTGTATATATGGATGGTTGATATTCTTATTGTAATTTTGTTCCTATTATGCTGATTATTTGTTCATTTTATGGCATTAGCTATGTTTGGCTCTCAGCATGTTTTTACTTGTACTTGAATGGATATTGTATCTATGACCTAATAAGTAATAAGGAAACAAATGATATGAGGAAACAATGGTTCATGGTGATTCTCAGATAAGTAAGAGATCGCTACACTTAACTCTATTTTTTACACCTGTAGGTTGCATGTCGATGATATGTTTGATGAAATGCCTGTCATGGCTAGTAGGGGTCTGGTTAAGGCCATGATCAACTATTTACTTGTGCATCATTGCTTCCTTGTACTTTACTTAATTATGAGGTTTCATTCCATTCTGGGCAGTGGCCTAGGCTATGGGCCTGAAAAAGTGGGTCACATCTCGGAGTCACTGGCATAGAACTAGCAAGTTTGCACTGAAGTCGCTAGTAGGAAGGCCTATGAGAGCGACTTTAGGTCTCTAGTCACTTCCTTTCCCATAGCATGAGAGCGAGAGAGCCTGGAATTGTCCAGAACAATAGTGGGACCTAGGGACAAGCTGTTTGAGTGGATGACTTATCTCCTGAGGATTCTGTTGATGGTGTTCGATGGTTGTATGTGATGTTCTATCAATTCGACTTCCTTAAGGTCACCTAGGAGGTTGAATATGATCATAGTAGCCTCTCATCTCATGTTTACCCCAGTTGGCATGGTAACTTAGGTGGATGTGGGAGGAGTGTGTTACACTTACACCATCATCAAGGCTATGGGATACAATAATTTTGAGTTTGATATCCCCCCATTCCTTGGCTTGCACCCCATATTCAATGTGGAAAAACTTCGGCCATACTTTCCACCATTGTTGGACACACCAAACATTGTTAAGCACTTGACACCAACATAGCTCACCCCGGACTACATTGAACAAGCCACAATTGATCGGATCATCGACACACAAATCAAGAACACTCACAAACATAGGATCCAACTGTATCGAGTTTTCAAAGCTATCCAGTGCCTACACTAGGGAAAGTGGCTCACCAGGGACAAGTTCAGTAAAAGTTTCCCCATCTCATGGAGGCACTCAACGCAATGGGGACCATTTCTTCCTAAGGGGGGAGGACTGATTTAGGTGGATATTTGTGGCCACTCGTCTATTCCTCTTGGACCCCCAACACTATTTCTTTCTATTTCCTTAATTGTAGCATAATTTGCTATATTTGGCATTTTTTTGGGTCTTGAACATCTGGAGCCACTTTGAGGCCCTAAACGACACTTTTTTGAAAAATGGGAAAAATTATAACATATAATAGGGGTTTGTAGTCGAATTTTTTAGTTTTCAAATAGAAATTTATAACAAGGTATCGCATTAGTCAAACAAATATTGTATTCCAAAGTTACAACCCCAGGAAGTTGATGTACCAACTAAACCCAACGGGGCCTACAAAATTTTGGTGCTTCGTCTCCTAGGGTTAGGTTTTTGGACGTTTAGGGTTTTCCCTTATTTCTCAATAATAAAAATGCCTTCGACCCTCATTGTAACACAATTCAGAAGGCATGTATCCACCACATCTCTTCTCAAAGATAAGTTATGATCGCTCGAGCTAGTTTATTTTCATTCTGCATGTAAACAATTTTTAATACTTTGTTATTAATGAATTGAAGTTATGTTTCGTTGTAGCTTTGTGTTTTTGTTTATATATGTATTTCATTTTGTTCCTTCATAAATTTGGATCATTGTTGATATGATATGAGAGCACAAAAGAGCCTAACATGGTGGAGCTGCACAAATTTCCCTTTTCGTTTCCCTTCTTGTATGTCGAGTTCTCCTTTCCATGTCTTTTGCTTTCTCAACTTCCAATTTTTCGTCTGCTAAACTAGTTATTATAGATGGGCTAGTGGCTTCCTTTGGTGAAAGGTAATTCTATTATTCATCCACTGACTGGTCTACGAAAGCATTCTGAGAAGAGTTATAGTTTTGATTCTCCTCTTTCATGGCTTTTTTTGGGTTAAGAGGAGGATTATTTGGAGAATCTGACTATGACTGTTTGTGGGATGTTCCTTCTTCCTCATTTATATATACTAGAGCTTCATATTTATTATGATTTCCTAAGCCGCAACCAGAATGACTTGTGCCTTCTTTATTTTTGTTGGACTTGATAGGGTTAGAAGCTTCTTTGGGCTGCTAGACATTCTTCCCCTAATGTGGAGGTTTTTGTTTATTGGGGCTTCTTTTTCTTTTGGTTTGTTGCTATCTCTCCCCCTAATCTCCCTAATTCTCTTGTTTGGCTATGGTTTTGGAACAGTTCCTGGTGAAGTGGCCATATTCATAGTAATATCGACACTTGAATGGAAATTAGTCATAATCTATTTCATGTATGTGTGTCCGTCATCCGTACATAAGTTTATAGAAGTTGGAAGTCATTTTTCCAAATCTACTTCAACACATATTCTAGCACAAATGAATAATCCTTCCTTGGGTTCAACACAATCAATATATTTTCCAAGAGATTTCCCAATGGGCCTAAAGGTAGCATCTTTCCAGTAGTGTAAAGGAAGATAGGGAAGTTTAAACCAAATCAGAACTTCCATGGGGATATCACAGTCATGGTTAAAATTGGGATTCCATCGATTCAAATACAACTCCTGAGGCCCCATGAAATATCACTTGCTTCTAAAAATAAGGTCCCTATCTTCTTTGTGCTCAAATACAAAGGTTAAGAAGCCATTTTCGATGAAGGAAGAGACCACTTCCCCCATCAATTTCAGCTTCCAGTTATTCTCGATCCATGTTTTGATTAATCTTGGAGAGCTCCAGATACTAGTAATTGGCCAATTAGACCCCAATTTTCCAACTGGAGGGTCGTTGACCTTGCCTGAGCAGCTAAAATCATGACATTGGGGATGTCATCCTGTTTTTTTTAAAACTTGGAGGAAGAGGCTTTCTAAAATTTGGGGCCATTGGCCACCAGGGAATTGAAGTCCAAAATCTCTTACACTAATTGGGAGTCATGAGATAGACTAGCCATGATGGGTCACCCGACTAAAAGAGAAAACTCGAGGAACTAGAAACGTAGAAAATCTTACCTTAGAGAGAGACAAAAATTGTGAAGGAACAAAACCTGAACAAGTAGGTTCCATAGTCATCGTTGAAAGATCCAAGCCACCAAATTATATAATCTGAACCTTCGTGCACCACAAAACAGGCCCAAAAAACCCAGGGTTTCCACAGGGCCCGAAAAAACCGTGGAGCTCTAGCTTGCTAAAATTTAAAGATGAGGCATTTGAGGAATTTAAGTTATTCAAGGCTTTAGTTGAAAATCAAATGGATCTAAAAATAAAGTGTCTCAGGTTTGATAGAGAGGGTGAATTCATATCAAATGAATTCTTTCATTTTTGTGATCAAAATGGCATCAAAAGATGATTCTCTATAGCCAAAACTCCTCAGCAAAACAAAGTTACTAAAAGAAGGAATAGAATTGTTTAGAAAATTTCTCGTGAGATGCTTGACGAATCTGGAGTGCCTCACACATTTTGGGATAAGCAGTTAAACAATAGTCAACATACTCGACAAAGCTCGTGTGAGGGTTAATAATGACAAAACAACGTATGAATTTTGGTATGGAAGACCTGCATCTGTGAATTATTTTAATATCTTTGGAAGTATATGTTATATCAAAAGAAATGATGATAAGATTAGCAAATTTGAACCAAGGGAAGATGAAGGAATTCTTCTCAAATACTCCTCTACAAGTAATGGCTACACATGTTACAATAAAACACTTCATAAAGTTGTTGAATGTATAGATGTTACTGTTAGCACTCCAGGAAACTCTCCGACGGTTGTAAATCAGACATGCCTCGTAACATATAATCTTCAGTATTGTTCTCTGAACTACTGGAATGGATGATGGTTTGAATCAAGTCAAATAACCATTTCAACTCTATTCTCACTCAAGACATGCATGAACACCCCCAACAACACAAGGCTTTAGACCACTTATGCTCAATAGTTTGTAGATTTAATGGATAGATGGAGAATACTGACTATACCAGCAAATTTCATACATGAACATATATGAATGGCTAGCTACAGGAAGCAAATGAACTTAATGACTATATTGGCATATGCATATATAATAACACATAAAAATGGCTAGCTACAGGCAGCAAAGAAGCTTGCAAATCTTAATATATCAAAGCAGAGATAAGATGACAGTTATCTAGCCTTAAACACAAATAAGACCTGAACAAATTTTTCAAGAGTAAGCGTAGAACAAAAGAGAAATGAACATTGAACATATAACAGCAAAAGAAGCTTGTATTACTAAAGAATGCAGATGAGAAGCTTGAAGGAATAGAGGAGGAATGATCTCCAAAAGTTGAACCCTTGTTACATCTTGTTTTCAACTATTTATAGCTTGTTTACAATGGTCCTGAGCCTTTTGAGGCTTCAGGTGTCTTAATCTATCCCTCTGTCTTGTTTAACCGTTTGATTCCCTCAATAGGCAGGCATGGCTCAGTGGTTTTCCTCTTCTAACAGAGGAATAACCATATTCAGATATTTTGGGCAGCCTGCCATGATGCCTGGGAGCTCTCTCGTGCCAGAGATGCCCCATGATCTCATTTGATTTGGGTTGCAGCGTGTTGTGGCCCCTCTCTTTCCTTTTCCAGGATCTGTCCGTCGACTGCTATATCCCGGCCGAATCCCTCTTCTGGCATGTAAACATTTCTACACAACGCTTCTAAGGATGGCTGGCCACCTGATCTTGCGAATGGAGTGGCTATCGGGCCTATGAAATCCCTGCGACAGTCCCTTTCAAATGATAGCCATAATTGTTTTCCTTTTCATCCATAAAACGCTGCAACTGTGTAAATCCTACCCTTCTCTGTCCTTTCAGACTTCAACAGTCCTGAAAAATGATTAATTCCTTTATCAGGTCTGGGTTTAATCGCTATCACAAGTCGCATCCATATGTGTGTAAAGGCTGTGCCCCTTGGTTTCCGCCGATGCGATATTGTGATGCGATCTGATCGCAATCGCATATCGCTATATGTAAAGGCCTTGCCCCTTGGTCTCCTAGATCTGTGATCCGTCGATGTGGTTTGGGCCGTCGATCCACATGCGCGATCAACAGTGCTCGTTTAATCTCTGATCACCATTGCCATCACCCCATGTTTTGCGCCGATTTGCCTTTGCCATTGTGACCTGCCGACCTGATCATCGGTGATCATTGATAGGTAGTGTCCAGTGCTAATTGCCATTGCCTGCCTATGCCGATTTAATCCACCGATGCGATCTGTCGATTTAATGTGGGCCATTGATCAGTTGGATCTAACGGCTGTTGTGCAACCACTGTTTAAGACTGCGGTAATGGTTTTTTCCATGTTTTTGGAGTGTTTTGAGCTTCCCGATAGTGTATTTCCGCCCTCTTGAGGGCTTTTGGCATATGATTGTTTCAACCTTGGGAAGATCTTAATCAACTCTTGAAGAGTTCAAGAGTGTTTTGGATCCATTTTTTGGGCCGTTTTCCCACAAGGCTAACACTGGCTCCTTCTGGGGATGAAAGCCTCCCTGTGAGGTTTCAAGAACTGCAGAGCAATGCCTTTCCTGTAAAACAAAATTAAATCCTTCCCCTAGTGTTCCATTGGGCATGGAGTCTTTTTAGCATAAACATAAAAACTGAAAGAAAAACATATGTACAATAATAAGGTTTTAGAGCCTTAAATGAAATAGAGTTTCAGGAACCGCCCATTTACCGGGCTACCAAAAGTGTCTCCTCCTTCCAGATTGTGCAGGATGAATGTATTGTTGTGTTGAACTTGAGTGATGACAAAAGGACCAGTCCATAAGGAGTCAAACTTGCCATGATTACCTTTCTTTTCCTTCAATGCGTCCCATTTGAGCACCTAATCACCAACTTGGAAATTGTCCACTTTTTCCTTCCTGACAAAGGTTTCTTTGATTTTCTTCTGATGGACTTGTGACTTCTCAACTGGCTGCTCTCTGATCTACTGTAATTCAACTAGGTTATTCATTCTTCTTACTAAGTAATTCTCTTCATATTGTTCTTCTTGCAAGAACTTAGCCACATGGAGGATCAGCTGGATAGGGAAAACAACATCAGTGCCATAAACCAATTTAAATGGAGAGTTCGCTATGGACTTTTTGATGGAAACTCTGTCAGCACATAATGCAAACTTCAACTTGGAATCCCAACTCTTTTTGTTGTCTTCTAACAGTTTTTTGATTATCCTTACCAAACTCTTGTTAGATGATTCTACTAGGCCATTGCCTTGAGGATAATATGAGGTAGAATGCACCACTTGAATACCCATGGATTCAGCCATGTCCATCAATTCTTTTGCCTTAAAAGCTGTTGCATTATCAGTGACTAGTTTGGTTGGGCAACCAAATCTAGTGAAAATATTCTCATTCAAGAACTTTATGACAACTTGATGATTGGCATTCTTAGTGGGTATAGCCTCAATCCACTTGGTAAAATAATCAGTGGCTACTAAGATCCATTGTTTTGGCCACTGGAATGTGGGTTAATCTCACCTATAAAGTCCAAGCCCCACTGTTGGAAGGGACCATGGACATGTATTGGCTTTAAGGGCAGAGATTTTAGCTGCTGCCTTCCTGCAAATCTCTGACATTTGTCACAAGATTTTTCAAAAGAAAAAACATCAAAGAACAGAGTAGGCCAATAATACCTAGCCCTAAAGATTTTGTGAGCCATGTTTTTCCAATAATGATGCCCACCACAGATGCTAGAATGAAACTGGTGTATGACCTCTACAGATTGTTCTTTATCTAGGCACCTCAAGAGGATTCCTGATGGGTCTTTCCAGTAAAGTGGATTTTTTTCAATCTAGAATTTGGCTAATCTGAGTCTAGTGGTACGAGCTTGACTTAAACTAAGCCCTGGAGGAACTTCCAACTTCTGCAAGAAATTAACTATGTTGGCATACCATTCGCATGTGGCTAGATTTTCAGCCACGGACTGATTCTACTTTTGCTCTTCTGATGCTCCCCTTATTTGCTCATCGTCTGAAGTTAAAACCATGAAATTTATGTCTAACAAGCTACAATTTTCTTCGGCGATGAGCTTAGCCAAGCCGTGGCCTTTGACAAGCTTAGTGGGCTTCACCTCTATGTCAAATTTTATGAATTTTGCAATCCATTTTGCCCTCTTTCCATCAATATCTGGCTGAGTCAAGACATATTTCACTGAGGCCGAGGGCACATATGCAATTACTTTGGAATGTAAAATATAAATCCTGAATGCTTTCAAGGATTTTATGAGAGCATAATCTTGCTTCTTAGTAAGGTCATACCTTAGTTCAGCATCCCTTAGAGTTTTGCTAAAAAATGCCACGGGGTGTTGTATGCCTTCATCATTTTCCTGCAACAAGACTGTTGCTAGTGTATCATAAGAGGCAAAAGAGAAGATAAAAAACCCCTTAGTGTAATTTGGGTTGATTAGAGTGGGAGCCTCCATGATCACTTGCTTGATGGCTTCAAAATAGCTTCTTGAAGAGGCTGTCCATTTTATCTCCAATCCTTTATTCGGCATGGAAGTGATGTGCTTTACTAACTCTGCAAAGTTTGGAATGAACCTCCTTACAAAGTTGATCTTACCCAGGAAGGATTGAATGTCCCTTTTTGACCTTGGGATGGACAATGTCTAAATGGCTTGAACCCTGGGTGGATCAATCTTCACACCTTCAGTAGAAACAATATGTCCTAGAAGTTTGCCTTCTTCTAGAGCAAAATGTGACTTCTTTGGGTTGACTAAAATTCCAAACTGTCTGCACTTCAGAAAGACTTTCTTCAAATGTTGTAAATGATCTTTGTGGCTGCTATAGAAGACTGTTATGTCATCAATATAAATAAGGACAAACTTGTCCTTCTCTCCCACAAAGATTATGTCCATGGCCCTCTGAAATGTAGCCCCAGCATTCATCAGTCCGAAAGGCATCTTGGAGTACATGAAAGTGCCCCAAGGAGTAGTGAAGGCAGTCTTTTCCTGATCTTCAAGATGTACAGCAATATGATTGTAGCCTGAAAATCCATCTAGGAAAGACATGACTCTAGCCCCTGAAACTCTTTGTAGCAAGTGTTCCATCTTGGGCAGGGGATAGTTATCTTTTTTAGAGCACTTGTTCAAATTTCTGAAGTCGACACAAAGCCTGATTTCTCCATTTTTCTTCCTTACCACCACCAGGTTGGCTATCCACTTCAAATATCTTAGGGGAATTATGATTTTGGAATCCAACAGCTTCTTGATTTCTTTCTCAATCAAAGGCAGTAAGAGAGGGCTGACAGGTCTTAATTTCTTCTTAAAAGGGTTGATATTCTTTTCCAGTGGAATCCTATGCTGAATAATGTTTGGGTCATAGGTTTTAAGATCGTTGTATTCCCAGGTAAAAATATCAGTGAATTTCTTCATGAGAGAGTGACACTTGGAATTTTGGGCAGAGGACAAATGAGTAGACAGATTGATGAATTTCGGATGGGCTGGACTCCCTATATTATGTTTACAAACGGCGGACTCATTCTCTATTTTGGCCGGCTTGTAGGGCACGTCATTATGATCGAAAAGCTTCTCTAGAGGCACCAATACCTTTGGTATGTGATTACTGGGCAACTGGATGATGCTTTCTAGACCGATTTCACTTTTTAGATTGGACTGGTTGAATTCTTCCATGTTTTGATTTTCTTGGTCGATGTGCGTTTCAGCAAATTCCTCAACGACTTGTAAAAACCTGTTAATTTCCTCATTGTCTTCAAAAAATTTCCGATACTTGACATTGTCTGGTAGGGATGGTCTGTATTTTACCTGAACTTCATATGTCAATTTAGGAGGCAAAGGGGGAACAAACGTGCTAGCAGAGACAACAAAGGAGTCGGCAAGCTGGTTCTTCATTCTTGGAATATAAGAAATGTTGAAAACTTTGAAAGAATCTTTGAGCCTCCATACCTCATCCCTGTATTCTTTCAGCGTTGGATGCTTTGCTTGGAATTTTTTATTTACCTACTGAATGATGAGGTCTACATCCCCAAACACTTGCAAGCCTTTGATACCCATTTCCTTAGCAGTGCTTAAGCCCAGAATCAAAGCTTCATACTCTGCTATGTTGTTTGTGACCTGAAAGGCTAATTTGAATGACAAATGAATGTATTCCTATGTTGGGGACACAAGGACTACACCTACCCCTGCAACTTCTTTGGAGCAAGCCCCATCAAATAACATACCCCAAATCTGCGGGTTTCCATCCTGCGTGATTTGGAAAACTGGCTTTTTAAGTTGCGTGGAGGCCAACTGAGACTCTTCAATATGAAGAATACATGCTCCAAAATCAGTATCAACAACATAGATGGGATGATTGGTGGGATTCTTCTCATTGCTGATGATGTAAGCCAACTGTGCCTCTCTGTATAATTTCTTTCTCTCACCTCCAAAAACTGGGACAGTAGCATAGGTCAGATTATTTTTTAATGATCCACCTAGTCTCTTGATCCAACCTCTAGAAAGTAACATGCCAAATTTTGGAGGTACATCTGCTACCACAATATCCATCATCATGCTTTTCATAGGCAGCTGAGACAAAGTGATGGCTAGGTCCTTGATTAATCCTAGACATTTCACTTTTCTAGAGTCAAAAGAAAACAAATCATGATAAGGCTTAGTGATGTCGAGACCCAACTCGTCCATGACAGCCTTGGGCATTAAGTTATGGCTAGCTCCAATGTCCAAAAGGCAGTTGTGGAGGATTTTATCATGAATGTTCAGAGATACATAGAATGATGGGGAGTTGTCCTCACCATTTTCAATCATTGGGCTGAGGATAACAGCTAGCTTGTCATCTTGTATATTTACACAGTCGGTGAAGGCTTGGATGGCTTTAGGCTCAAGGGATTCGAGGATGGATCTTTTGAAGGACTCAGTTTTCACTAGTTCAATCAGAGGCATAGGTATTATTAGCTTTTGAATTTCTGATTGAAAACTGAAAGGAGAAGGGGACTTGTCAAGGCCACTTACCTCATGAGCTGGAGCTTTGAGGATGATAGGATCAACTGCCGGTTGTTTTTGCTTATTAGCTTGTTGCACTGCAGGGTCAGCAGCTCTTTGAACTAGAGTTTCCTTGGCATTATTCATCTTCGACCATAGATTATATCTACGCTGATCTTCAGCTTGAAGAACAGCTTCGCCACCCCATTCTTGGTTAATATGATCATTGCATAATGACTTTTCATAGGCAGCTACGGTCAAAAAGGAAGCATTGCCTTTGTCTTCAAGGAAATGGATCTCATTATCTTCTTCAAACCGCTCTTCCTCCATGACTACATTCTGGAAAGGGGTCTTGACCCTTTGGTATACATTGGCATCTTTGCTTCTTTGCAATATCTGCAACTGTTCATTAGCTCTTCTATATGGATTTTGATTTCTAGGAGCAAAGGTATTGGGAACTCCACCTTTCCCAGGGTGTTGTTCAACCTTTAATTTGGAAATTTCAGAGGCTAATGACTCGATCATTTTGGTCATTTTATCTATCTTAGGATCAGGGGAGGATGAAGACTCGCCCCTCTATCTTCTTCTATCAACATTTCCCTTGAGTTTTTCTGCAGCCATGATGTTTGATTCTACTTCCAAGGTTGCATCTTGCATGTCAGCCAAAGTAGCACATCGCCTCTCTCTCAACAGTAGGCAGAAGTCAGAATCAAAAGCATTAGCATAAGTGAGTTTAGCAGAGGTAGTAGTGGGATTCTCTTCAGCTGGTATTTTGTTGTACATGTGGTTAAATCCCTTTTTAAAATCGGACAGCAGTTCACCATTTTCTCTCTTTAAGTTCCCAAACTCAGTGTGGTAGAGGAGGAGATCCTTCTTATCCCCCCAATTTTTTAGGAATGCATCATCTAAAGCTTCGATATCTGCTATAGATCTTGGGGCTTGTTCTCTGAACCATTTTCTAGCCTCCCCATCTAGGCTTTGGACAAAGACTCTCATCCACACATCATCTTCACTATTATCCAGATTATCAGCATAGCTATAAAATGACTCAAGGTGTTCTTCAACTATGACACCTTCAGTCCCAGTGAACTTAGGTATATACTTCTGATATTATCCAGTGGGCATAACATTTAAAGGAGTGGGCAGTATTAGAGGTCCATACCTAGCAGCTATGATTCTTTCCATTTTGGTGGGTGCTTGCAGACCTGCCATAACTGTGGTGACTAAAATAGTACTAGAATTCTGAATGACATAAGGCGAAGGAGTGACTGACGAGACCAAAGGAGTATGGTGAATAGGAGGTGAGGTTCCCTTTGGGCTAACAACAATGGGAAAACTAAAGAATAAGGAGCTTTATGAATTTCTAAGAGCTTTTCTTCACTACTAGTATTAGAATCTGTACTCTCAACATGTATTTGTTCTATTGCAGGATATTCTTGAAGAGATATAGAATACTGTTTAGGTTTACCTGAACCCGATGCTCCTTTCCGCAATACTTTCTTCTCTTTGATGGTCTTTTCAGGGTCAAGTACTGGTTCAACTTGTGATTTCTGAGGATTTCTCCGAGTATGCCTCACAAACTGAGCCAGAATTATGAAGTGGAGTCGCCAGATAGATGATTACAACCAAAAATGTGCCCAGAATTTGTCTATCATCAAAGTTGGATCTGTGTCGTTTCCCATGGAAGCTGAGCTTCAGTTTCCTCTCCCCGAAACGGCGCCAATTTATGTTAGCACTCTAGGAAACTCTACAATGGTTGTAAATCGGAGATGCCTGGTAACATATAATCTTCAGTATTGTTCTCTGAAATACTGGAATGGATGATGGTTTGGATCAAGTCAGATAACCATTTCAGCTCTATTCTCACTCAAGACATGCATGAACACCCCCAAAAACACAAGGTTTTAGACCACTTATGCTCAATAGTTTGTAGATTTAATGGATAGATGGAGAATATTGACTATACTAGCAGATTTCATACATGAAAATATATGAATGGCTAGCTACAGGCAGAAAATGAACTTACTGACTATACTGGAAGATGCGTATATAATAACACATAAAAATGGCTAGCTACAGGCAGAAAAGAAGCTTGAAAATCTTAATATATCAAAGCAGAGATAAGATGACAGTTATCTAGCCTTAAACACAAAGAAGACCTGAACAAGTTTTTCAAGTGTAAGAGTAGAACAAAAGAGAAATGAACATTGAACATATAACAGCAAAAGAAGCTTGTATTACTAAAGAATGCACATGAGAAGCTTGAAGGAACAGAGGAGGAATGATATCCAAAATTTGAACCCTTGTTACATCATGTTTTCAGCTATTTATAGTTGGTTTGCAATGGTCCTAAGCCTTTTGAGGCTTCAGTTGTCTTAATCTATCCCTCTGTCTTGTTTAACCATTTAATTCCCTCAATAGGCAGGCATGGCTCAGCGGTTTTCCTCTTCTGATAGAGGAATAACCATATTCAGATATTTTGGGTAGCCTGCCGTGATGCCTAGGAGCTCTATCATGCCAAAGATGCCCCATGATCTCGTTTGATTCAGGTTGCAGCGTGTTGTGGCCCCTCTCTTTCCTTTTCCGAGATCTGTCCGCTGACTGCTATATCCCAGCCGAATCCCTCTTCTTGCATGTAAACATTTCTGCACAACGCTTCTAAGGATGGTTGGCCACCTAATCTTGCGAATGGAGCGGCTATCGGGCTTATGAAATCCCTGCGACATCCCCTTTCAAATGATAGCCATAATTTTTTTCCTTTTCATCCATAAAATGGTGCAACTGTGTAAATTTCACCCTTCTCTGCCCTTTCGAACTTCAACAGTCCTGAAAATTATTAATTCCTTTATCGGGTCCAAGTTTAATCGCTATCACAAGTCTCATCCATATGTGTGTAAAGGCTACGCCCCTTGGTTTCCGTCGATGCGATATTGCGATGCAATCTGATCGCAATCGCATATCGCTATATGTAAAGGGCTTTCCCCTTGGTCTCCTGGATCTGCGATCCGCCGATGTGGTTTGGGCCGTCGATCCGCGTCTGCGATCGAAGGTGCTCGTTTAATCGCAGATCACCATTGCCATCGCCCCATGTTTTGCACTGATTTGCCTTTGCCATTGTGACCCACCAACCCGATCATCAGTGATTGCTGATAAGGGGTGTCCAGTGTTGATTGCCATTACCCACCTGTGCCAATGTGATCCACCGATACGATCCACCGATTTAATGTGGACCGCTGATCAGCGGGATTTAACGGCTGTTGTGCAACCATTGTTTAAGACTGCGGTAATGGTTTTTTCCATGTTTTTGGAGTGTTTTGAGCTTCCCAATAGTGTATTTCCGCCCTCCTGAGGGCTTTTGGCATATGATTGTTTTGACCTTGGGAAGATCTTAATCAACTCTTGAAGAGTTCAAGAGTGTTTTGGATCCATTTTTTGGGCCGTTTTCCCACAAGGCTAACAGTTACAATAGATGAAGGATCTATATGCCCCAAAAGGAAAATACAATCTGATGATGAACCTCCTGTTAGTCCTTACAATCTCCTAGGCTGAAAAGGAAATCAACAAGGGTAACCTCAAACCAATTCAGCTCAGTAGCTAGCCCTACTAAGCATGAGAGGGATCTCTCTAAGTCTCTTATCAATGATATGAATTTAAAGCAAATGAATCTTAGGTTAGATATGTATATTTGTTTGTGAAAATTAGTTTTTAAAGGGTTCGCCGAACTTAGGGTTTGAAGCCACAAGTAGGTCTAGGATGTGGGAATACAGGAGCAAGCATAAGAAGGAGCTAGATGTCAGAAGCCATGGTGTAATTGGAGTATTTTTTAGTGCAGTATAGAGGATATAGAATGGAAGAAACTAATGAGCATTAAAAAATGATTTCATTAGCTTAAGAAGACAAAACATATAACCATGAAAACCTAGATAACAGAGCTTGAAAAAACAAGAATTCTGAGTATTTTATCACAAGGTATTCATAAAGAGAAGAAATATAATGTATGTAAAGATGTTTAGACCATGATAAAACAAAAAGAGTGAAGCACAAACACCATGAACTCACTGGGCTAGAGTTCCTTGAAAATAGCTGCAACCTGTATCTGTATTAGCTGAAAGATGATTACAATGCAAGCCTTCCTTCACAAAAAGTTCAACCCTCTTCTCCTGAGGTGAAATAGTATTTATAGACTCTCCTAGAGAAGGTGAAAATCAAACACCTCATGAAGAGTTTGTTTAGGAGTTTTATTCTTTTATGAGGCCTAATAAACATCAAAAACAACCTATGATATGCATTTATTCATGCCTACATCACCTATCCTCGTAACTTGTTCCATTACAAACAGAATCTTGACTTTGACCAAGTTTGACTAGAAACTAGAAATTTTACATAGTGAAATTTTACATTTGAAAACACAGAAAATGCAGAAGCGCAATGCTGACTTTGAGCTGATCTTTAGGTGCCTTCCAGGGGTCAAAATGAAAATCTGAGAGAACAGTCAACTAGCCCTTCAAGTCTAGTTTATAGAATAGTTTTAATTTCTGAATTTGGAGCACGGGAAGACCTTCAACAATCCATTCTCCCAAGGTTTCTCCAGAAGCGCAACACCTGTCAAAAAATGGTCGAGAATGCTAGTTTTTTGCCACTTTTTTGCCTTTTTCTCCAAAACTAGGCCACCTTTGCAAAATATGAGAAAATGGGTTTTTAGAGGATTTCAAGAGCTTTCTAAAAATATAAACCTTTCCTCAAATGGATGCCTGAGGAAAAATCACAGCGCCAAGGCGCTGCGCTTCTGGAAAGGCCAAATTTCTGAATTTAGACCAAAATTAACCCAAAATCTCAAAATGCTCAAAATTGAAGGGAAGGTGTAAAAATGAGTTTGTTAAAGTTTCATGGATGCTTCAACAAGCATCTCCAAGTTTCCCTCATCCTTTTGATCTTTTTTGGTCTCCTTGAGCTTTTTTTTGAGTTGCTTCACTTTGACATTGGCGATCATTTTTTGAGCTTGATAATGGTGTGCCATGTGTCTGAGCTTTTGGTTTTCTCTATTTTCCTTCTCCAGGAGCTTCTCCAAGTGTTCATTCACCCTATTGAGCCAGTATTCTTTATCTTGATGTACCTCAAGGGCAATCCTCTCTTCTAGGTCAAGGTCTTCATTAAGCAATATTTGTTTTTGTTCCTCTTGCAAAGCTTCCTTGAGACCTCTGGTTCTTGGTCTTTTCCTTTTCCCTTTCACCTATGATGCTTTAGACTCACTTGATGTCATTATCTCCTTACCTTTGCCGACTTGCTGCAATAACTTGGCTTTTTCCTTTTCTAAGATCAACTCTTTTGCTTTGCGTTGACTATTTTCTTGTTCAAGGAATGATATAATGAACTTTGCTCTTTCCATGTTTATTTCCAGCTCCTTGATTTGGTAGTCATTGTCCCTGATAGTCTGCTTCATGATTGAAGTCTCATCTTCCTCTTCTAAATCAATAATCTCTAATTCATGCTCAACTGTCTTCTTACCCTTTGTTTCTGATGCCTGCTTTGTCGATGAAGAAGGCTTGGCCCCTTTCTCTTTGTGAGAAGAAAACACAAGCCTATGCCCTTTCTTATACACTTTGGTGACCTTTGACCTAGGTAGTTGAATCTTCTCTACTGGTTTGCTAGATGATCACATCTCTGTTTGTTGTTTTGGTGCACTTGGGGACTGAGATGCTGCATTTTCCTCATGCCATTTTAGAGCTATTTCTAAGAAGGCTTCCCAAGCCATACCCCTCTCTGCCAACTGATGAAGGACAATGGTTTTGATGAGATTGTGATGGAACAAGCTTGGAGAGTGCTCTTTTTCTTTCAACTGTGTCTTCTCAGACATTTTTTGAAATACTACTGAATAGGTAATTGCACAACTTTTGAGATGTGAAGTGCATCAAGAGGCGAATGTGGTATGCATAAAACCTTGAGAATCTACCTTCATAGATAAAGAACCTCATGATGGTCTTCATTAAAGGAGCATACTTCTCAAGAAAATAACTGAAAGGCATAAGGTGAGTATGTGTGTCTTTGTATGGAGTCTTTAAGAAGGGCTTATAGTTTTCAAGATCTAGACTCATTCCCTTGCACCAGTATTCACCATTGTCTGGTAGGCCAGTTGCTAGTGAGATGGAGGCCATTAAGAAGCTAAACACAATACCAGCAATGAAAACAATCTCCCCTTTCAAGTGTGTCGCCACCCAATCTGCCAGCTGCTCATAAAACCCTGCTTCACTTGCTCTTTTGCAAAATTCCAAACATGGAACATCTTCTAAGTATTGTTTGATGAAAGGATAAGAGTTGATTTGATTGCAATCTGATGGTTCATATCTGAGAATCCTCCCTCCTTTGTGTTGTCTATTTCTCTCTGGTGAAGAATCAATCTCCATGATGACACAACATCCTAGCAGCAGGAAGTGAAAATAGATGTGAGGTGAGTATGAAAATGAAGTGATATATGAGGGATTTTGACAAAATGATGGGAGGGGTTTTGTGAAATATGAGATGGCTTTGAGAAAATGATGGAAATGAGTGAGGAAGGTAATGAACAAATGGGGCTACTTGTAAATGAACCCAGGAATATTTATGATGTGATTTTTCCAAAATAACTCTAGGAATGAGTTATGGTTTTGTTTTTTTAGTGTTTAAACTTGATTTGAAGGTGGATGGACTGGTCAAAATGACTCATCATGCATGTATGCAGGTGTATAATTTCAATTTACATGTTTAGGAGATAAAAAATTGTCATGACCATTTCTACTCTAGCATTTCCCATGGCACTTTTGCTACAAAACCTAGCTTGAGAAATTATCAACATGGAATGCAAATGGGAAAGAAAAAATCAAGGGAAATGATGTACTTACTTGTTCCTCAGGATTAGAAAGCAATTTGACCGAGTTTGAAAGCAAGAATTTTGAATTTGGGGAAACTTTGGCTGTTTTTCGGGCACTCTGTCCTGCACGCAGCGCTATTCTTCTACGCACAGCACAGTGTATCTACGCGCAGTGCCTGCCTCCAAAGAGCAGTGCACTGTATCTACACGCAGCGCTTGCAAATTTTGGCCAATTTCACCTAAGGAAATATATTTTGTTTCTTTTTTGGGTGAGGGAGCTCGGTGATGAGGAGTGAATGAGACATGAATGAAAAGGATTTGAGTCTTTTTGAGTTTATATAGGGGTAATTTCTTCACTTTTTCAAAAAGAGAAAAGAAACTAATCCTCCTTTGTGAACTGATTTCACTTTTCTGAAGGAAACTTTTACCTTGACTTTGCAAATGTGCTTTTTTCATCTCCTGAGTGTTGGTGCTTCCTTCATCTGAAACTTTTGATGTCATGAAAATGTGAATAAATCATGTTTCAATTCTTGAACTCTTTTCTTTGTCATGTTTTACTTATTTCTGACTTTTTTATGGAAATGGTGGACCTTGGGGACCCTTATGACCTAATGGATGACCTAAGACCTAATGGGATGATGATGATAACTTGACCCATTTTCATGATGTATGATAAGCAACCAACATAAGTGAAATTTTCAGACAATTACTCTAACTTGGACTGACCATACAATGACCAAATTTGTTGTGTAAACCTATTAACAGAAAAATTTGATGGTGAAAGCCTGAAAAGACGATGGTGAAAGCATCTTTTTTTTTCGATCCAGGTGACAGGCTAACAAGACTGACACTAACATTGGCTCCAACTGGGGATGGCAGCTCCTTGGAGGTGTCAAGAACACTGTAGACCAAGTAGCCTTATTCATTGAGCAATGGAGTCAACATGCATAAAAACTTATTTTTTTGTTGACAAAAGAACTAAAAAAAATGAAAACAATACTGACTCAAAGAGCCTTAGGGCCTTCACTTTGGGCTTTAAACTCTAATGACAGTTATATAAAATGATAGAAATAAAATACACACCGGTATGTACAATGATGATGACTTTTCTGGATTTTAGACATAGTAGTGCTTGAGAAGCCTACCATTGGTCGCCCCTTCTGAATAGTCTTTTCCATCCATCTCTTCCAACAAGAAAGCATTCTTTCCTCTAATTGTAGAAATTTTGTATGGTCCCTCCCATAAGTTCTCAAACTTACCATGTTTGCCTTTGTCTTCATTTCTAGCATCCCACCGAAGGACTACATCTCCCAAATTGAAATTGTCCTCCTTGGTTTTGTGATCATAAATATTTTTGATTTTCTCTTGGAGTTTGGATGTGTTCTGAAAAACTTCTTCTCTTGTTTGCTGTAAATGAATCATCTGGTTTATTCTCCTTTGTATGTCATTAGTTTCACTATCCAATTCTTGTAGGATTTTCATTACTGGGACAACAAGAGATGAAGGAAATACTGTGTCAACTCCATATACCAACTGGAAAGGAGACATACCTATTGAATTTTTGGTGCTGACCCTGTCCGCCCACAAAGCATTGATGAGTTTTTTATGCCAATTCTTCTTGTTTGCCTCCAGGACCTTCTTGATGATGTTGACCAGAGATTTGTTGGAAGATTCAGCCAAGTTGTTCCCTTGTGGATGATATGCAGTGGAATGTCCTAGCACAATATGATATTTGGCACAGAAATCCACCATTCTTTTTTATTTGAAAGAAGCAGCATTGTCTATTATTATTTTCTGTGGGCAGCCAAATCTAGACAAGATATTAGACTCCAGAAATTGAATGATGACAGAATCAGTAGCTTTCCTGGTTGGGATAGCTTCAATCCACTTTGTAAAGTAGTCAGTGGCTGTTAATATCCATTTGTGTTGTGTTGAAGATGATGGATGGATTTCACCAATGAAATCAAGGCCCCACTGCTAGAAAGGAGCTGAAATCAAAACTGGTTGTAGTGGTAATGGTAGAAGTTTCCTCTTTCCTTGAAGAATCTGACACTCATGGCAGCACATGACTGTTTTTTATGTATCAGAAAAGAGGGTGGGCCAATAGAAACCAGCTCTTAAGATCCTGTTTGCAGTAGTTTTCCAAAAATGATGACCTCCACAATATCCCTTATGAAAATCCTTCATTACATCTTTGGCTTCATTCTCTATTAAACAATTCAGCAACACACCTCCAGGATCTTTCCAAAATAAAACACCATCCAGAATACAATATTTTGAAGCTTTGAGTTTCAGTGATCTAACTTTACCTTTGGGAAATTATGGAGGAGGATTCAAGTGCTGCAAGACATAGACAATGTCGGCGTACCAAGGAGAAGACATGAACATATCATACACTTGCAAGAAAGGGTTCTTTTCTTCTGATTCCTCTGATAGTGCAGCCATCAAATTAATATCTAGTGCATGTAGATTTGATTCCGCCATAAGCTTGGTTAATCCTTGTCCTTTGATGAGTTTTGTAGGTTTAATATCCAGGTCATATTCTAGCATTGCTATAATCCATTTTCCTCTTCTGCCTTCTGGATCTGTTTGTATAAGAATTTCTTTAACCACTGCATTGGGGACATAAGCAATAGTATGTGAATGTAGAATATAAACTCAGAAATCCTTGAGGGCTTTTACCAATGCCAATGCCCTTTTTTCAATAATATTGTATCTCGATGTTGCATCTCTTATAGTGCGACTGAAGAATGCTATAGGCTGCTCATTTTTCTGATCTTTTTTCTACATTAGGATTGTTGCTAATGTGTGCTCAGAAATAAAAGAAAAAATGATGAAATCTGAGGTATAATATGGGTTAATTAGAATAGGAGCAGTAGATAATGCAAACTTTATCACATGAAATGATTTCTTAGCCTCTAAATTCCACTTTACCTCACTATCCTTCTTCAACATATTTGTCATTTCTTTCAAGTGCTCAGCTAGATTAGGAATAAATCTCCTCAAAAAATTAATTTTCCCATTGAACGATTGAATCTCTTTCTTTTTCCAAGGGAAATCTATTTGCTTAATAGCATCCACTCTGGCAGGATCAATGCAATGCCATCTTTAGAGATGATGTGTCCTAGTATCTTACCTTCTTCCATGGTGAACAAGCTCTTCTTTGGGTTAAGTGAGATGCCAAATTTTCTGCATTTCTTGAAAACAATCCTCAAGTGATGCAAATGATCTTCATCAGATTTTGAAAATACTGTTAGATCATCAAGATAAATAACCAGAAATATATATTTTTCATCTACAAATGATATGTCCATAGCCCGCTGAAAGGTAGCTCCTGCATTATGCAGCCCGAAAGGCATCTTGGCATACATGAATGTACCCCATGGTGTTGTGAAGGCTATCTTGAGCTGATCGTCTTTGTGTACCAGAATTTAATTGTACCCAGAGTATCCATCAAGCAATAACATCATAGAGGATTCAACCACCTTCTGAAGTATGTGGTCCATCTTAGGCAGGGGATAGTTGTATTTCAGGGACACCTTATTGAGATGTCTGAAATCAATGCATAGACGAATTTCCCTGGTGTTTTTTCTCATAGGTACTAGATTAGACATCCATTCATAAAATCGAATGGGAACAATTATTCCAAACTTATAAAGTCTATTTACCTCTTTTTCAATTGATGGTAGCAACTTGGGGTTGATTCTTCTCAATTTCTGGCGAAATGGCTTTTGATCCGACTTTATAGGAATGATGTGTTGAATGATACTCTTATCATAAAATTTCCAATCTGAGTAATCCCAAGCAAATTGTCACGCGGAAAGAGTCGTTAGTGCGGACACAACCGACCTTCCTAGAAAGCCTAAGACTTTCTAATGACAAACAAGACAAATAAGAGCAATCCTTCCCTAAATATGCTTTTACAATATGAGAAATCAAGTGTTTAGATCCTACCTGTAATCCAACGTTGTTGTAGTAGTCTAGCTTCGTTGATCTGGATGAGCTCCTCCTTCCCTTTGAAACCTGCATTCACCAACAATCAAACGATTAAATATCACCTGAATATCACATAAAATAAAACATATTTAACATATAGACCAAGGAGTATATGAAACAACTCATTAATAACAAATTGTTGAGAATAATGGACTAATTTGTATTAAAAGGTAACAAAAGGAACCATTACAACCTGAGCCTTGGTGTTGTGCAAGCTCCTCCCAGGGTCCACAAGAGTTCTCCCTTACTCTGATCATCTCACCCACCTCCCAATGGAAACAAGTAAAGATGGTAATCTCTCCTCACAAGCTTCTACAAGGAAGTCCTAATTCTAGCAGCATCTACCCTTAGGAATGTTCAGCTTTCAACCTCTCCTCCCTTTGGCCCAATGCCTGTATTTATAGTGCTTTAGAGGAAGTTATTCAGGTCCACCATCAATGGGATAAGCCCCTCTTTGGATGGGATAGCTCCACTATTGATGGGATAAGTTCCTCTTTGGTAGGGATACATGAACCATCTGGAGGCGCTTCATACATGTCAAACAAGCTTCTAGAAGACTCTAGAAATGACCACAAGTAACTTTTTTGGAGTGAAACTTGCGCCTTTTGACCTTTACAGGAGTACGCACCCACCCCTTTACATACAGAGCGTACAAGTACGCAGGTATTGTGAACTTGGGTTGCGTACCCACAGGTAAGGCTAAGAGAAACTGCGTACCAGAGATAATTGACTTTAAATGACTTTTCTCTCTTTCTTGAAGTTTGACATGGAGAGCAGACGCATGAGACTTGCCAAGGAGGATAGTATGACAGTGGATGGAGCCATACTAACTGAAAATAGTCATGGTGACATTTTTTAGTGTAACAGATTGCCCCCTAAAGTGCGAAGCCTGTAGTAGATTAGGGTTTTTATGATCTAGGAAGGGTGAAGTACTTTATCATTTCAAGGAGTATCTTGCGGAGGACCCGGTCAGAACCTGCAAATATTCAACACAAAATACATATATAAGATGATATCATTGCTGAGGTAGGCATTCCCATACTCAGATTGAAAACTTTAACTAATAATCTAACTACTGCTCTGATACAAGAATGATTTTGCAGTACATCACAATCATAGACTTTTGTAGACACAGTATGGACGCAGCCATCTGTTTATGATTTGTCTACTATATAATGAATACAAAACTCCTCGCAGCCTGGATGGTGGAAACTAGATCCAGGGTCTTCATTTCTACTTCCCAAATTGGCACGATTCTATCCATGTGAATAAATGAGTTGATGTCGAGCATGGTAGAAACCACTTGATTACCAGTCAATGATGTAAACCGTTAACAAGTGTGAGAGAGACCACCAGTGATGTCAATGGTTCTCAAAGTACCCAGTACAATCCATGAAATGTGAATGAATGGGTTGATGTCGAACACGTCACGGAATCCTTCGATCGAAAGTCAATGATGTAAACTGTCGTCAAAGGCGAGAAACCTGCCATTGATGCATGCAGACTTCAAGGTACTGATGATTTCTAAGTCATCTTTCTAGATAATGTGCTGATGTCGATAGAAAGCGACCCGTTGCAAGAAAGCCCACAACACGAAATCATTGTTCAAGTTGAAGAAATGTTGTTGTAAGGACTGACTCAGGGATGGTTAAATGTATGACAAGTATTTTGCATATGAATGGTTTATTTGCAGAGACCTCTTGAACACATAACGACACGACAGATGGCTTGGTGACGATTGACCCAAAGTTAATACCCAGAAATGATTGAAGACTTTCAAAGTGGTTTGATCAACTTTTAAGGCAAAGGATTTCCCAACCCAGGTGAATGAAAAGTGTCGTGTTCAAGAGCGGTGATAAGGTTCTTTTGTAACAAAGGATGACAAATCGGTTCATTCTTCTTTCTTTTCCCCGACCATTTCTGGCAAGTACCTCTTTATTTTTTACAAGCTTGAGGAGGATAACATATGCTTGATTATAAGCTCATCCTTCGGATGAGTCCAACTTAGTTTAAATTCGGACCCTAAGAAGGAGTGGTCCGTTCCTGTTTGTAATCGAACAGGTCCTTTACTGTGAAATTTTAACGAGTCCAGTATAGGAGAAACTCGGCGTTTTTCAATTTTAGAGAGTCTGAAAAAACTAAAGAAGACTCCAAGGTGAACTTTTTCATAAATTTGTGTCTCCCAAGCCCGAAAAAGTATAAAATAATACCTGAGAGAACCGCTTGATCTTGCGACCAAGGAGTACTTTCATGATTAGTGTCTCTGACCTGAAAAGTAAAAGGCGATCAAGGACACGTCGTTTTATTTCCGTATCGAGTTTGAAACGACAAAAACCCGGCAATCTTTTCCTGTTTTTACAGTCAGAAAAGAGCTATAAGGGGACCGTCTTTTAATTCCGTTTTAACGAGTGTAAAAGAAACACTCGGCAATCTTTTCATGTTTTAGGAGTCAGAAAAGAGCTTAAAAGATGACTCTGATGTTTTGGTTCGTGAAAAATGATGATTTTACTCTAAAGTCCTTTTGTCCTGCACAAAAACGACACATTACTCATACCTGTTTAAGATGGGTAAAAATACATTGAAAAATGTCCTTTCATGGTGAAAAATAAACAAACTTAGCATTCATCATCCAAAAAAATAAAAAGACTTTTTACCATGTCATTTTTACCATTTTACTGTTGAGGTTGAGAAAAGGGCTTTTGACAAGAAAACTTCCCGTGGACTTTGCGGAGAATCCGACCGTCAGAATCGAGCGCCATCTCTTTCAGGTATTTCACAACATCCTCCTCTTCAATTTCATCCGTTTAGAATTTCATTTCAAGTTTTAGTTTGATTTTTTGGAGGGTTTAGGGTTTTAAAATTTGTTTCTCGGGGGACGCAGGTGCCCCATGGGCGACCTGCGTACCCCGACTTTTTCGTATATGGGAAAAAGGTTGCGGTACGCAACCCGCCTTCAGAACAGCTGCGTACCGCCGCTCTGTTTTCTGAACACGGGGTGCTTACCCCATGAAACGCGGATTTTGAAACCCCAAACCCCAATTTTAACCAACCAAATTTTGTTTAAGGAATCCTAATCATTGTTTTTTGGTGTGTAGGTCACTCACCATGCTAGATTGGAGTGAAAGAGAGCACGAAGACATTGATTTGGCCACAATAGGTCATCAACCTTCTATTGATGCATTAAAGGCATGCGGTCTCTACAAGTACTGGGCCATACCTGGCATGAGGGCCCAGGTGCCATTCTTAGAGTGGCTGGTTGAAAGGTGGAACATTCAGGATCAATGCTTTTACATCGGAGAAAACCAGCTCGAGATAGAGTCCTCCGACATATACTTTCTCACTGGCTTGCCTAACAGGGGCGAGCAACTCTCTCTATTCGGGACTAGGCCGGGTGGCCAATCCCTTGCTAGTCTCCAGCTAGAGTGGGGCAATAATCAAAACCAGGAGAAGGGGATAGAAATCAAATACATATCCCGACCTAAACTTATGGTGATTGCCTTTACAGTTACCAGACTTTGCGGCGATGCCGCTTTGCACATGGCCACTGGATCCCAAATGCGGATGGCTATAGATTGCTTCCAAGGCACCATTTTCAACTGGTGCGATGCTGTGTTGGCCAATATGAAGGGCCAACTAACCAAGGCAAAGAAAGGACAACTGAAGACTTTTGTATATGGGCCTTTAGTTGTGAGCTTTGCCCTAGAGAGAGTTCCAATGCTGATCCCCCAGCATCTTATAGTTCCAGTTGGGGCTCCTCGGGAGCCTAAGTTGACGAGATGGGTTGCGGTAATGGCCCGGCATCCTGATGAGGGAGCAGCAGTTGTTCGATTTCCTGATGGTTACTTTCACTAGCTGGGAGGCCAAGTCTTTGCGATTCAGGATTTCCCTTATGCCGGAATGGATTTTCGCAATGATCCAGACATGGTTCTTCCACAGGGAGAACAATGGGACGATAGAGGTACTTCATTCTTCACAAGTTTTTAAATTATCTATTTTTTTTGTTTTTTATATATCGTCTCAAAACTGACAGCACAAATTTTCAAAATGCAGATGTAGGTCCACGGCGTCCGGCCAATCTCCGGGCTTTTGAGAGAAGAGTACCAGCTGTACCAGTGCCGGCCCCACAGGATGCGGCCGCAGAGACCTTAGCCGAGCTGGAACAGGATCTAGAGCGTCTGACGGCGGATATACCAGAGACCACTATAGATGACATTCCTATCCGACTTCAGTGCTACGTGGTCGCAGTCCCAGGACCTTTCAGGAGGTTCCTGTGTAGGGTAGCGTGGGCAGTGGTCTCGTATAAAGAACACCACCAGTGATTGGCTAGTCACTTTTGTAGACACATATGACATTTTTGGTTTTTTGTACTTATCATTTTTGCCGATCATAAGGTGTTTTTCAACCTATGATCGAAGACGATGTATATTTTTACACACTCCTATCTATATATATCATTATTACCGGCTTATTTTGTTAAACATGTGTGATGAAATGTTTATAAATTTACATTTATGATTGTTACAAATGTCTATTTAACATTCGAGACGCCATTGCATCTGCTAATGTATTTAAAGACCTTGGAATATGCTGATATTCAATGTAATCAAATTCACGTTCCAAGAGACGCACCCTCAAAGACAATCTTAATAACACTGGATTTCTAATGGCATAGACTCTATTAAGCTGTAATACAACGAGTTCAGAATCTAACCTCACTATCAAACTCCGAATCCCAAATGAAATAGATTCAGATAATAATTCAATCACTGCACTGTATTCTGCAATGTTGTTTGTTGTTTGACCGAGGCTCACCCCATGCATAGAAACTAACTTGTCAGAGGGCGAATAGATAACCCAAGCTGCGGAAGAGATATTCCGTGTACTACGACAAGCACCATCAGCAAATCCAATGTACGTTTGGAGAGGCGTCGACATCTGCAATATCAAGAGTAAAACCAAGATAAGCCAGAATAACGACAAAAACACACTCTTTAAACTAAGCACACGGCCTAAACTAAGCAAACATACCAGCTAGAAAGAAAATTAACCTAACTAGAACTAACTAAATCTCCATACCCATCATTTAAGCATAGTACCTCTTTAGGTAATGTCCATTTTTGGGCTTACCCAAAGAGTCCCCATCAAAATCTACCAGCTCATAGGCCCCTTTTGCCAGCTTTCGCTTGACAATGTAGGGCCCATGCCACATGGGAACGAATTTTCCAGCACCTAATTTATTGTTAGCTTGATCATATAATAACACTAGGTCTCCTTCCGAAAAATTACGAGGGGTCACGTTACGATCATACTGAGCTTTCATCCTTTTTGCGTGAGTCTCGATTGCCAAAGCAGCATCACGTCGAGTCTCATCTAATTTAGCTAAGTATAACAGACGCTTCTCCTCTTCGGAAGTAGCTGGGAGTAATTCGATAGCCATTTGAAGTGATGGGATTTCGCATTCAATGGGCAACACTGCTTCCAAACCATAAACTAGTTGGAAAGGAGTGAACCCTGTTGATGTTTTTACTGAGGTTCGATATGCCCAAAGCACTGAAAATAACATGTTGTGCCAATTCGACCGATGAATACCAATGATTCGTCGGATCATGATAACTAGAACTTTGTTGATAGATTCAACCAAACCGTTTGCTTGAGGATAATAAGGAGTAGAACTATCATGGCGTAAACCAAGCTGGCTTGTAAGTTCTGTCATCATAATGTTTCGAAAATGGTGCCCATGGTCAGTGATGATCGCTTGTGGGACACCAAACCTAGCAATAATATGATTGAATACGAAAATCGCTGCTGTTTTGCCGCTTGCCTCGAATGTAGGCATCGCCTCGGCCCATTTAGTAAAATAATCAACCGTAAGGATGATATACGCATGCCCCCCGGCCGAGTGAGGGTTACAAGTAATAAAATCGATACCCCATTTAGCAAAAGGACCAACGGCAATTATAGGGTGGAGAGGAGCAGGTGGTGCGCGCATCTTGCGATCAAACACTTGACAGTTGTGGCATTTTCAGACTGCAATGATACAATCTTTAAACATGGACGGCCAGAAATAGCCAGCACGCAACACCTTCTGAGCTGTGGCATACCCAGACATATGACCGCCACATGCTCCAGAATGACAGTCATTCAAAACCCTTTCTGCCTCTTCATGAGTTAAGCAACGACGAAAAACCAAGTCCGCCCCACGACGATAAAGAGTATCTCCAATAATTCTGTATTGTTGGGACTGGAATCGAATTTTCCGGCGTTCCGATTTTGAAGCTTCGGGCCGAAAGGATTGGGTTTGGAGATAGACGATTATATCCCCATACCACGGATCTAAAGTGCTGATAAGAAACAAAGATTCGTCCGCAATGGGTTCCTCTGCCACAGTTTCCGTGTCAGCACGCGGGAAGTCACACATCAATTCCGCAAAAAATAAGGATTTCTTAGACTTGGACTTCTCGAATTCCAAATCGAACTCTTGCAGGATAACAATCCATTTGGAGTACTTGCCCCCTAGCAATTGTTTTGTCAAAATGTAGATCATAGGGTTGCAATCTGAAATCACTATAGTTTTACGGAGAAAAATGTAATGACGAAAACGCTGGACAGCCTGAACAGCTGCCAGGGCCAATTTCTCCACATGCGAATATTTTAGCTCAGTGGGATTTAATGTCTTACTAAGATAATATATCACATGTTCCGTTCCGAATTCGTCTTCCTAAACTAAGACCATTCCAATGGTGGAGTGGGAGGCGGCGAGATACAAAAAGTAGTCCTGGTTGTAGTTGGGAGGATGCAGCAACGGTGCATGGGTCAACGCGTGCTTAAGTGCATCAAAAGATTTCTGAGCTATCTCATCCCAAGAAAAATGAGTGTTTTGTTTCAAAAACCGGGTGAAACCCTTTGTAACCTCGGCGTAGTTAGGAATGAATCGACGTAAAAAGTTTGCTTTCCCCTGCAAACTTTGGAGTTGGCGCAAACTCGAAGGAGGAGGCAATTTGATGATGGCTTCGACCTTCGAGGGATCAACGCGGATACTGGCTTTTGAAATGACAAATCCTAGCAATCGTCCCACTTCTATGCAGAAAACACATTTCTGTGGATTCAACCGAATTCGATAATGTCGACACCTCATAAAAATGGCGCGTAAGTGGACAAGGTGATCAGCTCGATGTAAAGAATGAGCAGGCAAATCATCGAGATACGGTTGCACAATGTGCTTGATGTCGTGAAACGCCTAAGACATTGCCCGTTGGAAAGTTGCTCCGACATTCTTAATTCCAAAAGGTAATTTGCAGTAAGCAAATGTCCCCCAAGGACAAATGAAAGCCGTTTTTGGTTGATCGGCAGGTAGAATATTGATTTGGTTGTAACCGGAAAAACTGTCCATAAAGGAAAATATTTCACTGCCGACACAATCATCAATTATTTGATCGATATAGGGTGTAGGATAGTTGTCTTTTGGACAAGCACGATTTATATCCCTATAGTCGATACATATTCTTATTGTTCCTTGTTTCTTGTTAACCGGAACAATATTCGATACCCAATCCGTTAACGGGATCGGATAAATGAAACCTGCTTTCAATAGCTTCTCGACTTCTGCTTTAATCGCAGCCGCTTTCCTAGGGTGTATCTGACGCAAACGTTGTCGAACGGGTTTAGCGTCCGGGTAAGTCTTGATTTCATGAACAACAATAGAGGGATCAATTCCTAGCATTTCCTCATAGGACCAGGCAAACACGTCGCGGAATTCTTGAAATAGGACCTTGTATGTTTGAATTTCGTTATCTGTACATGAGGCACCTATATGAATGTTTTCAATAACTCGGTTTTGACTGAAATGTCGATGGCAATAGTTGGGAAATGTTTCCCAAATTCAACTCAGAATCAGGATGTTTCATGGGATTCTGAGCATCCTTGACATATTCAGCTGTAAAAATTGATGAAAAATCATTTTCAAAGTCATCACCCTCAGGTTAACGAATCTATGATGAAGATCTTCCCATGGTAGATCGTCTACACTTAGGATTTCGCGAAGTTGTTCGTCAGATGACACAACTTCGGGAAACGTTATCCGTTCTGAGGTTGATGTGAAAAGTGATTCCTCACGGACCACATTCATTGGTCGAATTGGGTTGAACTGGAGTCGGAAAAAGACTGCACGGCCTCATAAGCAATTTCATATGGACTCAAAGGCATTGCATTACCGAAGGAGTCTATTTCAGATGCAGATGGGACAATCCAAGGATCATCGTAAATAATAGTGTCTGAAGTAATCACATGAATGGATGCGAATGAAGGGTCTGCATTGATCGAAGGAAAGGGAAAAGTTCCCAGTAAACCGGAATCTTTAACCAATCCTACACCAACATCCCTGTAAGGGATAGTCGTTTTACCGACATGCTGGATACTCTCGAAAGAGGCTGGGTCGGATGAAAAGTAAGCCAGCTGGTCTATCGTCAGGATCTTACCATTATGTGGAAACTTTATAACTCTGAAGACCGATGACACGACCGCTGTCATAGCATAAGACCAACTGCGACCCAAAAGAAGGTTGTAGTCTAGAGGGGCATCAACCACTTCCACATCCAGACTAACAGTTTTTCCTTCAACCCCTATAGGAAAATCCTGTAGAATGCCAAACGGATGGAACCCACGGCCATCAAAGGCCTTAAGAATCGTCGTGGATTGGTTCAGTGAAGGAGAACCAAGCGATCTCCAACACTGAATTGACATAATACACGTAGAAGCGCCTTCATCAATTACAGTCCGATGAATAGGCCTGTTTTTTACTATCACTGGAATCTGGAAAGCCATTTTATGAGGGAGACGCGGTGTACTATTTTCTAGATCAAAGATTATCAGGTTCGGGTCCTGAATATCAACAGCTCCTATAGCCGACAAGAGTAATTTTTGTTGTGCTGGGCATGATTGCAGCACTTCCAAAGCCGACATTGCTGAGGGTGAAACAGCTAAATCCTCAACAATGTTATAATTCTGAGCTGCTCTCGCATGTGGATTGAAAGCAGACTTTCGAAGTATACCCTTGGCGGGCGGTTTAATTACCAAGTCCGGGTTAGGTTTCTCGATCTGTAGTGGATCGGAACCGGGAGCTGAGGTTGATGGATTAGAATGAGAAGATTCTGCTTCTTTACCATCAACAGGATTCTTACTACCATAATCTTGTGATCGAGTCGCAATCCGTACATGAGACATCATCAATATGGGTTCTTCACTGGCACTCGAGGAAGAACCTATCATTTTACTCTCCTGCTTTGGAAATGGATCTTTCAAAACAGCAGGAGTTGGGGAACCTTTAACGATTTTCACAACCTCTGCCCAATGAGGGCAATCTCTTGTGAAATGATCTTCTTCACAAATTAAACAAGGATAGCGAGGTTTGCGCTTTTCGTCGTTAGATTCGACTTCTCTTTTTTCTCCTTTGAAGCCTTGTCTGCTTTATCCTTCTTCTTGCCTTTCTTCTTACCACCGTTTTTTGATTTAGCCGTAGATGACTCTACAGCGTGAATATCGGCAGTAATTTCAGGAGAAGATTCTCCTGTCGGGGAGTCCGGTAAGGTTATTATTGGAGAAGAATTCTTTGAGGATTTCTTCTTATTTTTAGTATTCACTGTACCAATCATGCCATCAGCAGCATGAGACCCCGAAGGAGCAGCAGCGATTTGATTCGACTTAGGAAGATCTGGCATCTTCTCGTGCAACGTACCCGACTGAGTGTAAACCAAGTCAAGGTACTGGGCTTGAGCAATGACTTGCTCCTCAGTAACTACTCCGGCCTTAGCTACATCTTCAGTAATCTTCGGTAATAATGATTTTACAAACCATTCAGCTAAGATTTGGTCTGGGATAAAAACTTTCACTAAACGTCTTCGACGTCTCCATTCATGAATATGATCGGAAATATAAGTGGGAGGTCGACTGTTTTAATGAATTTAATAGCTCCGTGCCGTTATCATATCTGATCGGCAACTGAAAATGAGTTAGGAACGAGGTAGCTAACTGGCTAAAATTGTAAAAAGAGGCCCGTGGTAACTCAATGTACCACTTGGCCGCGAGACCAATGAGCGTGCACTGGAAAAGACGTAAGCGGATCGAATCATCCGAGATAGAATTGGAAGCACACCAGAGGTGGTAAGTCATCACGTGATTGGACGGATCCTCTCCAGACTTACCTTTGAACTTGGGTATATCACTGGGCAACTTATTTGGCATTGGCGGCCAGAACGGAAGATATTGAATTGGATCGTTCGTTAGGCGCGTCAAGTCTGGTAAATCCAAAGTTGCGATAAACGGTAACTGCCGGTTAGGATCTCTAAAACTCTGGGTCACAAGACCAGTCCCAGGAGGAGGATATCCAGGATAACTAGGAACAGGAATCGCATTAGGGATATTATATCCTCCTGGAAAACCAGGATTAACCGGACCGTACTGGGGTTGTTGAGGTTGTTGATAAGTGTACCCAGGATACGGTTGATACTGGTAAACCAGTTGTTGGACAGCAGGACCGAATTGGTACTGTTCCTGGTACTGTTGGTAAGTAAATTGAGGTTGACTTGTTACAACAGTACTTAAACCAGGCTGCCCTACAGGCATCTGGACCGTGGTTTGAATCGTAGATCCGGACAATGGTAAAGATGTCTGAGGAGTGGTTGCAGAGATAGTAGAAACCGGAGCTGTCGATACTCCAGAAGTAAGTGTGGTAGATGTTGCGGTAGTTGCAGCAGCCGTTTGAGATGGAGTACTAGGTGCAATTGGCGGCTGAGTAACTACCGAAGTTACAGAAGTTTGAATATTCGACTGGACAGGTTGCGGTTGCTGGGGTGAACCAGACACTACGGGTTGTCCAGTTTGAGGTAACAACTGTATACTTGGCTGCAACACCTGTTGACCCTGTGATGGATCCCACACTATCATTCCGGGGTATTGACCCGTAACAGGTTGAGGATACTGAGATCCATAACCGGATTGAGGATAGGATTGATAACTGAAAGGCATAGTTCCCATACCTTGAACATATGACTGACCTTGAGGTGGTTGATAACCTTGACTCGAGTATTGACCTTGAGGTTGATAACCTTGGGGTAAATACTGATACTGGGGTTGACCTTGACCTTGAGGTTGATACCCTTGAGGTTGATACCCTTGGGGTTGATACCCTTGGGGTACATATTGAGGCTGGGGTTGACCTTGAGGCATGTATTGTACCATAGGTACATACTGACCTTGAGGCTGCCCCCCAGACACAATTTGTGTACCTTGAGGTTGCCCCCCAGGGGTTAATTGAGGCTACCCCCCAGGCGGTAATTGGCCACCTTGAGGTTGAGAAACGGGAACTGAACTTGACATCATGTAAATGTCCCCTACACCCAATGGTTTATTACCATTGTTTCCAGCTAATAACCCATGATCAATGGGTTGAGGAGATGCCCCCGCAAAGGTACCAGAAAGTGACTGATACCCGGTGGGAACAGAAGGACCGCCGTGTAAGAAAGATTCAGGAGATTGAGTGAATACGAACGACTGACCAGACATATTTACAGGAGTATAAATACCTCCAGGTGGAAAAGGAGTACGAGGTGGAGAAAAACCTACCCCTGAGTTGTCTAAATAATTGGTTAACGAAAGGTACCAAGTAGTACTTCTAGGAGGACTGTAAAAGATAGATTCACGCTCCCTTAGATCAATAGTAGGTTGATCTTCAAGGGTAGATACGCCTAATTCTTCCTCTGGAGCAAGTTCTTCAATAGCTATCAAACCAGTAGGAAGATTTTCGGTGATGACTCTTTCTACCCTAGGTGAATCTGGTACACTAGAAGTTGGAGTAACAGGTTCAGATATTTCAGGTTCTTCGCCTATATCACTAGTAGATGAAAAACTACTAGCAAGCTCAGAAACTTCAACTGCTTCAGGATTATAACCTATTTCTAGACTTTGGTAATCTTGATGGACTACCAACGAAGACTCTCCTTCTTCTGGTGAACCTACTCTACTGCCGCTAGGAGGAGTTACAAGGACCTTTAAACCTTCGTAATGACTTGGGACGTCTTGAGGAGATTCACCCCGAAGTCTACGGGATTTCCTCAACAATTCGGCCACAGAAACAACCTCAGGAGACTTGCCCCGAAGTCTACGGGACTGTCTCGGTAATTCCGCCACAGTTAAAAAATTTTAACTACTGCACACGCAAACAAAGTAAAATCTCAAAGCAAACCACCTAAAGTCTCTAAAGAACCAAACAAATTTGAAACATACGCCTAAAGAATCTAGGGCGTCAAACCAAGCACAAACAGTAGCCTTCCAGACCGAAAACTTTAGTTGGAGATGAAACCCAACATCGCCGGATTCAGTACAGAAGTGGCGGGTGGAACAGTTACCCCGGCAACCTGCTTAATGAATAGACCGGCACAAGTTCCTCCACTTTAACCGTCTCGAGTGAAGTGAACCCCCCGGAAAATCCAAGTGAGTCTAGCCGACGTCTGCTCCAGGTACAGTGGGATCTTCCCTCCACTGTCACCTCGGTAGAATCCTAAAGATAATGGTCACTAAGGTTACCAACCGCAACAAATGTACCTGGGGGAACAGTCTACACTCCGACAGCACGCAAGGGCAGAGTATCAAGCTCAATCCCCTTGCCGGTTCCTTGAAAATAATCCAAGGTTTACTGACAAGTGACCCCTGGCTCCTCGACAATGGTTAACCCGAGGTTTACCGTTTGTAATACGTGCGTGTCTGGCGTCGTTCCCAACGAGGGAGGATTGATCCCCTCACTGGTTCGGACACGAGCTCGTGCTCTCCTTTAAGAGGAGCTTTCCCAGAGTACAAATGAGACAATTGGATTTATTCTAACACAAGATAAGCTACTTGTTTGGTTTTGTTGTCTTGGAGAGTTAATTACTCTCCTACTCCAAGACACTAGCCTGATCTAAATTGGTGTTTCAGAGCCTTAGTAAATAAAAGTTACTAAGTTGATTTTACTTTAAGCGTTAATTTTATGGTTTTTCTTAAAGACAAAAGGTAGTGGAGATGAAACTGGTGGTGTGTAGACTCGACTCGCAACCACTACAAAGATGCACCTAAGATGATTTACACTACTTTTCTTTTTCAATGAATCTCCTAACTAAGAGAGTTGGAAAATGCAAATTTTATAGAAAACAACTTTCTTAGTAAAGACAATCAAAGAAACAATTCTCTTTATCTTTTCAAAACACACAACTCATGACCACTAATTACTCTACGAAATTTCCTTTTTCTCCCAAAAGTCTACAAATGCTACCAAAGCAAACTTTTTCCAAAAGAATTTTTTTGTTTTTTTTCTATGTTAATAAAGCATGTAAAACTATTTTATCAAATCGAATTTAACAAATCTAAGACAATCAAATCAAATTCACTCAAAAGCAAATTAAAAGGAAATTTACCTAAAAGAAAAAATAATGAGGACAAAAGCTTACAAGGATGATTCCCGGATGTTTTACTTAGTCAAAATGCAACTAAGGATCAGTTCATGCAGAATCATAAACTAACCAAAAAACAAAATCGAAATCTTTTTGTTCTTTTTTCTCAAGAATGGAATTCAAGGCTTTAACAAACAAACTTTTCGAGATTCGCAAAGAGAAGACACAAAGGTAGGTCTCTCACTAGGGTGACTTCTATGACAGGCCCGACTCCTAAGAGGACTGAACAAAACCAGGGAGATCCAAAGTTTGACAACCTCTAACGCCAAAGTCACTACATGACCAGTTAAAAACCAAACCCTAAGGCAAAATCCCTATGAATTCCACCAAAACCCTCGACACTAATGGGACAAGTTCAAGTGAAGATCTTTGACAGTAAACTGATGGATCTGGGCAGTAAAAACAAATTGAAAACAAAATCTAAAGAGCAAAAAGCAAAAATTGAAATTTTCTCAAAATTGACAGGGGTACGCAGGTCATCTGTTTACACAGGCGCGGGTACGCACTGTGCACAAAGACGCAGTGCGTACAAGTACGCACTATGTTAAACCCAGAGACTGCGTACTGCTGGCAAAGCTAAGAAAAATAAAAAACTAAATTGACTCTAAGCTAACCCACCCAAATACACAGCTAGACAACCAAAAATCAGAAAACAAGCAATTTTTCTCAGACCAAAATATCAAATCAAAAAGAACTCAAACACATTCATGGAGTCCCCAGTATGGTCGCCATTTTGTCACGCGGAAAGAGTCGTTAGTGCGGACACAACCGACCTTCCTAGAAAGCCTAAGACTTTCTAATGACAAACAAGACAAATAAGAGCAATCCTTCCCTGAATATGCTTTTACAATATGAGAAATCAAGTGTTTAGATCCTACCTGTAATCCAACGCTGTTGTAGTAGGCCAGCTTCGTTGATCCGGATGAGCTCCTCCTTCCCTTCGAAACCTGCATTCACCAACAATCAAACGATTAAATAGCACCTGAATATCACATAAAATAAAACATATTTAATATATAGACCAAGGAGTATATGAAACAACTCATTAATAACAAATTGTTGAGAATAATGGACTAATTTGTATTAAAAGGTAACAAAAGGAACCATTACAACCTGAGCCTTGGTGTTGTGCAAGCTCCTCCCAGGGTCCACAAGAGTTCTCCCTTACTCTGATCAGCTCACCCACCTCCCAATGGAAACAAGTAAAGATGGTAATCTCTCCTCACAAGCTTCTACAAGGAAGTCCTAATTCTAGCAGCATCTACCCTTAGGAATGTTCAACTTTCAACCTCTCCTCCCTTTGGCCCAATGCCTGTATTTATAGTGCTTTAGAGGAAGTTATTCAGGTCCACCATCAATGGGATAAGCCCCTCTTTGGATGGGATAGCTCCCCTATTGATGGGATAAGTTCCTCTTTGGTAGGGATACATGAACCATCTGGAGGCGCTTCATACACGTCAAACAAGCTTCTAGAAGACTCTAGAAATGACCACAAGTAACTTTTTTGGAGTGAAACTTGCGCCTTTTGACCTTTACAGGAGTACGCACCCACCCCTTTACATACAAAGCGTACAAGTACGCAGGTATTGTGAAATTGGGTTGCGTACCCGCAGGTAAGGCTAAGAGAAACTACGTACCAGAGATAATTGACTTTAAATGACTTTTCTCTCTTTCTTGAAGTTTGACATGGAGAGCAGAGGCATGAGACTTGCCAAGGAGGATAGTATGACAGTGGATGGAGCCATACTAACTGCAAATAGTCATGGTGACATTTTTTAGTGTAACACAAATGCATCAGCAAAATCCTCCATTAAAGACATGTACTTACCTTTTGTTTCAGGAGATAGAGACTTTGATAGTTTGACCAATTTAGGATTCTCGGATGTGCCAATGTTAACATCTTCTACTCCTTTTTCAGTAGGAACCATGGTGGGCTTCTAAAGATATCATCCTTGTCAAATAACTCTTCCAAAGGCACCAAGCCTCTTGGAATGTTGTTGTCCTTGAGCTGTAATACTTCCGTGTCAGTTGAATGAGTGTGGGAATCATCAAGATTGTATACATCATCAATGTGAGAATTCTAAAATTCTCCTTCCAACTGCAGAAAACTATTTATTTTCTTATCATCACCAAATACTTGCCAAAACCTCATGTTATCTTGGATAGCTGAGCGATGCTTAACATGGATGGAGTATTTATGATTAGAATGAAAAGGAATTTTCACCATACTGGCTGCAATGGCAAGTGAATTGGCTATGAGATTTTGAGTTCTAGGAATAAGAGATAATGTATATTCTGGAAAATTTTTGAGAATATCAAGTACAGCATTGTGATAAGCTCTCATTCTTGGGTGTCTGGCCTGGTATTCCCCTTTGACTTGCTTGATCACTAACTCGAAGTTGCCATAAACATAAATCTTTTTTGCTCCCAACTTTTTTAGAATTTTGAGGCCAGCAATCAATGCCTCATTTTTCGCCTCATTATTCAAACATTCAAATGCTAGCTTGTAAGAACTCATTCTCACATTTGGAGGGATTTTTTTTGGCTGATGTAATGGCCCAAGTATCCAAACACCAATTCTTGCTCCTTCTCTTCCTGATGCACCATCAAACTCCATGGTCCAAAGACCATTTTCTTCATCTGGAAAAAGAATTTCTGAAATATGAATTTCTTGATTTTTAGGATCTTGAATGGCTAGCTCAGAACTTTCTATTTTCTGCACTATTCTTTGAATCTCCTTAGTAGGATTTGCAGGTTGTCTAGATTCCTCGCCAACCTCTTTACTTTCTGCTGTGATAGTTTCATGTATGCTGCCCATTAGGTTGGGAACTTCTGAAATTTCTATTAACTGACTTTCTTCATCAACAGAATCCATATCACTAAACAGAATGAAAGAGTCAAGATCAGTATGAACAACATGTATAGGATGATTGACTGGCTTTTTCTTACTGTTGATCATAAATTTCATCTTATTTTCTCTATAAAGTTCCCGGAGTTGTCCAAAAACAAGGATAGTGGTGTATGAAAAGTCAAGTTGTAGAGTGCCCTTTAATTTTGCTCCCCAAGATCTTGAAAGTAACATGCCAAACCTAGGGGGAATATTAGCCGCTACAACATCCATAAGTACATTTTTGGCTAGGATTTGGTCTAAGGACACTACCAAGTCTTTAAAAAGGCCAAGGCATTTCACTCTTTCAAAATCAAAAGAATAAAGATCATGGTAGGGTCTGGTGATGCTCAATCCTAATTTATCCATGATGGATTTAGGCATCAAATTATGAGAGGCGCTAGAATCTAGCATAGCATTATGAAGGATAAGGTCATGAAGTTTAAGACTCAGATAAAAAGGAGGAATTTCACTATCTTCAGGAGCTCCTTCTAAGGCTGGACCAAAAAGGATGGTTGGCTCATCATCAACTACATTGAATGTATTAGACATCTGATCAAACCTAAGCATTTTTGCAATCTGGAATTTGTATTTGTCATTCCTTACCAATTCAGTGAGGGGAATGGCTATCTTTAATTTAGAAATTTTATTTTCCAAACTAAAAAGATTAGATTTCTTTTCTACCTCTTTTGAAGCGATGTCCTTCCTTTCTGTTTGACCTTTAGCTTTAGTTTCCTTTCTATGGCTTTCATTTTGCATTTCTTTGTCCTTCCTCACATTGCTAGTAGAGGCTTCATTAGTTCTATCCCGATTTTGTGTGACAATAGCTTTGTCTTTATTCTGGCCTACAAGAGGGGCTTCTTTGCTTGATGTGTCCTTTTACAATTTTTTTTCCTGAATTATAGTAACAGGCACATTTTTGTTTCTTAAATTGTACTGCTTTTGGAGATGACTGAGGGCATTTTGATATCCTCTTTGGTACTCTTTAGTCCTATCAGCCCATAGATCTTCGCTTGCAAGCACAAATTGCTGGTCATTTGGTATAAAAGAGTCTTCAGAAAACTAATCTTCTTCTGTTAGGAAAGTAGGCAGTTCATCTTCTTGAAAGAAGTGATTTGCTTCTACAATTTCTTCTTCATCTTCTTCCTGTCCTTCAGTATAGTTTTGCTGAAATGGAGCTTTCACTTGACCTTGAGGATCTTGATTTCATTGCTCTCTCTGTCGATTTCTGAACTGTTGTTGCTGCTGTCCATGAAAGTTAGGATTCCTCACTGATGGTTCAGCTTGTCGATCAGTTACGGATATTTTATCCATCATTCTTTCCATAGTTTTTATCAGGCTGTCAAGCTTTGCATCAAAAGATGATGCAGGTTCTTCTCTGAAAACAACTCTCTTTTCCACCCTCTATGGCTTTGATTTTGACTTCTTAATGAGCAGATTGGCTTCAACACTGATTACATTCCGTTGCATTTCTTCAAGAGTAGTTGGGTCTCTTTCTCTGAGTTTATAGGCCATCTTTGGATTGAAAGCATCAGGATAATGTAGGAGAGCCAAACCAGGAGGAGGTTTCATATCATCAGGTATAGAATTGTACACTGTATTAAATCTTGAAGTGAATTCTTGAACTATTTCATTGGGGTTCCTTTTCATTGAATTATATTCAGCCAATATCTATAATGGATTTTCTTCTCTTGCCAACGAGCTAGAAATAATTCAATCAGTCTTTGAGAACTGTTATGGAATTTGTAGCCAGAGTTCGAAACCATTTCTTAACATCTCCTGAGAAACTCTAAGCAATAATCCTCATTTTGGCATTATCCTCATCAATTTCTTCTAAATCAATGAAGTCTATTAACTTGTCAACATGCTGTTGAGTTGTAATTTCTGCACTTCCATCAAACAAAGGAAGTATTTGACCATAGTTTTGAGGCAAAGCAGTAAGTTGAGCAGGCAGTAAAAGAGGCGCAAATATTGCCATGACTGCTGGAGGAAGTGAAGGTGTTACAATGGGTTGTGTAAGTGAAGGTTGTGATGAGGATGATGGAACTACTAAAATGGGTTGTAGAGGCAAGGATGGAACAAACAGAGGAGGCAAGAAAGATGATGAAACTGAATTCATGATCAGTCTTAGCAGACAAAGATTCTGAAGAAAGAGAGTGAGTTTCAACCTTTAAAGGTTCTAGTGTTGTATCAGAGATGCAGGAGTCAGACTTAGACCTTGTAAGTGATAATTCTATCTGCTCTTCGAATGGAATTTGCTCAAAGGTGAATAGGTTTTTAGGCAGAGAAGTTGTTCTTTTAATTTTTGAACTGCACTTTTAGTGATAGGTAGTCTAAGTTTTCTGAGCAGTTTTTTAGGGTCTTCAACAATGAAGGGTGGATTTGGGTCAGGATTTGATCTGGTATGCCTTTTGGAAGCCAGAATGTATACACCCTAAACTGATGAGATTTATGAATTCAACCTATCTTCGAATACTGGAAACTGAGAGGTACATAACCAGTTTCTTCAAATCTCTTAAGATTTTCCCAGGGATAATTTAACAATCGATCCCCGAAAACAGCGCCAAAAATGTTAGTCCTTACAATCTCCTAGGCTTAAAAGGAAATCGACAAGGGTAACCTCAAACCACTTCAGCTCAATAGCTAGCCCTACTGAGCGTGAGAGGGATCTCTCTAAGTCTCTTATCAATGATATGACTTTAAAGCAAATTAATCTTAGGCTATATATGTATACTTGTTTGTGAAAATTTTGTTTTTAAAGGGTTTGCTGAACTTAGGGTTTAAAGCCACAAGTAGGTATAGGTTGTGGGAATATAGGATAAAGCATAAGAAGGAGCTAGATGTCAGACGCCACGGTGTAATTGGAGTATTTGTCATTGCAGTATAGAGGATATAGAATGGAAGAAACTACTGAGCATTAAACAATGATTTCATTAGCTTAAGAATACAAAACATATAACCATGAAAACCTAGATAACAGAGCTTGAAAAAACAAGAATTCTAAGTATTTTATCACAAGGTATTCATAAAGAGAAGAAATATAATGTATGTAAAGATGTTTAGACCATGACAAAACAAAAAGAGTGAAGCACAAACACCATGAAATCACTGGGCTAGAGTTCCTTGAAAATAGTTGCAACCTGTATCTATATTCGCTGAAAGATGATTACAATGCAAGCCTTCCTTCACAAAAAGTTCAACCCTCTTCTCCTGAGGTGAAATAGTATTTATAGACGCTCCTAGAACTCTTTCCCACCTTCAAGAGTCGAATTCCTTGGTGGAGGAACTGACTCCAAGATTCTCTCAACCAACAAGTAAGAGTGAGAAGGTGCAACTCAAACACCTCATGAAGAGTTTGTTTAGGAGTTTTATTCTTTTATGAGGCCTAATAAACATCAAAAACAACCTATGATATGAATTTATTCATGCCTACATCACCTAGCCTTGTAACTTGTGCCATTACAAAGAGAATCTTGACTTTGACCAAGTCTAACTAGAAACTAGAAATTTTACACAATGAAATTTTACATTTGAAAACACAGAAAATGCAGAAGCACGACGCTGAATTTGAGTTGATATTTAGGTGCCTTCCAGGGGTCAGAATGCAAATCTGAGAGAATGGTCAACTAGCCCGTCAAGTCTAGTTTCCAGAATAGTTTGAATTTCTGATTTTGGAGCACAGGACGACCTTCAACAATCCATTCTCCCAAGGTCACTCTAGAAGCGCAGCACCTGTCAAAAAATGGTCCAGAATGCTAGTTTTTTGCCACTTTTTTGCCTTTTTCTCCCAAACTAAGCCACCTCTGCAAAATCTAAGCAAATGGGTTTTTAGAGGATTTCAAGAGCTTTCTAAAAATATAAACCTTTCCTCAAATGGATTCCTGAGGAAAAAGCACAGCGCCAAGGCACTGCGCTTCTGGAAAGGCCAAATTTCTGAATTTAGACCAAAATTTACCCAAAAACTCAAAATGCTCAGAATTGGCTCAAAATTGGAGGGAAGGTGTAAATATGAGTTTTTTAAAGTTTCATGGATGCTTCAACAAGCATATCCATTTTTCCCTCATCCTTTTGATCTTTTTTGGTCTCCTTGAGTTTGTTTTTGAGTTGCTTCACTTTGACATTAGCGATCATGTTTTGAGCTTGACAATGATGTGCCATGTGTCTGAGCATTTGATTATCTCTATTTTCCTTCTCTAGGAGCTTCTCCAAGTGTTCATTCACCCTTTTGAGCCAATATTCTTTACCCTGATGTACCTCAAGGGCAATACTCTCTTCTAGGTCAAGGTCTTCATTAAGCAATATTTGTTTTTGTTCCTCTTGCAAAGCTTCCTTGAGACCTCTGGTTCTTTGTATTTTCCTTTTCCCTTTCACCTATGATTCTTTAGGATTGCTTGATGTCATTATCTCCTTACCTTTGCCAACTTGCTGCAATAACTTGGCTTTTTCCTTTTCTAAGATCAACTCTTTTGCTTTGAGTTGACTGTTTTCTTGTTCAAGGAATGATATAATGAACTTTGCTCTTTCCATGTTTATTTCTAGCTCCTTGATTTGGTATTCCTTGTCCCTAATAATATTCTTCATGATTGAAGTCTCATCTTCCTCTTCTAAATCAATAATCTCTAATTCATGCTCAATTGTCTTCTTACCCTTTGCTGTTGATGCCTGCTTTGTCAATGAAGAAGGCTTGGCCCCTTTCTCTTTGTGAGAAGAAAACACAAGCCTATGCCCTTTCTTATACACTTTGGTGACCTTTGGCCTAGGTAGCCGAATCTTCTTTGCTGGTTTGCTAGATGATCCCATCTCTATTTGTTGTTTTGGTGCACTTGGGGACTATGATGCTACATTTTCCTCATGCCATTTTAGAGCTGTTTCTAAGAAGGCTTCCCAAGCCATACCCCTCTCTGCCAACTGATGAAGGACAATGGTTTTGATGAGATTGTGATGGAAAAATCTTGGAGAGTGCTCTTTGTCTTTCAACTGTATCTTATCAGACATTTTTTGAAATACTCCTGAACAGGTAATTGCACAACTTTTGAGATGTGAAGTGCATCAAGAAGCGAATGTGGTATGCATACAACCTTGAGAATCTACCTTCACAGATAAAGAACCTCATGATGGTATTCATTAAAGGAGGATACTTCTCAAGCAAATATCTAAAAGGCATAAGGTGAGTATGTGTGTCTTTGTATGAAGTCTTTAAGAAGGGCTTATAGTTTTCAAGATCTAGACTCATTCCCTTGAACTAGTATTCGCCATTGTCTGGTAGGCCAGTTGCTAGTGAGATGGAGGCCATTGAGAAGCTAAACACAATACCAGCAATGACAATAGTCTCCCCTTTCAAGTGTGTAGCCACCCAATCTGTCAGATGCTCATAAAACCCTGCTTCACTTACTCTTTTGAAAAATTCCAAACATTGAACATCTTCAAAGTATTGTTTGATGAAAGGATAGGAGTTGATATAATTGCAATCTGATGGTTCATATCTGAGAATACTCCCTCCTTTTTGTTGTCTCTTTCTCTCTAGTGAAGAATCAATCTCCATGATGACACAAAATCCTAGCAGCACGAAGTGAAAATAGATGTGAGGTGAGTATGAAAATGAAGTGATATATGAGGGATTTTGACAAAATGATGGGAGGGGTTTTGTGAAATATGAGATGGCTTTGAGAAACTGATGGAAATGAGTGAGGAAGGTAATTAACAAATGTGGCTACTTGTAAATGAGACCAAGAAGATTTATGATGTGATTTTTCCAAAATAACTCTAGGAATGAGCTAGGGTTTTGTTTTTTTAGTCTTTAAACTTGATTTTAAGGTGGATGGACTGGTCAAAATGACTCATCATACATGTATGCAGGTGTAGAATGTCAATTTACATGTTTAGGAGATAAAAAATTGTCATGACCATTTCTACTCTAGCATTTCCCATGGCACTTTTGCTACAAACCTGTTGATGCCCGAAATTCGTTGCAACAACATCGGGGAAACCACCCGGTCCGGAACTTAGTGCAGCTCCTTTTCCGTTTGGAATAGTGGCTCCGACTGGGGATAACGGGACCAGTTTCCCAAAGATTATAAGTAAACGGGATGGATGGATGATTTAAGATATGAGATGATAATAAACAAATAACTAAACTATAAAAGAAATACAAAAACTATAAGCTAATCCTGGGACTTATCAATTCAGACAGTACAGCGTTTGATAAACTATGCTTAATGACAGGCATATAGATGACACTAACAACAAGCATAGATGTTTAATCATTTGAGATTGCTCTGCGTAAGTAGTTACGCAGAGCTATAATAGCGAATTACTGCACTCAGTCATTTATATCATTGATACATATATGAGTGAAAGATAACAAATCACAAAACATTCAATAGTGATATGAAATGAAGACTTGTTGTTGTATTACATACATGTATTCAATAATAGCAAAGTAATAACACAGCAATTCATATAACTGAAAAGAGAACAGATACAGATAATAGTACCATGCAAGCTGTTTGATCAATCCAATATATTAATCGCTATGTCGCAGTCCTTCCTTCCAACCAGAAAGCATTCCAAGCAAACGACAATAGTGCACAATTTACTTAAACAGCATTCCAAGTAAAATTAAGGACCAGTGGTCGAGTTTCAAAAAAGAATATAGACTGAAGCACAATAGTGCAAACTTCAGCCTTTTAGTCTTTTACAAAATTTTACGACCCTTTCCAAAACAATGAAAGGGTCTATAAATACTATGCTAATCTAACTACTAAATATCTAAAAACTGAAAACTAAGAAATCGGCATCAACAAATATCATTTTGCATTTGGGTGATTCGGCAGTCGGCGGCGATGCTTCAGTCAGCTGTCTCTTTGCCTTTACTCTTTCGCTGACATATCGCCAGCATTGGCTCTACTTCTGGTGGAGTATTGAGGCGAGAAGTCAGCTGTGCATCATATGTGGCATCTTGGAAATCGGCGATCAGGTATGTGAGAGCGTCGGTTAGGCAGTTAAGAGCCGACCTTTGAGAATGCGGTTTAATCAGGAAAAGCCAGTATGCATCGGAGGTCAAAGTATTCACTCCAGCAATTAACCGCCCTTGTTCTTCCAGCTTAGGATAATTCTTGTGCTCCAGCATATTCGCGGTTGTTATGTTTCCAGGTGTGCACTGTGAAATCATGTTAGCCAGATACAATGTATCATTGACTATATTGATCATGTTTTTGGAAATTGTTTTGCACTTGGATGTTGCCCTCTCTGCCTTCATTACCTGTGTTTCCATTCCATGAAAAGTATGTTCTTGTATGTTACACTGATTCGGGCTAAATTAGCAGCTTGCCCTTCTGGAGTATCTTGCCATTCAATATATTCTATTATTTCATCTTCGGCCTGATCCAAGTTAGTCCTGGCTTTCTCGATTTGCTCACATACTGCTGTAGATATATCACAAAGTGACTCAGCTTCAACTAGCTGTTGGCACAAAAGTCTGATCTGAGATATCAAAGCGCCGTTTATCAGAGTTGCCTCTGTTCTGAAATCTTCAATACTCTTGGCACCTTTAATACCTTCAAGCTGTGCTGAGAGCTGAACTATTTGATCCTCTTTAGATTTCATTAACAGCTCATTTGATGCCTCCAACTGTGATAATGCCTCTGCCAATTCATGTGCTTTAATGTCACTTTGGTCTATCCTTAGTTTTTCAATTTGCTGGGTTAACAAATGATTCTCTTGTTGTTGAGCCAGCAATTGTTCTTCTGCCTGTGTCACCTTATTCTTTGCCTCTATCACTTCTGCTTGCAATGCATATACCTCATGCTCTTTAGTCTTCAAAAGAAGACTCACTTCGGATGCTTTGTCAATGGTTGCTGCTGAATAAGCTCCCGCAAATTGCGACAGCTTTGTTAAATCTTCAGAGGGACTTAATTCTCCCTTCCAGACGACATTGCCCGTGACTGTTTGCTCATTTGAAACAGAAGGTTGATCAAGCCTTCGCCTCTTCCTTGAGCGTCTTACAACGGCTCTATGCTTAGGGCTGTAGAAAATGTCTAGAGGAGGAATTTCCTCTACCTGAAGATCAACTTGATCAGATGGATTCTGAGTAATTTCTTCAACGTTCTGTACTGTGGGTGGGCCGCTGGTTCTTTCAAGAACCGGAGAAACAGTAGTATCGGGAGTCTTTAAGGCATCTGAGTCTTTGGAGGCTTCTTTACCACTTATAATGGAATCAAATTGATTCCATTCCTTAATCAATTCAGTATCAACAGAGATTTGCTTACTCTGTTCTTTTTCTTTTTCAATTCTCTGCTGTTCTTCGAATGCCTTCCGCTGTTGCTCCTCTTGTACTCTCTGTTGTTGTTCCTCCAATTCCTTTTTCTGCCTATCTTCCAGTTCTTTCCTTATTTTTTCTTCTTCCTCTCTTTTCCTCTGTTCTTCTATTTCTCTCTGTCTCTGTTCTTCTATCTCCCTTTGTCTTCTTTGCTCTTCTTGCTCCCTTTGCCTTCTTTGCTCTTGTTCAATTTGTGCTTTTTGCTGCCTTTCCATTTGTTCTTTTCTATGACTTTCTGCCTGCAGCTTTCTTTGACTTTCCTCCTGTTCTCTAATTGTAACGGGAGGTGAATTTATTTCTGTCTGATCAGGCTCGCTTGAGGATGAAGTTGGGGTTGTAGATAATAACTTTAGAGGCAAAGTTTGCAACCTTTGTTTTCTAAGTTTATTAAATTCAGTTAATTCCATATCTTCATATCTCATCGCAGCAAGTTGTTTGACTTGGCTTATTGAATCAGCACCCATGAACAGGTCGTCAAACTGGTCTTCTTGGTGAATAACCTTTGTCAGCTTAGCCTGTTCCAAGGCAATGAAAGCAGTCTTTTTCGGGTCATAGAGTCTGTTGGGAATAGAAACTAGAGATAGCATTTGGAGTTTTGCTGCTTCCTTTTCTGCATGCTTATAATTTAGCAGCGTATAAACTCCAATTCTTAAAGGAAAAGATGGCCATCCTCTCTTCTTCTCCTCTTTGAGAGTTAGGGTAACACCTTCAGACATTATCTGATAAGAGATTTCTCGGGCTAACAGTTTGTCTGGCATGTATACGGGAAGAATATGTGGCCTGGCCTTGCTTCCAAAAACTCTGATATAAGAAAAACATTCTTCGCCGAACCAATGGGCTACGGCTGGCAGGTCAAAAGAGGCTTCATAGGAAATCCTAGGGATAGGTCTGTCAAAAATAGAATAGTGAACGGGAACCATAAAACCATTGCAAATTTGGTACAAATGGTCTTTGTGAGAGGGTTTCCACAATTTACGATGATACAAATGAATAGGTGTTGGGTCATGGGTTGTCCATCTCCAACCAAGGACAGGAAACTCAGAATTAAAACAAAGGGCATCCATAATGTATGCAGAGTAATAAAAAGGTGGGATTTTTCTCTCAGTGACTCTGGTTTTGGCCCTAAACTCACGAATAGCTAAGACCAACTTATCAGACAGGATAGTGGCCCAATCCATAATTATACTATTAACGGCCGCTTCCATTAAGGGAACCATATCAACATGGATATTTGCAGAATCATGAAATCCCCACAATCTACACATCATAATTCCAGCATAGCAGTAAGGTGAAGCCAAAGAGGCATTGGAGTACTTACCCGACATATCCTGCTTGTGTTTTGCTGGATTTTGCCTCCAATCTCGGAGAGGTTCGGCTGGTGATTCATTCTCTCTGGCGAATTTCTCCACAAATGCTCTGTTATAGACTTGCTTAGGATTGGGCAAATGATACATTCGTCTCAAGTCGTCAGGCTTGAAGGAGCCGAAAATCCTTCCATCCTTAGAAACGAAGGTTCTATTAGTGAGAGGAATTTCTTCAATTGCCCAACGTACCACATCAGTATAAGGCAAGACTTGTTCCCTGGCTGCTATTCTGTGCAGAAAAGAGTCAGCCAAATCTTTAAGAGTTGCCTCAGACTTTCTTAATTCATCCACACTTGCCTCCGTTACTGTCACTTCTGGTTGTTCTCCTTCTAGCAAATTGTATGTCCCTTGCCATGTAGTACCAGTAAGACCAGTGCATGTAGTATCTGAGATTAAGCCTTTCCTTGAAGGTGTAGCAGCTTGGCCTGAGGCAGGTATCGCAGTAGAACCTGCCACCTTCTTGAAATTCTTTCCCATCATATTCAGACTTCTCTCGGTAGTCGAATTCTACACAAGTGCAAGAGAAATCGTAACAAAGAAATAACAATGACAATCCATAACGGGATAAATATATGATTTGAAGCGTGGCGAGATTATTCCTAAAAGAGGCTGCGGATCTAATGATTTGAGAAGGCACCGTAGATGCAATGATGATGATTTTACGGCCTGCAGCTTCATAAATGACCATTACTTAAGTTATTAAACCGAACGACCCTTAAAGCGTGTAATAGATTTTTTCAAAAGTCTAATCGTAATTGCTCGTTAATTCGAAGGGGCAAAGCTTTAAATACGCATGCATTACCTTATCCCTTTACTTAACGGCATTTTGAAATCTGTGATTTTGTCAAATCGATTTTAAATATAACTTTAATGCTTTGAAATAATCACCTTTTGGAACTGAGGTCATCATTAAGCGTCATCATATCGCATCGGAAGTGTGTGTGTGGCGTTATCACTTGGAAAGTTCTTTAGCGAACGCCGATTGCGATATCGCATTCGGCGCGCGAACATATCCCTGAATGTGTATCAATTGCTTTTAGCGAATGCCGATAGCGATATCGCATCGGGGAAAGGATATAAACGTCTTATGAAAATGCGTAGGATTGTACCGATTGCCGATATGCGATATCGCATCGGGACGGAGTGTTAAAACATTTTCCACAAGACATAGTGCCGTGCCGATAGCCGATCGTCGATATCGCGTTGCATCGGGGAAAAGATATGTGCCCTTTTGTGTGTGCATTGGCTATTGCCGATGGCCGATAGCGATATCGCATCAGGAAAAACCAAGATGGCAACCAAACTTGCGATTACTTTTTTGGACTTAACCAAAAATTGCTTATTATTTGTTCAACAAGGGTTTTTTGCATAAATTCATTTGATTATCATACCTTATTTGAACAAGTTTATTAATGCCAATTAAAAATTTTAAAAGGGACCCATTTCATATGTAAATTGTTTGTGATAAAAATGTTATGAAATGGGGGGTTGTTGTAGGGCACAACAAAACCCTAGCTTGAGAAATTATCAACATGGAATGCAAATGGGAAAGCAAAAATCAAGGGAAATGATGTACTTACTTGTTCCTCAGGCTTAGAAAGCAATTTGACTGAGTTTGAAAGCAAGAATTTTGAATTTGGGGAAAATTTGGGTGTTTTTTGGGCATTATTTCCTGCGCGCAGCGCAGTGTATCTACATGCAGCGCCTACCTCCAAAGCACAACACAGTGTATCTACGCGCAGCACCTGCAAATTTTGGCCAATTTCACCTAAGGAAAGTTATTTTTTTTCTTTTTTGGGCAAGCAAGCTCAGTGATGAGGAGTGAATGAGACATGAATGAAAAGGATTTGAGTCTTTTTGAGTTTATATAGGGGTAATTTCTTCACTTTTTCAAAAATAGAAAAGAAACTAATCCTCCTTTGTGAACTGATTTCACTTTTGCTGAAGGCAGATTTTCCCTTTCCTTTGCAAATGAGCTGTTTTCATCTCCTGAGTGTTGGTGCTTCCTTCATCTGAAACCTTTGATGTCATGAAAATGTGAATAAATCATGTTTCAATTCTTGAACTCTTTGCTTTGTCATGTTTGACTTATTTCTGACTTTTTTATGGAAATGGTGGACCTTGGGGACCCTTATGACCTAATGGATAACCTAAGACCTAATGGGATGATGATGATAACTTAACCCATTTTCATGATGTATGATAAGCAACCAGCATAAGTGAAATTTTCAGACAATGAAACTAACTTGGACTGACCATACAATGACCGAATTTGTTGTGTAAACCTAGTAATAGAAAAATTTGATGATGAAAGCTTGAAAATACCATGGTAAAAGCAATTTTTTTTTTTTGATCCAGGTGACAAGCTAACAAGATTGAAACTAACACCTCCAAACAATGAAATAAAAGAAATTGTAGGGGAAGAAGATGTGAAGCATCAGAATAGAAGAAGACAAAGAAGGAAATGATCTAGAAAAGACTCCATCCAGGTATGTGTAGAAAAATCATCTCGAAGGTAAAATACTAAGTGATAAAGAGGCTAGAGTGCAAACTAGAAGGAATTCCATTGGTTCATTTAGTCATTTAGTTTTTCTATCTACAATTGAACCTCAAAATGTGCATCAAGCAAGTCAAGATGAATGTTGGATTAAATCCATGCATGAATAACTTAACCAAATTGAGAAAAACCATACTTGGGATCTGGTTCCAAGGCCAAAAAATAAAAATGTAATAGGTACCAAATGGGTATTTAAGAACAAACTAAATGAAGATGGAGAAGTAGTTAAGAATAAGGCACATCTTATCTATAAAGGGTATGCACAAAATAAATGAATAGATTTTGAATAAAAATTTTCACCCATGGCCCACCTCGAAGCCATCAGAATGTTCTTAGCATTTTCCAGCTTCCGCAAATTTAAAGTATATCAAATGGATGTTAAGTCTACCTTTTTTAATGGGGATCTAGAAGAGGAGGTTTACATTGAGAAACTTGAAGTATTTATTCTTGGTAATGACAAGTATCTCATACGCAAACCCAAGAAGGATTTATATGGGTTAAAGCAAGCCCCCTGAGCTTGGTACTACCATCTTGACAAATATCTTCAGTAGTATGGCTTCAAGAAAGGATCAATAGATAGAAAATTATATATCAAGGCAGACAGGGATAAAGTCTTGGTGGTAGTTTCTTATGTTGATGATATCATATTTGGTATCAATATCGACTAAATGTGTGAAGGGTTTACAAAAACCATGACCCAGGAATTTGAAATTTCCCTACTTGGTGAGCTAACATTCTTCCTTGGATTAAAGGTACATAAACTAAGGATGACATCTTTCTCTCTCAAACAAGATATCTTAAGTAAATTTGGGAAGGAAGAATGTAAACCTATAAGTACACCCATGATAAAAAGGTGTAATCTTAGCAAAGATGATGACTCCCCAACAGTTAATCAATTTGAATATTGATCTATGATTGGAAATTTACTCTATCTTATAGGAACTAGACCAGATATTATGCATGCAGTTGGCATAGTGGGATGCTTTCAAACAAATCCTAAGGAGACTCATCTCAAAGAAGTCAAAAGAATATTCAAGTATCTACAAGGAACTCTAGACTTTGGACTATGGTATCCAAAGAATACAAATTTTACACTTCAAGCATATATTGATGCATATTGGGTTGGAAACATTGATGATAAAAAAAAATACTAGCGGTGGAGCCTTCTTTTTATGGAAATGCTTAGTTTCTTTGTTTAGCAAAAAGTAGATATATATTTACTTATCTATTGTTAAATATGAATGCATCGTAGCTGAAACATGTTGTACACAATTACTTTGGATGGGTCAAACTCTGTAGGATATTCAAGTTACCTATTCACAACTTGTGTCTATTTTTTGTGAAAACACCAATGGCATCAACATGTCTAAAAATACAGTTATGCATTCTAGACCAAGCACATCCCAATTAAATATTATTTTCTTAGAGAGAAAGTATTGGATCAAAAATTAAAATTGTAACATTTCCCTTCAAATGAGACAATTTTAGATCTATTTTACCAAACCTCTTCCCCGTGACTCCTTTGAATATATTCGACAATGCTTGGGGATGATCCCCGCTTCTTCTCTTCCATAATCAACTCGAGCAGAATCTATGTGCATTACCTCAGGGGGATCATATCGCAGGAGCATAAAGTAGGTGGGTGTAGCATCAAACACATCAATAGACGAGGACAAGGTATCACGACCTCAAGGTTTGATGGTTGTATGTTGATAATGTTCTTGTTTATATGTCGTGTCTCATTTACATTATAGTTTTTGGTTCCATAGTCATTATTTATGTCATGTAAAGAACATATGTGTTCAAATATGTAGCCATGTACTTTATTATTTTTTATAGTTGGCTAATGGTAGAATAGGTCATGTATGCATGGGATGATCATGTCATAATTGTTGATACACATGCATTTTTGGCTTAGAACTTTAGCCACGTAATTTCATTATGCAACCTTGTAATGTCCTAAATCTCATTGGTAACCTATTGCATATAGCAATAAGGTCATGGTAGCATGATGTTTGCATCTTATTGCAACAACAATACATGTTCAGGGGAGTTTGATTAGCAAAGCTAAAAGTGTGGTACATTCAGTATGTCAACACGATGCTTCAAAGAAGGAGCATCTATGGTTTAAACCACCATTTTCCATTGATGTCAAATGGGGAGGTCACAGTCACTAGCAGAAAATGGAATAATGTTCAGTAAGTGCAAGTTAGTGGATGAGGCTAAAGGTTGACATCAATGCCATGGGGGAGAATGTTGGCAGCATGGTGCTAGTCAGGTTGGCATTGATGTCAACAGGTCAACAAGCTTGTACATTATGATCAGGAGGTTGCGTAGGTTGTTGAGGCTTGTACAGGTCCTAGAGAAGTGTTTGAGGAGTTTTAAAGACAAGTGGCAGAGTTATGGGCAGAGAAAGTGTGATTTTCCTGAGTTTACAGGAGTGTCGTAGTCTCTGAACTATCACAGTGAAATAATGGGCTAATGCCTCTCCCTTCCCTCTCTATGCCTACGCAGATTAGTGTTAGGTCGTCAATTATGTGTCTATGCAAATGAGTGCAGGTGACTAACATGCATTACCAAGGGCCAAACGACTGAATTTCCCATTGTAAATCTAGCGATCGAAGGGATTTAACTTCTATTTGATACCATCGAACAAATCCATGGTCTTTTCTTGTAGTAATTGAAGGGGGCAGAGATTATAAAATTCATAAGGCAATAAGTCATTTGGTGTACTAAATTTGAGAGATATAATTCTTGGCTCTGGCATTGGAAATCATCATATATAGTTTTTGAATCATCTTTGTTTTATTCTGGGATAGGTGGTACTACAATCTTATAATGGTGATCTAGTCATATCTATAGGGTGTGTTTCTCACTAGTGTGCAAGTTTCCAACATGGTTGAGTAGTGTTAGAGATCTAATGTGCTTGTTCTGGTATAATGCTTATCTTATATTTTACTATAGATGATCTACTATGAGTAAGCATAAGCTGGTGTCACCTCTATTGTGCACAAAGACAGAGTATTTTATTCCTTCTTCTTTTCTCTTCGATCGATCAATGGAATTTGATTGATTTCTGGAAGGTTGGCGGATTACATAGAATATATTTAGTCCTAAAACCTCTATGTAGTCACTGAACTCATCACAATATTCATGAATATAGTCTCCATAATCAACTAGCACATTTTTGTGGTAGCTGATATGATTATTTGTAGTTTTGAGCTCGATTGGACATTTTTTGTCGATGTTAAAACTTGTTGAAGGTTCCTTTAAACAACAATACCAATGTGATGTAAAGAATCGATATCCAATTTGGTGCAATTGAAGGCACATGTGTGTTTTCTTGTTTGGTTCTGGCACCAATCTAGATCAATATTTTTGGTTCTATTGCATATCACAAGTATAGATATCATTACTGAATCAAAATTTGATGCATCAAGGATGTATACATAATGCTAAAATATTTGACCTAAACCAATGAATAGATCATAGAGCCTTGATAGCTTAGATCTGGTCCACTCACCGAATAAACGCATTGATGAACAATTTGTTGAGCTTGTACTCAATGATCATATCCATAACATGATTGGACTAAGGATAGAGTGCACACTGTTATTAGATCAATTTTGTTTTTGCATAAGTAAATGGTCAAGAATATCAACTAGTGTTTGGCCCTTGGTGTGAATTATTTGGTTTGTGCTTAATTGTATAAGTCATCATATGTTCATGATGGTGACATAATCTTGAAGACAGTTAAACACTTGGGTCAAACAATGAATGTGCATATTTGATGAAATAATATGTCTATGATATGTCAGTATTGTAGGACTTATAGTGTGTTGGTACATGGGATGTCATTATTAGAGGATTGTTTGTAATCAAATATTCTTGTGTGCACGAAGCGAACAAAGACCAGTGCCTTGTTCGCAACAAAGAAAGCTAGAGTATGGGAAGAGGGTTATTGTTTGATATGATAGAGTTTTTGTTGTAGATTCTTGACTCTTTTGTAGTATAATTACATATTATCATTGATACATGTACAATTGGATTCTTATGAATTTGATGTGCTTCTATTGAGTTTACGGGTGTCATGATTATGTTGCTCTGATTTAGCTACTTCTTTCCATTTGATGTGTTCGTATCTTGCAAATAGATTGTATGCAACATTAAGGGAAGATTGTTCTTATTGATTGATGTACTCTTTGTCTTAATTAATGAATAGATAGGTTATTGAAGAAAGGGCTTGGTTTTGTATTCAGTTGATGTTGTTGAGTTTGGTTAGATTTGGTATTAGTGCATCCAATGTGAAATATTTTGAGATGAGGTCCATGAGAATCTGAGGGTTGGAACTTTCGATAAGGGAGTGGTAGCTTCCTTTCGATGGTGGTCAGATAATTTGATCAGGGAGTAATGACTTCCTTCCAATAGTAGTTGAAGAAATTATTGGAGGTGGTGGCCTCCAACAAGTAGGAGTCTATGCACTAGTACAAGCATGCACCAATTTATGTTGTAAAAGGAAAATTTTAATAATAAGAAAGAAGATGAAGACAACAACAACATTGACTTTTCCTAATTGGGTTTTCCAATTAATATCGGGTGTCCCTATGTGATGATGTGTATGTTGACTTGTTGGTGTGTTGTGACTCACTTACATTTATGATTATATGCTACTCATAGTTGAAATGTGTGTTGCCTTATAATGGGCCTGACCCGGGTTCAGAAGAATTATTCAGCGAAGCAAATCCCGCAGCTATCGGCCCTTTTGGTAACAGTGTGCGAAGCGCGGACTGAGGTCTCACCCGATGTAGCAAGGGAGGGTGCTGGAACCAAGTTTCCACACCCTTGGGATGTCTAGATGTGGACTGGGGGTTTCGCGCCCCGTTCTGCAACTTCGCGTTGTGCTGTATTCGTGCAGATCTCGAATACCTCTATTGTCTATTAGCACGCAGTCTACAGATCTAATCTATTGGATGAAGTATTGCAAATCGGGTCTACCTTAAAATTGTCTTTAAGCAAACATTTATTAGATTTATTCAGTTCGTGTATTAAGATTAAACCCAGATTCACAAGTATTCAATAAGCAATCATATGCGCATAGATGAAAACAATCTTATTAATCATACAAAATGCCAGATTCACAATAATTCAGATTTGACACATAATTCTCAGAAGGAACTTATCTTTATTTCCACTTATCACTAGTACATCCAGATCCACCCTACACACTCAGCTGCAAGGGTCCACGCACACAGCTGCGAACTCTTCCAAGCCTCTGTGCACATAGCTGCAGAGCCTCTATCCACTACCCAAACCCTCGACTCAGACTTACAGATGCTTCAGACTGATTTCCTCAACAACCCATTACATGTTAGATCTAGAAACATACAACAAAAACTTAGCTACTCTACCCATAGAGCCTCGCTCTATTTATACCTTCCCATGAACCGCAATCCATGGGCAGGCCGACTCAATTTACATTTCTTTACATTATTTCCAGGCAGACTACCCTTTGACTTCAACTTATTACGAATCACGCTTCGTGCATCCCACGGAGTCTTTACCCTGTTTTTACCCAAAATTGCGGGCTTTGTGCCCCATGACCATTGTACGGGGCTTCCGCTACTCAACAGTCCCCCAACACAATCATCGTGACTCATCCCGAGTCACTCAGCTGGTGTGGGAATCTTTGCACGGAGGTCGGTCAAAAACTTTTGCATCTTGCCTGTCTCTTCAGCAAATTCGGCAACGAGCCTCTCTACCTTTTCCAAGTGAGCCGTTGAAGTATCCATATCACTTGCAGCTGCTTGCTCCATCGCACATACTGCCTGCATCTGCATGACCTTGCCTTCAATGGTTGTAGATACGCTAAATGCTTCACCAAGCTAGAGTTGGATACGGTCTTCAAGGACTGCCTCATGTTGTCGTAGTGCATCAACTTGGGCTTTGAGCGCCTGGGCATCCTTCATTTTGGCCAACCACTGTGTGATAGCGACCATCTGTGCAATGTCCCAAGCGTGTCATAGACCTACTGCAACTCCTGTGCCTTGGTTTCTACTTGCTGTATGGTTTGGTTCTCCTGGAGGGAAGTGAGTATCCCGAGTGACTGACCAAGTAGTCCCGAGCATTCGTGAATAGCACTATTCATTGTTTCTAGTCCAGCTACAACTTCGTCGCGGCAGCATTCCCGTTCGGCTGGAGGTGTGGGCGGTCAGGCCTTGAGACGGAGCTCTGCACCCTTTAACGTTAGTTCCTCCTAGTTCCTTGCGGCCTCTGCTTGGGCCATGCGAAAGTTGGTTGCCATGTGCTGAATCTTGGTAGCTGGTGGGAGGTCCCTAGGGATGGCTAGCTCAAGGACCATACCACACGCCTCCGTCATAGCTTGTTCGACCTCCTGGTATTGTGTAGCCAGCTCATCATTCTGGAGAGTGATCTGTTCTATCTTTTCCTTCTGTTCTGTCAAGATGTGGAACGCGCGGCCTTCCCTAGCTCGAAATTCCTGAGTTACTCCCTCTTGCAGTAGGTATAGTACATCTCTAGACAGGGCAGCTAGATTTAATTCCCAACTACCTTCATCGCCGGTGGCTGCGGCTTGGACACCACCTGCTGGCAATGAGAGGATGTGTGGCATGGGCGTACTAACCATCTGCTCAGTGGCGACTATGTCTTCTGCATGCTCGCGAGTGACCTAGGCCAAGGGTCACTATTGTAAGGCATGTAACTGCGCTCTGATCTCCCCCAACACAATTGTTTGCGCAGTGATCAGTGCGGGCAACGCACTGGTGGTAACATTTCTTGCAAGCTGGCTACTGTCCAAGAATTCTTGTTCCAGAGCTTTCGTTGTTTTGGACTTTTTCCGGGCGATCGGTGATTCCTTGGCGCGTGACTGCTTGAGGTGGTCCTACGTCTTTTTTTCTTGTTGGGGGTCCTGTTCTAAATTCATTCCCTGATTTGCTTGGTTCCCCGTTGTTATCAAGCTCGTGGTAGCCCCCTGCTGCAAAGCAGCTTGTTGTTCCTGACATGCTTTTTCTGCCAGTTGAGTGAGCCGTTGTTGGCATTCCTTCTTCTATTATTGTGCGGCCAATTGGTAGAGAACGGTCTTGTTCGGAGCACGCCATTCCAAAGGCCATGCTGCTAACACTGCGTAAATGACATCATCTATTGCAAGGAACGGGAGTGTGACCCAAGATCGCTCTGGATCCTTTCGCTTGCGGATATATACGTGATGCATGTCTCCTTTGAACTCGGCCATGCTTTGAAAAGTATTGTAAATTGTGGGGGACATGCGTGGTCTTCAAGCAATCCACGTCTATATCTTTCCTTCCATAGAAGCCCAAAATGCCTGGATCACGGAAACCCTTGCTGGATCCTTTGTAGCCTAGAGCGAAATATACTGTACTGCTTCGGGTAGACTGTCCTCAATGCTGGTAAACTGGCTTTCCTGCGGCAAGTCACCTATAACCAGAAGGATTGATAAGAGCAACCATGCATAATGAAGGTCTTACCTTTGTCCTATGCTTCTTTACAATTGGTCAAAAATTCGTCGCATAAAAACTATGCCCAATTGAACTGAACCCCCTTGGCACACTGCCCTACCAATGCGATGATAGGGGCAAGCACCTCATCTGTGCGACAATTTCTCATAAGTTTACCGGCTAGGAGCTGAGTGGCAACTCATACTGCGAGTTGCTGATGCTTGCTATGACATACCCCCACTTTCCTTTATCTAGATGGTACTTTTCCTTCACTTCTTTTGCAAGGCCTCCCTCGCTACTGGTTCCGGCTATGTCTACGGGGTTATTCCCTTTATATGGTAGGTTCGTAATCCGATGGATTAGGTCGGCTGTGATCGGGATCAGTTCTTCCAACCAGAGATATCCATCATGGATGAGACCTAGCAGCTGTCGGATCACAAATATGGTGATGGTCGTGCGATGATAGTGAGGTATCCACCTGAGATTCAGTAGTCTGGCCCTCTCCATGCCTAGTAACCACTTCTACGGCAATAACATGTCTTCAGCAAGTTCGGGGAACTTTTCGTTGTCTGTAAGGTCCCAATCTTTGAATTTAGTGCTTGGAACATGCCCCATTGGCAACCCTTCGAACCTTATGTCATCTAGAAGAAGCAGGCTCTGGAGCATAGTTTTTGCAGCGTCTACATCTTTCGCTATCTTGGTCGTCCCGGTCCATGGAGAAAGATATGGGGATAATGACAGAAACTGGAATGCAGTTTCTTCTTCCTCCCCTGCGCGTAAATTTGATCGATCGGGTCTTGCAGGTCGTCATCCTCCTCAGCGGGTTTGGTGGTCACTGCCTTACCTTTGTCAACTGTCGAGCATTTGTTGAATCTTGGGGAGGCCCGGACTGGACGCATCTTCTACTTGTTCTTCCTGGGTTGCAGGGTGTGTGGGTGTTATAGACATTTTTGTGCCTTACAGAATTGAGCATGAAATGTCCATAATCCAAGGGATCCAAAGTCCCTAAAAGAGTTGTTCCTACTCCTAAAGGAACAAGGTCAACCAATGACAGCTTCTCCCAGAAGTTCTCCACCAAAAACCACTCAGAAACAGTCAATTCAGGATCAATTCAAGTGCTACACTAGCTGCCTGCGTTGCAAAGCACCCAAATGCACTGGCTAGGTGCATTGTAACGCACTTGGATACACTACCCAGGTGCGCTGAGCGGGAAATGACAAGTGGCAAGCTCATTCAACGAGGTGGAAAGACCATGGAAGCTTCCAGAATCTTCTCCAATGACACTTGCCTCAATGAATTCGACTAGTGATGAGTAAGAGGCTCCCAACCTCCAAGTGGAAGCAAGAACTGACAGAGAGAAGCCATAAGTCAAAACATAAGCTGACTCATCCTCTCTGCTTACATCTATATATGGATCCCTCATCCCAGAGATCCAGGGGCTGGAATTTTGTACTTTGCAGAGAATTGTTGTTGGTTTGAGATTGAGATTAGTACATTGGGTGATTTATGCTTTGTTGGAGGAGAGGAATGGATTCCTTTGCTGGGAGGTAGATGCTGGATCGGGACTCACTTGGTTGTATCTCCTCTTGGACTTTATTATCATATCAATAAACTATTTGAGTTTCTCCTACATGCTGTGTATCAATGATGTTTTGTTATATTTGCATGTTTAGCTTAATCTGATCCTGAGCTTTTTATGAATGTATATCTATATCTTCGTGTAGTTTCTCTCTATTGTGATCTTGCAGGAATTCGGTGAAGCTGGGCCGGTAAGAGAGCAGGGAGCTGGGAGCTATTGAAGAGAGGAGAGATTGGATCAACAAACTAGCGAAAGACACAGGTTAGTTATATCCTTTCTCCTCATTTACATTTCATAAAGAAGAATACTCAAGTAGTTTTTCCTTGTTTGTTGCTAAGGCACTATCACACCTTAGAGTGGGATAGGGGCATTCCGAATGGATACTTTTCCCAACAACAGTGGGGACTTAGGAACTTCAGGAACTTGAGTCACATCTTCGGGCCCTTCTTGATTCAGCTGCATTTCTTCGGCGACCCGTGCTCGAGTTCTTACCATAGTACTCATGGAGTGCCTGGTAGCCACGTACTTATTGTTTTTTGCTGGTTCACAAGCGCCAAAAATCTAGTACCGGCCACACACTATGATATTTGAAAAAATCTCTTCCCCCCGTTTTCAATTCATTAGTGGTGCCAGGTTGGCAAATCTTTTCGTATCTTGTCCGGAACTTTCGCCTTAATGTCCCGCCGCCCGCTCCTTTCCAACATGATTTGACCTTCCTGTCAGGGCCCATGTGGCTAACACTTATCTTTTGACTTTTCCCCACAGTAGCGTTATCCTTGAGGCACAGCTACAAACTTGGGAACTGCCTAGCTTGGTAAAGACTCCTTTTTCTGTACAGGTTTTTTGCAGACTGGTTTATAGTCCCACGCCTTCTTTCAACTTCCCAAGGCATTGAGATTATAGTTTCTACTGCTAGTCAGGTGGTCGCACCTTTGGTGCGAGTTCAGCTCGTCCCTGCTAGCCCAAGCTGCGAGCACCTCTGAAGCATCTGGGTAATCAGTCTGGGGTTTATATTCTTCCATGAGTGCGAGTGTAGCCATGATAGCAGGGTTGCAGTGCATTCTGGGGCCCCTATGCTTCACAGCGCACTTTTCTTTTGTGGTCGTAACCCCCGTTTATCGGTGTTGGAGGGCTCACGGCCACTCTGTCTTTTCTGAGCTTCCCTTTTTCGTCTATTGCAGGCCCAGCGAACCCATGGTATCTGCAACTTCCCTGAGCCCCTACTAACCTTGGCACTGGTTTGTTGAAGTAACTTTGGGCTACTACTTCTAAGTTGGGTGGATGTCCGCACCTCAGACACCTGTAGCCTCGGCTGGAGAGGAATGCTTACTTTGTTTCATACTTCCGACTGTGCACACACCTTCCTTCGACATCTGCACCCTGTCATTCGCATCTTCGGAGTGATACCTTGTCCGGAAGCAGCAGCTGCGCGGAATGTTTTCGCGAATATCTTCGACTTTTCCTTTACTCCCACTATCACCATTCGATTACAATTGAGTGTGGTTACTTCATGTAGTCAATTCTACCATCGTTCAACCTCTTCATATGAGTCCGACGTGTAAGAACTATCGCAATCCCATGAGAGTCAACCATCCGTTGTTGGATTGACCCTATCTTGATCCTGTGCTGTAATCTGGTAGATACAGTCCAACTCGTCGTTGCTGTCTTCATCACGCATGGGCTCGGTATATCGCGCCCCTTCTGATGGGTCCAATGGGACCACCATGCGGATAGATTTATTTTCAAAGATCATTTTTGGTTTCTTGAGATTGATGACTCCATTCATATCTGTTGCCCAATCTATCCCTAACAGTGCAGGATATGGGTTACTATCATCCACAATTTCGATAACCTCAAATTAGTTTTGGGTACTAGCACCATTGATGTCTACTGTAACTCCGTGTAGGAATCCCATAGGTAGAAACTTCTGCTGGTTAGCCATCCTTAGTTGAATCGGCGACCATTGTAGTGGAGGCCTGCCCATGCGTTCCCAAGTCTTCTTTGGTAAGACATTTGCGTTGGACCCCAAATCTAAAATGACCTGATCCATCTCATAGTCTCCGATCTAGACTGTTAGTCGCATTTCCCGCCCAGTGCGCAAAGCATGTTTTCCTAATTCTCGGATCATCCGTGGTTCATCCACTCCCGTGCATCGAGTTATCAATTCCTGTAGCCCCTTTACCACTTTAGCATCCATTATTAAGTTCATGCAAGTTTCCAAGAAGATGGTTAGCATAGATGTATCCTTCTTTGATCCTAATTGATCCTTACTCCCCGACATAGAAGCTTCCGCGAAGCTCTTCTTGGCTTCCATAAAGGTTTCCTTTGCACGCTCCAAATCAAAATCTGGTTGTTTTGGGGGGACCTTACGAACCCATGCATCCATCTCTGGCTGTTTCCCCTTATCTTCTTTGGTGGTCGTGCCACTCCGGAGCATCATATTTACATTTGGCTCCTCCGCACAGGGTTCAGCCTTCATCATCTGGACGTTCTGAGTGGGGTTGGCCGGAAGCACCCCCTTTTCTCGCATCTGAGTGATCAGCGTGGGGAAATCGACTGCTTCGTGGTCAAATTGGTAGCAGTAAGGACAACAGGCTTTGGTCAGGTTCATGCAATCCCGCACATAATGCCTCGGCCCTCCACAATTGTAGCAAATTAATTGTCCTCGTCCCCATCCAGGTCCCATGCCTCCACGGCCCCGTTCATGCCCCTGGTACCCTCCCCACACAAATGGTGTGGTGAGATCCTGCCTACGCGCCTTCATTTGCATCCTATAAGCAGGTGTTCGATCCATCAACATTTGGTAACTGTGGCAATTTTTTTCCTCGTGGCCTACCGTTCTACAAAAGTTACAAAATAAGTGTTGAGGAGGGGGTTGTCGTAAGCTTGGAAAGAGGTGACAATTGTTTGTGGCATGCTTTCCTCCCACTTCATAGATTGTGCACCAAAGTGCGGGCACCATGCTTGGCCCAACCTGTACCTCTGGTCGCAACGTTATTGGCCCCCCTCCTGTCACATGGTTCGCAAAGATTGGATAGTGGTCTTTATCGTGGCCTGGTCCCTTGAATTTGATACACCATACTTCTTCTCGTACCTCGATCCTAGGTGCCTGTCCGTGTTTCAAGCTTCGCATCTCTAGGCATAAGTTTTGTATTTGCGCTTGGATTTGTTGTACTCCTAACCCTGGGTCCTATATTGGGGTTTCGTGCAGCCGCATTGCTACCTCCAATGCTTCAGCTTGGGTTGAGATCTTTTGTTGCGACAGAGTCAATCTCAGATATGGCGTTAATGATGCGATAAACCAAGTGCGGTGTTGCTCATCTGTCAATGTCATTTTGGCCTTGTGAATGGAACTTTTCAACCTCTGATCTAAATCCCATGGGGTTTCACCAGGCATCATTACAATTTCCTTGAACCCAATAACTTATTGTGCTTCTAACTTGGGTCACCCAAATTCCTTATTTAGTGCCTCCTGGATTGCTACCAATCCTTCATTTCGATGGTCACTTGAATATTTCAAGTACCAGGTCAATGCGCGGTCCTGCAGCGCGCTAACTAGGGTACTCTTATTGATGTTATCATCTATGATGCCCTAAGCGTCCCATACAGATTTTATCACAAACCAGAACCGGCCTGATTCTTCATTTCCTATCCCCTTAAACATTAGTAGCTAGACTGCACTCGCCATCCCAACTTTTGGTGGTGGTGGGGTTGGTGTTGGGGTGGATGGATTTGATGTAGGTGATGCGGGTGGTGGTGTGGACGAAGGTGGTATTAGCTGGAAGCGCCCCCTGATCAACCGGACCGCACTTCCTGGTGAGGACCTCGTGAGCTCCTCCTTGCTTCCCCAGGGAATAGATGCCAAAGGACTTACCCCTCTTGTTCTGCAATAACCTCTTCCACTCCACGTTGTTCCAGACTTCAATACACGTGAATAATCTTCTTTTCACACAACAACATCTTAATCCAAGTATTTAATGACTTGATATACCTACCCCGGGGTCCTTGAAGAAACTGCCTTTCTACTTTGCTATAGCTTAAGGTTGTATTTATCACGAACTCAGTGATAAATCCCCCTATTACCCGATCCAGCCAATGATCTACTACGCGCGTGATTTTATCCTCGGTGGCTTCTAGCCTGCGCACCAGTTCCAGGGTCCACACAATAGGCTGGTCCAATCTGTACCTTCCCACACTGTAAGCTAGCCTTGCGATCCACTCATATAGCTCTACTAGGAATGACGCGAATAATATTTTTTGAATATCTGTGAATATATAATGGTCCAGCCAATCTTCCTTTGATACTCACGGGTTTCTGTTTTCCTGAACTGCGAACTCGTGGAGTTTCAAATCCCACCACTCTTCAATCTCTTTCTTTGTAGGGTTCCAGTGTTCCCACATCAGACACCCCTTAGGCAGATCCCAGTCTTGGCAACGAAACCATTTGTTGGCTTATATGGGCCTGACCCAGGTTCGGAAGAATTATTTAGCCAAGCAAATCCCGCAGCTACCGGCCCTTTCGGCAACAGCCCGCGAAGCGCAGACTGAGGTCTCACCCGAGGTAGTAGGGGAGGGTGCTGGAACCAGGTTTCCGCACCCTTGGGATATCTAGATGTGGACTGGGGGTTTCGCACCCCGTTCTACATCTTCGCGCTGCGCTGTATGGGGCAGCTCTCGAATACCTCTACTATCTATTAGCGCGCAGTCTGTAGATCTAATCTACTGGATGAAGTATTGCAAATCAGGTCTACTTTAGAATGGTCTTTAAGCAAACATTTATCAGATTTATTCAGTTCGCGTATTAAGATTAAACCCAGATTCACAAGTATTCAATAAGCAATCATATGCGCATAGATCAAAACAGTCTTATTAATCATACAAAATTCCAGATTCGTGATAATTCAGATTTGACACAATCTCAAAAGGAACTTATCTTTATTTCTGCTTATCACCGGTACATCCAGACCTGCCTTATGCACTCAGCTGCAGGGGTCCGCGCACACAGCTACAGACTCTTCCAGGCCTCTGCGCACACAGCTGCAGAGCCTCTATCCACTACCCAAACGCTTGACTCAGACTTACAGATGCTTCAGACTGCTTTCCTCAACAACCCATTACATGTCAGATCTAGAAACATACAACAAAAACTTAGATACTCTACCCATAGAGCCTCGCCCTATTTATACCTTCCCATGGACCGCGATCCATGGACGGGCCGACTCAATTTACATTTCTTTACATTATTTCCGGGCGGACTACCCTTTGACTTCAACTTATTACAAATCACGCTCCGCACATCCCGTGGAGTCTTTACCCTGTTTTTACCCAAAATTGCGGGCTTCGTGCACCATGACCGTTGCGCGGGGCTTCCGCTACCCAACAATGTGTTATTTTATTAATATTAAATTTAGTTAACATTGTAAAGAAATGTGAAAACTAGTTAATTATCACGAAATATTGATTCGACACCCCCCCCCCACCCCACCTTTCCCGATATTTATAACAATTTAGTAAAATATTTTGGTGACCAAAAGCCTCTCAAAATAGGGAGGTATGATCTAGACTAGATAATTATGTTTTTTGTCATCTATCTTGATGCTTTTTGAGTGGAAAAAATGGAAGAATCAACTTACATGGTCAATTTTACTAATGGGTCCTAATTTGGAGACTTGAGGTTTAAAACCCTTTGGAACCATTTTAAGAAAAAAATGATGGTTTTTTTTGGTCAAAACTCTTCAGCATAAGTGTTGGGCCATATGTCATTGTAATATAATGACATACTTTTCTAAGGGTGCAATAATCACATTAAGCATAGTTCGTATGCAAAAGTTATATTTATCGCACATTGGCCTATCATGTATAATCACTATGGTATGCGTAGATGCCACATCATTGCTCATTACTCATGTATGTGGGACTAGCCATGTGGGGAATTTGAAGAAGACTCTAGAAGGGTCAAAGTTGTAACCCTAGTTCAGAGTTGAAGGATCAAATTTGGCCCCTAGTTAGCTATCAAGCTATGCTAAAAATGGACCACTAGGAAGAGAAACGTTCTATTCTATTCAATTGTATCATGTTCCTTAGTAGAGGAAAGCAACTAGAAGTGGAAAGAAGAGAGCCTAATAAATGGGATTAGTGTTTTGAACTAAGGTAACAAGCCATAGGTTTAAGGTAACTCCATAGCGAGCACCATCTCTTTTGTACTTGCATTATTTCCAAACTAGGAAAGAGAACAAAGAAACCTCGCCTTTTAGCTAGGTTAGAATTTAATCCTTGTGTTCATTGTGGAGTGTGTGTGATTGTATTTTTTTGTTCTCTATTTTCGGCATTTTACATATTTCATGCATAAGTAGAAAATCTAATTAACAAATCTAGAATCTAAATGAATTTAACCTTCAAATTATAGATTTCAATTTATTTTTATTTGATATGATGTGATGGACTATCCAATAGAACATCCAAGTTAATTTATAGAAAAACCATAATCAATAAATCAACCTAAACCAATGGTATAGAAGACCTTCTTGAAACTTGTATCATATATTCTTAATTCCTCTCAAAATAACTCCATAACTCCCTTTTTTTCAATAAATTGATGCTTTTTATTAACCAATTGTAATGGATGCTCACAACAACCTCCTTTAGAAAATCAAAGATCAAATATAAGACAAGTCTAATTATTATAACCTTTTGGGAAAAACCATCACTAAGGTCCAACTATATCATTATCTATAAAATTTTAACTTTTCATTACTTCAATTAAAATTTTAAATATAAAAATTGATTCAATAGCAATAGAAAAACTAAAAATTTCAACCACTCATCTCTATACTTTCAATTATTCTTCTCAACCTAGTTGAAATAATAATATACTTAAACTACTCTTCACATCGAATAAATAAATAAATAAATAATCGTGGTTATTATTTTACTTATCCAAAGTTAAGTTTTAGGCATTGTCTATGTGGCAAATTTGCGCCGAAAGCAAAAAAATCACTAAAATCCGGTTAATTTTTTCTCCAAAAATTTGATAGTAGGAGTGTTTGAAACTTGTTTTTGATGGTGGAAATGGATTCAACACCACAAAAAACCATTGGGGCACCCAAAATCTTGAAACTTGACAGTTGTAACTCGGATTTCCCAAAACTTTGCCAGATCTCAAATCCATTTCCACCATCAAAAACCCTTGGAGCACCCAAAATCTTGCTAAAATTTCATTGTTTTCAAAGCAAATCAGATTTCCCAAAATTTTGCCACATCACAAATCCATTTCCAACACCAAAAACCCCTAAAGCATCCAAAATCTTACTAAAATTTCTATTGTTTTCCGAACAGATTTTAACCTAGTTATTTGTTTGAATTCGTTGAGACCTACCTATCCATTGTAATTATTTTACATTCGCAAAGTCACAACTCATGGAGCCTACTTTGAAAACGAAACTTAGCCACATGACATGACATCCAATAAAACCTCACAAAATTCGTCCTCAATAATACTCATTGAATGATAAATGGTGAGTCAAGTCCGGGACAATATGAGCTCATGAATTCCATTGAATAAAGTGGAGGATGATAGATGTATGTTCATCATGAGCGTTCTTATCCCATGAATGATGGATCAAATTGTGAGCACTCTGATTGACTTCTTGGCTTACGCGTGTCATTCTGAATGGTATGGAATAATTTGTTATATATTTTTGATAATTATAATTATAATTTATTTATATAAATTTTAAGTTAAATTATAATTTTTATTATTTAAATTATATTTTTTAATATAAAATTAAATTGATTTAAAATATAAATTAGCGGATGATAGAGTATATTGTTATAATATTTTTTTTTAAGTATAGTAAAGATTTTAGATTAAAAATATTATTATGAATTATTGAATGATATTAATTTTTTTAAATAATTATAGTTAGAAAATATTTATATGAGTTTTTAGTAAAATTATAATTTTTATTGTTAAAATATAATTTTTAATTTTAAAATAAATTGATTTGAAAAATATAAATTAGTTGGTGATAGAGTATATTGTTGTAATGTTTTTTTGAGTAAATATGGTGCACAAATTTACTCAAAACAATTTGTATATAACTCACACAAAACCAAAATACAAGCCATATAACTAGTGTCCATGAGATCCAACAAATTCTAAACAAGGAATTGCTTGTTGAGATAATATCTCAACAAAATATCTTCCCTATTTACTAGTGTAAACATTATTTCCAAGTCCCCCTTTAATGCTTACATTGCATCATTATAAAGATTATTATAAGAATCATAAATTACATATAGTCATTGGCTAGTCTTCATAAGCACTCTCATCCACTAAAAAATCTCACAAACATTGCTCTTTCTTCACCACCTCATCTTCAAGATGTCACTTAACTCCATTTAAAACATAAACGCCTTTGACCATGTTTGACGAACATTGTATAATTGATGCTTCTCGATCTCCCGAAAGACACTCTCGATACTAGTCCACCCTATAGACAAATTCCCATCTATCAAAATGCAGCGAACTACACTTTTGATAGTTGTATAGGTGAGTTGTCTAGATATTGAGTGTATTGAGCAATCAATTATGCAAACGACCTTTCTACACACATGGATCTCATAACATAACCCGTAACCATACTCTTGAAGCTTGAAGCACAACAAAATGCATCGACACATAAAAGATTCACATAATTAATCTAGCTCTCAACACTAAAAAATCACGAGAACTAGTAGTTTAATTATATTAATTTGTTCATCAATTGGTTTTCCACTTTTTACACACCAAAAATAATGAAATTAATCTTCTCCACACCATAATAAAAGCAATATTTTGCACAGTAAAGTGAAAGAAAACTCTGGAAATAGATAGCCCACACTCGAATAAACTGTGAAGTGTATTCTGCATCGTCAAAGATTCGACAGGTGATGTTTTGATTTGCTCTTCGTGGATTTATAAACTCCCTTAAGCCAGGTTTTGACCGCTCTTGCTTCACGAATCTTGCCTCTTCGAAACAAACTTGACTTTTCGACTTCTTGAATTCAGTTTTAACTTGCGTTGGCAATCCAACTGTCCAATGTATAATCACTAGTTCATGCTTCGATGGGATTCATTAGGGAGAGTTAGGTGCTGCGTCCCAGCATAAATCATTGGTGAAAGCTATTTCCTTCTTTTTTTCAGTACGAAAAAAGCGATATATATTTCAATTATGAGAGCATATTACATATATTGTCATTCCAGGAACCATATCAGATACAACATTTCCATTCCTGAGAGAGCATCTCACTACCCATCCAATAGACAACATGATATTCTATACATCATATTCCACATGAAATGGCCCGGAAAGTTAAGCCACATATAAACAGGGGACATATAAACAGGTGTACAAAATAAAAAGAGTCTTCATCCAGAACCACATGTGGTGATACATATGATCCACATTCTCCATGCATATTATCATCAAATCACAGTGATGGAAAATAGACCAAAGAAGATTTTCAACAAAAAAAAGATAAACATAGATTATACAAAAAAACAAAACTATAGTTACCCAGGAAATGGGAACACCCCCGCATCCAATGTAGTGTCTTCCAGCTTGACTTGAATGTGCATGCCATCCAGTTGCTTCTGTAGACCCCCTTCGACAATCGATCAACTTGTTGGTTGTGTTCCATTTCAATGTGCAATATTGAGGATTTCCTTAAAGTTGTCCAGAGACTATCAATTTTCCAGAGCCATCCATGGAGTGCTTGTTGATTGATTTTAGCGCCTCCTTGTACATGCTCAATAATGATCTTTGAATCACCAAAAATGTGGATGTCAGGGATGTTGAGGAAGTGAGAAAACCATAACAGTCCCCAGAGGGCCATCGCTTCAGCCCTTGTATTCGTGTCACTGCCCGCATTCCAGTGTACCCAAAATTCCTGTTCTTTAGAAATACCAATCCAAAATCTGCATCCACATTTGTTTTTATGCACTGCCCCATCAAAAAAACCAGTCGGACATTCCATTTTAGGACCTGGCAACTTGCGTGGTTCTCTTTTGGGCTCAACATCGAGGGAAAAACCTGTAGAATGACAACAGAGAGTGCGATAAAAAACCATCATAAAATTGTCCTGAGAGTTTTCAAAAATATTCTTATTCTGCCATTTCCAAATCGTTCAAAATAGGATGGGGGGATAATCCTCCAATAGGATTTCTGAGTACTCCACCATATCATACAAGCCTAGATATTATCAAATCGAATACATGGAAAGCCAATTGTATAAGCCAATTTTTGCCATACTTGTACCGTGTAGGGGCATTTAAGAAATAGATGTTCATTATTCTCCTCCGCGTTCCTGAAAATCACGCAGATTCTCGGTCCATGCCATTGCCTCTTTTGAAGATTTTCCCATGTGAGGTTTTTGTTAGAAAAAGAGGATGATTTTAATGGGAGTATTTGTTCTCTAGAATTTGTAAAAGTCACATATCCCAAATAGTTGAACCTCCCTTTCATCTTACCAATCCATACAATCCGATCATTGTAGCCCTCTCTACAGATTCCTATGAAATTCATGCAAGTACGGGTCCATTCTCATACCCGCGTTATATGCCCGACCAATCCTAGCTCTTCTGCGCATTTCCAGGAGGGACAAGGACCCCTCCAGGTAGATATAACTTGGCTCTAGAAAAATATCCCATGATCATTTAAGAATTGGATAAAGTCCTCCTAAATATTGCAATCCTCCCCGGCTCCCAGTATGTGATCAGATCCAATAACACATATTTCATTAAAATTGGAATAAAATTGTGGATATAGAATTTAAAAATAACCAAAAAATTGAATTATAATGATGTTCTTGCAATAAAATTATTCCAATTTTAGTGAAATCTCTGTTCAATGATTATATTATTTCCCAACCCCATGGACCATGCAAGATACTGGAAAAATAATGAATCTATTTTTTTGAAAGTATTCCAGATGGCCAAGCCTGACGAGATGCCAATAAATCTTCTGTGATACCAAACTAGAAATTCTTGATCCTTTTGGTATTTGTGTCTTATGATCTTTCCCCAGGTTCCTTCACCAAAAATCCCCCTCCATAAATATTTGAGTAATAATGCCCAACCGAAGCGTCGCAAGTTCATAATACCCCAACCCTCAATACGCTTCGGGAGAGTGATATGAGACATCTTAGCCAAATGAAACTTGTTTTTGTCCCTGCTACCAGTCCATATAAATTTATCCGTAATCCTATCGAGGCTCTTCATAATAGATATAGGGAGATGAAAGAAGTGAGCCCAGTAAACTCCCACCTACATCAGAACAACTTGTGCTAGGATGATGCAACCCCCCAGAGATAAACATCTAAATTCCCATCCAGATATTCTTTTGAAGAAACGATCCACAAACCATGACCAATCCTCCACCTTATAGCCACAAGGTTTAATATGGTGTCCCCGGTATTTCATACCGCTCATCATCAGATACGCAGCCACCCCAAATAGTCCTTTGATATAAGTAAAAACCTCCATATCACAAATGTCGTGATATAAAATGGAATTTTGAAGATTCATATATAGACCAGTAGCATCATCCAGGTGGATATTGGTGGCCACCCGCCAATTCCACTTGGACACCCACCATTGCTTCTTTCAGTTTTTTAGTTTCCTTAATTGTAGCACAATTTACTATTTTTAGCAGTTTTTTGGGTCCTAAATTTCCGAAGCCGTTTTGAGGCCCTAAATGATGTTTTTTTGGAAATCTACCACCAAGGATTTTTTGTCTAAAATCGTCTTTTCCATCGTAGTCCTCGAAGAGATATTTCCAACGGGTTATCATTCGCGTCAAACAGAAATAATATGACCAAGTCGCGACCCCGGGAAGTTGGTTATCCAACTAACCCCAACGGGGCCCATAAACTCTTGGTGTTACATCTCCTCGGGTTAGGGTTTTGGTTGTTTAGGGTTTGCTATTATTGTTCAATAATAAAAAGGCCCTTGAGCCTCATTGTAAGGTAGTTTAGAGGCATGTAGCCGCCACATCTCTTCTCAGAGATAAGCTACCATCTCCCTAGCTAGTTTATTTCCATTTCTGTTGTAAGCATATTTCAGTATCTTACATTAATGAAATGAAGTATTATTTTCATTGCATCTCTGTGTTTATGGTTATCTCTGTAATTTGTTGTGTTCCTGTTTAAATCCAAATCAGTGGTATCAGAGCGGTCTGCTTTTCTTCTCTGTTTTTCTTTGCATGTCCCCAACGAGGTTGGGATATAAGGAGTTAGGGCTTGAACTGGTCGAACCTTTACAAGACCAGCCTCGCAAATCCTGATGGCCTCCCATGGCAGATGAAAAGAAAGACGAGGGGGTACGAGATCCTATCAAAATATTACTCGAAGAAGCCCTCGAGCGACAAAGGAACGCGATGATGGACAGCTTTTCCCAGATCCTTCAGTGGCTACCCAAGGGTGACGCATCGACTTCCAACAGCTACTTTGAAAATGCCACACCGTTTAAGGTACAAGTTAATTTTGAAATCCCCATATTTGAGGGTCAGATAAACGCAAATGTCGTCGATAAATGGTTAAATCTGCTAGAGGGTTATTTTTCTATTCATGATTTTTCTAGTTGGGAAAAGATTATTTTCGCTCTTCTCAAAGCATCCCCCCACGTCAAGGACTAGTGGGAAACCTACTACGAGCAGAAGGATGAAAGTACAGGCTCACTATTTTCAACCACACCCACTTGGAATTCATTCCAGGATGCCATCAAGGAGCAGTACTACCCTATCGGAAGCTATGAAGATCAATACATAAAGTGGACCACGCTGCGGCAAGGAAGGGAAGAAGACATGCCGGAGTTTACCAATATTTTCCATACCCTTCACACAAAGTTGGGTATCAAGGATTCAGAGCATCATTTGGTACTCAAATATTGCGGCTGCCTGCACAAGTACATCCAGGAAGAAATAGAATTCCTGAACATTTCCTTGCTCGGCACGGCATACTGATATGCCGTCAAGGTCAAGCAAAAGTTTAAACAGAAGAAGCGAGACTTTGGATTTGTGAATCTGAAGCAAGAGAAAGGTGCCCCCAGACCGCAAAACAAAGGACAAAGCCAAGGCGGGGTGGCCCAAGACAACTCACCAAAGCTGCAAGCAAAGAACAGTGTCGTGAAGCCGAAAAAGGACACAGAAAAGTGGTGTGAGTTCCATAAGAGCTCCACTCACAACACAAGTGAGTGTCGGGCCAAGCAGTCACTGGTGGCTGAGCTAAAGGTTTCAGAATCAGATGCATGTTCCGACTTTGAGTCAGAACCCAACAAGGGGAATGACAAAGGGAAGCAAATTATCAATGCGGAGCCCAATGCCAATGTTGCCACCACGAAGATCTAGAAGGAGGAACCCGAAGATCCAGAGGAGGAGGAGCGTCTCTTCCCCTACCAGAGGTGGGTAAAGGGCTCCCCGCTATAGTTCATTGTCGATAGTAGGAGCCAAAATAACCTCATTTCGGTAGAGGTCGTGAAGCGGCTGGGCTTACTGACCACAACACATCCACAACCATACACCATCGCGTGGCTTCACCAAGGACGGGATCTTCACGTGAGCTAGCAGTGTCGCCTTCCATACAACATCAAGCCCTTCACTGATGAGGTATTGTGTGACATTGCTCCCCTTGAAGTTTGTGATGTATTATTAGGACAACCATACTTGTGGAAGCAACATGATGTGTATGAATCAAGGCCCCATGCTATTACTGTTACTTTGGGAAATAAGTTGTACAGGATACCAGAGGTAGCACCAACTACTGCCATCTCTTTGGGTACTGCAAAACAATGCAGTAAGCTCATTTCCAAAACTGGGAAATTTGTTTTCCTAATGATACGCCCTCAAGGAAAGAAGAAGATGGTGGCCATGACCTCGAGACAGGGCCCCTCTGCACGACAACTATAGATGGACAAGGTCATGGAGGACTACGAGGACATCTTCACCTCCCCCGCAGGGGTTCCTCTACACTGTCAGGTCAAGCACTCCATCGATCTAATCCCAGGTGCACCACTTCCCAATGGACCAATCTATTGATGCTTCGTTCTAGAGAACGATGAAATCAAGAGGCAGATTCAGGAGCTGCTGCAGATAAGTCACATCCGTCCGAGTTCATCACCCTATGGGAGCTCGATCGTATTGGTACAGAAGAAGGATGGGACTTGGAGACTCTGTATTGACTATCGGGCGCTGAACAAGATCACTGTCCATAATAGGTACCCAATCCCACATATTGATGACCTCTTGTACCAACTGAAGGGGGAAAAATATTTCAGCAAGATCAATTTGAAGTTAGGGTATCACCAGGTACCAATCGAACCCTTGGATGTGTGGAATACTACCTTCAAAGCCAAGGAGGGCATTTTTGAATGGTTGGTTATGCCTTTCGAATTGACGAATACTCCTGCAACCTTCATGAGGCTAATGGATGACATATTGCAGCCATTCAACAACTCATTTGTAGTGGTATACTTGGATGACATCCTGATCTTCAGCCAAAGTTGGGAAGAGCACCTCCACCACATCCGACAGGTTCTCCAAACACTGCGACAACACAAGTTATGTGCCAATTTGGAGAAATGCACTTTTGGCATGACCCAGGTTTAGTATCTGGGATACATTATTGATGAACAGGGGGTGCATGTGGATCCAGCCAAGATCCAAGTCATTCTGGATTGGCCATCTCTAACCACTCTGACAGAGCTTCGCAGCTTTCTCGGTCTTGCCAACTTCTACCGCAGGTTCATGTTGGGATTTTCTCATATTACTTGGCCCTTGAGTCAAGTCACCAAGAGAGGAGCGAAAGAAAAATTATTTTGGTCTGAATCTCAATAGAAGGCATTCAAAGAGTTGAAAGATCGCCTCAAATCGACACCAATTCTCGCATTACTAGACTTGCAACAACCATTTGAGGTCGAGACAGATGCCTCTGACTATGCTATTGGGGCAGTCCTTACTCAACACGGGCATCCAGTGGCATATCACAGTGAGACACTTTCAGACACAGTTCGGAAGTATCCCACTTATGATAAAGAGATGTATTCCATTGTGCAAGCCTGCCGACAATGGAAGCATTACATTTTGGGGAAGGAAACGGTCATCCACACAAACCATCGACCCCTACAGTTCATACAGACCCAAGGGAAATTGCAGAATGATCGCCATCAGAAGTGGTCCACAACCTGCAACAGTTCCATTTGAATATCAAGTATAAGAAGGGAAGCACCAATAATGCTATAGATTGCCTCAGTCGACCACCGATCATGGCGTTAACCACCGTGCTCAACTCTTGTGGGCACGAGACTTCCGATTGGCCACTTCTCTACAAAAGCGACTTGGAATTCAGCCATACATACCAGACACTCTTGGAGGGTCAGCATGTTCCATATTTTCACCTCCTGTATGCCCTGTTATGTCACCTGGGTCACCTTTATGTTCTTTCAAGCAAGCGTGCCAAGATGATTTGGGAAGCACACTACAGTCAAGCTGATGGGCATTTCGGGGTCGAGAAAATGGTGGCAGTGCTACAGAATTATTTCTATTGGTCGAATCTTCGACAGGATGTTGGGAAGTACATCAGATCATGCACTGCCTATGCCATTGCCAAACTGACCATCAAGAAGCAAGGCCTCTATACCCTGTTGCCTACCCCTAGTCGACCCTGGGAATCCATCTCCATGGATTACATGTCAGGCCTTCCTTCCACTAAGCATGGAAACGACTGTGTTTTTGTGGTCGTCGACAGGTTCTCGAAGATGGCCATTATGGTGGCCTGCAAGAAGAATATCACAGTAGAAGCCACTGCTAAACTCTTCTTTGAATGAGTGTGGGTACACTTTGGGATCCCACAGTCTATCATCTCAGATCGGGATAGCAGGTTCCTCAGTACATTTTGGTCCAGTCTCTGGTCGATGCTGGACACCAAACTCACTAAGTCCACAGCCTTCCATCCTCAAATTGATGGCTAGACAGAGGCTGTCAATAGGATGATCGTACACATTTTGAGCATGTGCAACTCAAAGAATCCACACACATGGGACGAGAGCCTCCCCTATGTTCAGCATAGCTACAACTGGGCTCTCCACAGCTCGACTAGCCACAACCCTTTTCAAGTGGGCTTGGAATTCCAGCCACTATGTCCCATTGATGTGGCCATGCCATTTGCAGCTACTCACGCAGATTCAGCTCATGTCCAGTCCGAAACAAATAAGGCAAACAACTTCATTGAGCACATCCAACATATTCGCTAGTAGGTCCATGAAATTCTAGAGAAATCAAATGCCAAGTACAAGAAGCGACATGATCAACATCAAGTGCCACGCAAGTTTCAGGTGGGTGACAAAGTCTAGTTGCATTTTCAAAAGGAACGCCTTACCGAAGCCTATCGGAAACTCGGGCCACTCCGATATGTTCCTTACACCATTACCAAGGCTGTGGGAGACAATGCATTTGAGCTCAGCATTCCACCATTCCTTGGCCTGCACCCAATGTTCAATGTGGACTGCCTTCGGCCATACTTTCCACCATTACTAGACACATCCGACATTGCAGAACAGCTCACACCCACAGAGTTAAATCCAGATTACATGGAACAAGTTGCAACTGATCGGATCATGGACACACAGATCAAGCACACTCGCTAGCAGAATATCCAACTATATCGAGTTGTCAAAGCGGGCCAACTCCTTCACCAGGGCAAGTGGCTCACTAGGGACCAAGTTCAGCAGAAATTTCCTCATCTCATGGAGGAACTCAACACAATGGGGACCATTGCTTCCTAAGGGGGGAGGAGCAATCTAGGTGGATATTGGTGGCCACCCGCCAATTCCACTTGGACCCCCACCATTGCTTCTTTCAGTTTTTTAGTTTCCTTAATTGTAGCACAGTTTACTATTTTAGCAGTTTTTCGGGTCCTAAACTTCCGGAGCCGTTTTGAGGCCCTAAACGACGTTTTTTTGGAAATATATCGCCAAGGATTTTCTGTCTAAAATCATATTTCCCGTCTTAGTCCTCAAAGAGATCTTTCCAATGGGTTATCATGCATGTCAAACGAAGATAATATGACCAAGTCGCGACCCCGTGAAGTTGGTTGTCCAACTGACCCCAACAGGGCCCATAAACTCTTGGTGTTACATCTCCTCGGGTTAAGGTTTTGGTTGTTTAGGGTTTGCTCTTATTGTTCAATAATAAAAAGGCCCTTGAGCCTCATTGTAAGGCAGTTTAGAGGCATGTAGCTGCCACATCTCTTCTCAGAGATAAGCTACCATCGCCCTAGCTGGTTTATTTCCATTTTTGTTTGTAAGCATATTTCAGTATTTTACATTAATGAAATGAAGTATTATTTCTTCTGCATCTCTGTGTTTATGGTTATCTCTATAATTTGTTGCGTTCCTGTTTAAATCGGAATCATAGCATTTGCAAATTTAGAAAATATGTGAAATAGAGTTAGCCAAGCAAAACAGTTAAGCATCCCCATAATAAAAACATCATCATAAAAAAAGCTATGTGAAATTTTAATGCCATTTCCCATGTGCAAAGCCTGGAATTGTCCCTCCGCCACAACTTTTTTAATCCATCCATCACCAAGATAAATAGGAGTGGCAAAAGTGAGCAACCTTGTCGGAGACCCCTACTGTCCCTGAAGAAATTCAAGGGATATCCATTGTTGATAACAACATAATTTATGTTTGTGACACAAGCCATAATCCACTCCATAGCCCCGGGCTGTAAACCAATTTATGAAGCACCAGTCAGAGATATCCCTAGTCAAGGCAGTCATTTGCCTTTTGTAAATCCACCTTCATAATGGAAGCATTTTATTTTTTTGTGTGGATCGAATGTAAGCACTCCTGGGCAATAGCAACAATATCATGTATTTTCCTGTTTTGAAGAAAACCAAACTGTTCAAGAGTAATGTAACGTGACAGGGTACCCTTCATTGTATTTGCAATCGTTTTGGAAATAACCTTGTAAATGAGGTTACAGAGAGAAATGGGATGAAAGTCAGAGAAAGAGTCTGATGGGCACCACTTTGGAATAAGAGAAATATACGTGGAATTTATATGCAGGTGAACATAACCCTTTGATCTCGACTCCTCCACCATGCTAAGGAGATCTTGTTTGAATATATCAAAAAAATGAGAAAATAGTTCCACTATCCACCCATCTAGGCCCGGGCTCTTATCGCCCTTGAAAGATTTTAAAACCCCCAGGAGCTCATGCTCAGAGACAACTTTAAAAAGATCAAAGTTTGCATCTGCATCGAACATGATAGGATATAATTCCACACCCCAATTTATATCCTCCGCATATATCTCATCCTTCTGACTGTAGGCCTTCTGAAAATGTGAAGCAACAACATTACATACATCCCTCTGCGTGATCCGGATTTAAGCAGGAACGCAATAGGTTACAGAGATAACCATAAATACAGAGATGCGATAACCATAAAAATAGAGATGCAGCGGAAATAATACTTCATTTCATTACTGTAAAATACTGAAATATGCTTACAAATAGAAATAACCCAGCTAGGGCGATGGTAGCTTATCTCTAAGAAGAGATGTGTCGGCTACATGCCTCTGAACTGTTTCGAACTGTGTTTACAATGAGGCTCGAAGGCCTATTTATTATTGAGAAACAATGGAAAACCCTTCACATTCCAAAACCTAACCCTAGAAGATGAAACGCCAAATTGTGGGCCCCGTTTTGGGGTGAGTTGGACAGCCAACTTCCCGGGGTCGCGAATTGGTCGTATTATCTCCGTTTGACACCCATGATAGCCCGTCGGAAAGATCCCTCCGAGGACTACGACAGAAAACACGATTTTTATTAGAAAAATCGTTGGCGGTGGATTTCCCAAAAAACGTCGTTTAGGGCCTCAAAACAGCTCCAGAAGTTTAGGACCCGAAAAACTGCTAAAAATAGTAAATTGTGCTATCATTAAGGAAACAGAAAAACTGAAAGAGATAGTTGTGGGGTTCCAAATGGGATAGGTGGGTGGCCACCAACATCCACCTGGATCATTCCTCCCCCCTTAGGAAGCAATGGTCCCCATTGCGTTGAGTTCCTCCCTAAGATGAGGAAGCTTCTACTGAGCTGGGTCTCTGGTGAGCTGTTCTGCAATCTCTGATGTGTCCAGAAATGGTGGGGAGCATGGTCAGCGAAGGTCCACATTGAACACTCGGTGCAAGCGAAGGAATGGAGGAATGTTGTGCTTCAAAGCATTGTTTCCCGTAGCCTTGTTACTAGTGTAAGAAACATGTCGAAGTGGTCTGAGTTTCTGATGGGTTCTGGTAAGGCGCTCCCTCTGCAAATGTAACCAAACTTTGTTGCCCACCTGAAACTTGCGTGGTACCCCTCTGGGTAAGGAGAAGTTGTTCCTGTGTTCTGTCATGACTGTATCCCTCTGTTGCTGCTGTTGTGTGGAGGAACCCTTCGCGGGGGTCATGGATGTAGCAACGATCTTCCCCTTACTTTGGGAGCGAACCAGATAGAAAATAAATTTCCTAGTCTGTGAGATGAGCTTGTTGCCTTTCTTAGCAGTGATCAAAGAGGTGGCGGTAGGTGGGGCTACCTCCGGTATCCTGTATAATGAATTATCCAAAGAAATGATGACAGCGCGAGGCCTTGACTCATACACAGCATGTCGTCTCCACAAGTATGGCTGGCCTAATAGTACATCACAAACATCCAGAGGTGTAACATCACACAATACCTCGTCTGTGAAGGGCTTGATGCTGTAGGGAAGGCGACACTGCTGGCGAACTTTGAGATCTCGTCCTTCGTGAAGCCAACCGATGTTGTATGGCTGCGGGTGTGGTGTAGTTGGTAGGCCCAACCGCTTCACGACCTCTGCTGAAATGAGGTTCTTTTGGCTACCACTGTCGACAATGAATTGCAGCGGCGAACCCTTCACCCACATCTGTGAGTGGAAAAGACGTTCCCCCTCCTCTGGATCTTCGGGCTCATTTTTCTAGATCTTGGCAGTAGCAACAGTGGCGCTGGGATCCGCATCAATGATATGCTTCCCTTTGTCATTCCCCTTGTCGGGTTCTGACTCAGAGTCGGAACCTGCATCTGATTCGGAAGCCTTCAACTCAGCCACTAGCGACTGCTTGGTCCGACACTCACTTGTGTTATGAGTGGGACTCTTGTGGAACTCACACCACTTTCCTGTGTCCTTCTTCGGCTTTGTGGTGTTGTTCTTTTCTTGCGGCTTCGACGGGTTGTCTTGGGTCACCCCGCCTTGGCTTTGTCCTTTGGGCTTTGGATTTGCAGATCCAAAGTCTCGCTTCTTCTGTTTGAACTTTTTCTCGATTTTGACAGCGTATCGGTATGCTGTGCCGAGTGAGGACATGTTCAAGAACTCCATCTCTTCCTGGATGTATCTGTGTAGGCAGTCGCGGTATTTGAGTACCAGATGCAGCTCAGAATCTTTGATACCCAATTGTGTGTGAAGGGTATGAAAAATGTTTGTGAACTCTGGCACATCTTGGTCTCATCCCTGCCGTAGTGTGGTCCATTTGATGTATTTGTCCTCATAGCTTTTGACAGGGTAGTACTGCTCCTTGATGGCATCCCGGAAGTCATTCCAAGTGGGTGCGGCTGAAAACAATGAGCCTGTACTTTCATCCTTCTGTTCGCAGTAGGTTTCCCACCAGTCCTTGACGTGGGGGGCTGCTTTGAGAAGAGCGAAAACAATCTTTTCCCGACTTGAAAATTCATGAACAGAAAAGTACCCATCGAGCAGATTTAACCATTTATCTACGGCATCTGCGTCTATTTGACCCTCGAAGATGGGGATTTCAAAATTAACTTGTACCTTAAACGGTGTGGCATTTCCAGAGTAGCTGTTGGAAGCCGATGCGTCGCCTCTAGGTAGCCGCTGAAGGATCTGCGCAAAGCTATCCATCATCGCGTTCCTTTGCCGCTCGAGGGCTTCTTCGAGCAAGATTCTGATAGGATCTCCTACCCCCTCGTCTTTCTTCTCATCCGCCATGGGAGGTCGTCGAGATTTGCGAGGCTGGTCTTGCAAAGGTTCGACCAATTCAAGCCCTAACTCCTTATATCCCGACCTCGTTGGGGACATGCAAAGAAAAACAGAGAAAAAGCAGACCGCTCTGATACCGCTGATCCGGATTTAAGCAGGAATGTAATAGGTTACAGAGATAACCATAAATTCAGAGATGCGATAACCATAAAAACAGAGATGCAGCGGAAATAATACTTCATTTCATTACTGTAAAATACTGAAATATGCTTACAAATAGAAATAACCCAGCTAGGGCGATGGTAGCTTATCTCTGAGAAGAGATGTGTCGGCTACATACCTCTGAACTGTTTCGAACTGTGTTTACAATGAGGCTCGAAGGCCTATTTATTATTGAGAAACAATGGAAAACCCTTCACATTCCAAAACCTAACCCTAGAAGATGAAACGCCAAATTGTGGGCCCCGTTTTGGGGTGAGTTGGACAGCCAACTTCCCGGGGTCGCAAATTGGTCATATTATCTCCATTTGACGCCCATGATAGCCCGTTGGAAAGATCTCTCTGAGGACTACGACAGAAGATGGCGGTGGATTTCCCAAAAAACGTCGTTTAGGGCCTCAAAACGGCTCCGGAAGTTTAGGACCCGAAAAACTGCTAAAAATAGTAAATTGTGCTATAATTAAGGAAACAGAAAAACTGAAAGAGACAGTTGTGGGGGTCCAAATGGGATAGGTGGGTGGCCACCAACATCCCCCTGGATCACTGCGACTGACACCGATTTCGGCATATTTAATCTCCCAAATAGTATTAATTTTATGCCTATGATTTGCAAATCTATGGAAGAATTTTGTGTTTCGGTCTCCCTCCTTAATCCAAATGGCCTTGCTCTTGAGGTGCTAGGTGGATTCATTTATAGAGAGAATGTGCTTCTTTTTTAGCTCCAATTCATGTATACGACATCGAGTAGCATCCGAGAGGCAATGTGTTGACATCTGGGAGCAAAGTGCATCCAGTTCTTGGATAATATCATGCAGTCCCTTATTTAGTACATATTTCTTCCTCTTCTTCCATGATTTTACCTCCCCGCAAAGAATACCAAGCTTAGCCAAAATATATGCCATGGGAGATAGGTCCCGTTCTTGATCTCAAGTCCAGACAGCGCACATAAGATCATTAAAATCCAGATCCTCCAACCACAACTGGTTGAATTTAAAAGGCATACCATATCTGTACTCCCCCCTTCGCCATTATAATATAATGGGCCAATGATCATAGATGAAACTCTTTATCACCATAGATTGTACATTTCCAAATCGCTCCACAACCTGTTCATGCATAATAAAATGGTCCAGTCTCTTCGCAATGTATGCCATCCCCACCCAATCGTTGTCCCATGTAGGAACCACCTTTTGTGGACATATGTCAACATAATTGTATTCCATAATAGCATCTCTAATCACCCCTGCCATAGGGTCAATTTTCCTGGAGTGTCACCATACTTCATCCAGGCCAATCGCACTGTTCATATCTCCCGTAATGATGAGAGACACCATCTCAAGGGTCCCTAATGTAATCAGATTGTCCCAAAAAACAAGTCTATTTTTGTATGGAGCATACATATTGAGAATATGTAAGTGACCCATAAGACCTCTAATATGTCCTTCAAGAAGGATACCAACAAAGCATGAAAATGCCCTGACCTTGACCCATCGAGGGTCCCAAAGGGCCACAAGACCCCCTAATAAGCCAGTAGTAGTCGTGGCAGCCATGTGCCACTCTGGAAACATCTTTCTAAAATATTTAATCACAGTAGGAACCGAGTGCATGGATGCGATGAGAACTTTTGTGCCTCTCTCTACAAAACCCAAGCCTAACAGAGCACAGTGCAGGTTCCGAATGCTAATGAACTCGAGTAATGGATTACACAGATATTCTCTAGCATTGATGAATGATAGTGTCGATTGTATGCACAAATAGAAGAATCTTCGTATGTTTCCAATTTGGCTCATTAGATTTGAAATTGTCTCAAGAAATCCAACATCAACAAGTTGAGGTTCTAATCGCATTATCGAAATAAATTTGTTCCAAATAGAGCAGTAACTCTGCAAATGTAGGCTTTTCGCTTCTATGGTCTCCATCTCTCACTGAAAAATAATTGTGCAATGCTTAATTCTAGAGCACGTGTGGCTCACCTGCAAAAATATCTAATCCTCCACTATACGCACCACTCAACATCTCCAGCGCAGACTTCCTCGTGTGATGACTCTTACACTAGCAGATCAAGCGGTGCTATTAGGACAAACAACAACTACAACACTTTTAATCTGAAGGCTCTTTTGTCCTAAGCTCCAATAGACTCATGCACACCAAACCAATGCACAAACAAAAAACTTACACTAATCTACATACAAAGAATTAAACTTCATATTTCTTCCATCCTCCTAGGCTTTTCCTTGAGGGAGTCAAGCCCATACAAGCTCTGATACAAAATTAGATATTAGAGGAGCATATATGGTGCAAAGGTTCACTCAAAACAATCCATATATTATTCACACAAAACCAAAATACAAGCCACATAAATAGTGCCCATGAGATCCAACAGATTCCAAACAACGAATTGCTTGTTGAGAAAATCTCTCAACAAAACTGAACAACCAACAAACTAATCTTACCTATTTATTAATTTTAGAATTATTTCCAATTAAAATCCAATTTAACTTTGCTATGGTACCCAAATGATCAAAATTTTCAAGATGCAAACTTTATTTTTATTACAAAATTTAAGGAAAAGTATGCATTTTAATTCCTCTTTTGGTAGACCTAGAGTTAAGATGAATCTATGATGGTTTTTAGCACACCAATAAAATGTTTTAACTATAACAAAATTTTTATCTTCACTTATAAAATATATATCCTTTGAATGGTTGTATTTATGATTCACATTCTCTACATTAAATGGAAAGTGAAATATAAGAATTTTTTTAATTTAAATTACTTTATTTTTTTCTATATAAAATTATATTATTTAATATGAATATTGAAATATTTTATTTATGGCTTACATAAAACTAGTTTTTGTTATTAATATATTTTTATTTAAAATATTATATGTCAATTAAACATAAAATGAATCACATGTCAAGTCATATCAATAATATTAAGTAGTGAAGGAATTACATAGGTTCCTCATACTTATAAAAAAAAAATTTTTTATGTAAAATTAAGATTAAAAATAAAATAGTTTATTTATAGCCAACATTAATTTATTTTGTTATTACTATTTTTTAATTTATTAATATACAAATTATCTTATTATACTAACATGTAATATTATCGAACAACATACTCTCCTACTATAATACATAACACCTCTTAATTTAATTATTAATTTATGAATATAAATCTAATCTAATGATCCATTTTAAAAGATATATATAAAATATATATAGAGGGTGATATTTCAACTACTAATATATACCATTCAAAAACAAAACATTGAAAATATAACTACTTATTTATATAATTTAGAATTTGGTAAGTACGAACAATGATTATTAAAAAAAACTAATGAATCATTAGTATTTTTCCATTTTAGTAATTGAATGTCACATTATTCCCATTCAACTCCTAACTCCTACTATGTTACATAACGCTCTTAATTTAATTATTAATTTATGAATATAAATCTAATCTAATAATCAATTTAAAAGATATATATAAAATATATATAGTGGGTGATATTTCAACTACTAATATATACCATTCAAAAACAAAACATTGAAATATAACTACTTATTTATATAATTTAGAATTTGGTAAGTACCAACAATAATTATTAAAAAAACTAATGAATCATTAGTATTTTTCCATTTTAGTAATTGAATGTCACATTATTCCCATTCAACTCCTAACTCCTACTATGTTACATAACGCTCTTAATTTAATTATTAATTTATGAATATAAATCTAATCTAATAATCAATTTTAAAAGATATATATAAAATATATATAATGGGTGATATTTCAACTACTAATATATACCATTAAAAACAAACCATTGAAAATATAACTACTTGTTTATATAATTTAGAATTTGGTAAGTACAGAGAATGATTATTAAAAAAAACTAATGAATCATTAGTATTTTTCCATTTTAGTAATTGAATTTCACATTACTCCCATTCAACAACAAATAAATAGAATGAAACGTCGCAAGCAAATCATGACCTGACTCCCTGATAGCTATCTTGCGCCGCTTAACATCAACATCAAACCAGCTTACTGTCAATGGAATGGAATGGTAGTTATTGTTTGGCCCACTTACATCAAAATCAAGCCACCTATACTGTAAATTGGTCAAAGTTGAATGAGCATGGCAGGTGGGATAAAATCAATTTATACTCGCCCTTCTCTCGCAAGCATGGAGCAGGAGAGACTGTAAACTTTCTTATATAATTTGTTTGAGACAATCAGTACTTCTACTCCCATGGCTGCTGGTGAAGCTGCAGATTCTTTCGTTAACCCAAATTGGGGCGAATCGATTCAGGTGGAGAGCGTGCAAGAGCTTGCACTCAATGTCGACCCACAAGCTGTTCCCCAGCGATATATCAGACCCCCGGAAGAGAGACCAACAGCATCATTGCTCCTCTCTCCTCAATCTGCAATCCCTGTTATTGACATGAACAAGTTCATCCTGCATCGACAAGATGATCAGAGGCAGATAGAGATGGACAGGCTTTCCAGTGCCTGCCAAGAATGGGGTTTCTTCCAGGTGGGTAAACTATTGCACAATTTTTTCATTATTTATCTCACTTCTGAATGCTTCAGCATTAGATTTGTATTGAATTCTTGCAATTCCTCAGATCGTGAACCACGGGATTCCTCATTCTTTATTGGATGGGATAAAGGGCGTAGCCAAGGAATTCTTTAACCTCCCATTACAAGAAAAGCAGAAATATGCTACGCAACCAGGAGTCTTTCAGGGGTATGGTAAGATCTTTGTGGTAGCCGAGGATCAAAAGCTTGACTGGGGAGACTTGCTTGCTTTGGCACTGATGCCCAACAAGCTTAAAAATCTCGCCCTCTGGCCGACTGCTCCCCCAAATTTCAGGTGACTTTATATTGTAAAATTCATTAAAGTGGGTATGCATAGCAAATCCGTAAGGCCAGTAATATGATGTGATGCATGTTGTTTAGCTTCTTCTTCTGGATCCATATATTGGTTATTTTTAGGCATTTATCATATTGGTTTTTTAGGGATCTATTACTTATTTTGATGAATCATTATTCTTATTTTAAAAATAGACCACACTCAATAGTTCGCGAGTTTCCCAAAAAACTATCAGTTCGCAAGTTCCCCAAAAAACTATCAAGATACTAGAAACTCAACCTAATTCTATTCACAGAAGCCTCAATTATGAAATGATGAATGTTATTTAATTAACTGCAGGGATACGGTTCAGAGGTATGCCATTGAGGTGGAAAGAGTTGCTCAAGAGGTGCTGAGTCTGTTCACTGAAAACTTGCATCTGGAGACTGATTATTTCAAGAACAAGTTTGGATCGGAGCCCATGAACATGATGCGCATGAACTTTTACCCGCCCTGCCCTACACCTGACCTTGTTCTGGGATTGAGTCCTCACTCAGACGGAGGGGGTATTACATTGCTCCTTCAGGATGACCAGACAGAAGGCTTGCATGTCCGGAAGAATAATCAGTGGGTTCCTGTGCAACCTATTCCCTACGCACTTGTTGTCAACATTGGGGACTTGGTAGAGGTGAGCATCCCATTTGCAACACTTAGGTGTTCATTTCAGCAGCAATTAATAATAATTGTGGTTATATGTGTTCATTTTTGTCCCCCCTTTGTTGCAGGTGATGACAAATGGGAGATACAAGAGTGTAGAGCATCGTGCAGTAACAAGCCAGGAAAGAGCCAGACTCTCTGTTGCCCTGTTTTACAATGCGAGTATGGATGCAGAAGTTGCTCCGGCATCAAAGATAGTTGATGAAGAGAAGCAGCTCCGGTACAGGAAGTTCATCCACGATGATTACATTCGCTATTACCTTTCAAGAGAACTCAAAGGCAAACATCCCCTTGCAGACTTTGCTAAACTTGACATTGATAATAATTAATTAGATCTAAGGCCACTTGCTCTGTTCGGAATGAAATTGGGCTGTCTAAGACTTGGAGGAGCTAGATGGTTGTATTTTTGTGCTAGTCAATAATCTTTTCAACAAAGGTGGAGTAGTATTGTCCTCATACAGGCATATTTATTTTTCTGTTTAAATACAGGGTTTATTCTGTAAAACCACTTTGAAGGCAGATTATGAAATTAAAAATATAACCATTAATCTTCAATATTTCTTCAAGTCATAATGCTAGAATCGTTTGATGAGATGATAAATATTAAATAATAAGTAGTAAATTAATAATTTTATTTATTATTATTTTATATAATTATATCATATTTTTTTTTTCTAAAGTTTGGTAGGACCTTTTTTTCTCTATTTATAAAAGACAATTTTACACCACATATGTAAGATAAGTGGCCTCAATTTGTCCAATGGGAAACCAAGTCTGTTGGCCACTTATCCTCGTTATAAGCCATCCAAAGATAATATGGTTTCAGACAATCTACGCAAGCTATATATGTATCTAAACCATGATAAGAGTTTGAGTATCTATCTATCATAAACATTATCAGTGAAAGTAAATGCTAGCCGCAAGAAACAAAAAAAAAAGACATCCTGGAACCTGACTAGTCCTGTTGATCCTGTGAGGTTGACTCCACCAGAGCCGGGTCTTTGGCAGAGTCTCTGGGTATGTCCGCCAGCTCGATAATATAGGGGATGTGCCTTTGAATACCATCTAGGTGGATGTCCTGCTTGCACAACTGGAATTGAATGGTCTGCAAGTTTTTTTTGTAGTTAGGTATGTCCTGGAGGGTCATGGCCATCCCCACTAATATTTGCTCCATGGCCTTCCCCATAAGGCTCTTCATGAGCCAATACAGGTATAGTGTCTGCTTAAACTGCTTGAGTCTACCCATATTATTCCCAGGATCTGAGATTACCTCTCGCCAATTCTCCATTTCCTCTACGGATTCCTCCTCCCGCTTTATCTTTCCTTCCCAATCTTCTAAAATCTTGTGGATGCCTACATTCATTCCTACCCTATACGTTGTTGTCGCTTCATTGATGAGCCATTCTACCGGCTTCCTAGGTTCTGAGGTGCTCGGGTCTGCTGCTCTGGGTAGCTCCCTCCCCCTTCTGCCTCGTCCTCTTCCACGTACTGGTCTGTCCATCGCTTCTTTGTTCCAAGCCTAGTGATACTTCATCGAGGTTTTTGCTGGTCGCTTCCTTGTCTTGCAGGGTCGCTCCTCCTTCCTCCCATATCATCTATACTCTTTCTTCCATCCTGCCTACCTTCATTATCCCCGTCCACCATCCTCTGTCCCATCATCCATCCTCACTTATCCTTCCCACCTCCTTCACTACCCTGGCCCTGACTACCACTTCTCCACCGCCTTTTGTCAGTTGTCATGCGGGAGGCCACCACACCCATTGCCATGAGTGTGTGGGGGGTAGTTGGTAGTACCCTTCCCTTATGTGGCCTGACTACCATAACTAGCCGACATACTCGGGCACACACCCCGATCGGGGGTATTGTTGTTAGGATTCTCTGTTTCCTGGCTGTTTTGGGTATCTTGCTACAGGATCTCTTCCAGGGGTTTAAGTCTATCATCCCTGGGCTGCATTGGCCATATTCTTTCCATTGGTCCATGTTGTTGGTTACAGCCCCAGTTGGCCAAGAAATCTGTTGCTTTGTTCCCTTCCCTTCTTACATGTCTGATTACTAGATAATTGAACTTATGAATGAGTTCCCCTATCTCCTGGATAAGGTGAGCTGTCCTCCAACTTTGACTCAGTTTATCCCATGGCATGCCATTGTTAAGTTTCCTCATAGTGTTGATGACCAAGCTGGAGTCACCTTCCACTTCCACGTGTTTGTATCCCAATCTTACAGCTATTTTGAGTCCCTGTCCAACTGCTGCAAATTCGGCTTCATTGTTACTTGCAATTCCACATGATTCTGCATATATAAGCCGCGTGTTTGCTTGGTTATCTTTGAATATGCCACCTAATCCTATTGTTCCCGGGTTCCCTTTTGAGGCCCCGTCATGATGAATCCTTCTCCTGGTAGAGTGAAATGCTTCGAGGAATCAATATTGATCTTTCTCGCTTTCCATGCATTCAGGGCGATCATTTCACTTGATAAATTAAGACAACGAAGTATTTTTGCTTCATGGGGAGGGACTTGCCAATCTTCTGGTCTCCATTGTTCTGCAAGAATCATTTCCCTGATGTTATTAACTAATCCTTCCCATACCTACTCTTGTGTTGAAGTTTTGTTTTTGAAGATTCTGTTGTTCTGTTCTTTCCATATGGTCCAGAGGTTGAATCCCAAGGCTAGTCCCCATGCACAATTCAAGACAGGGCTTGAGAAGATGTTGTTCCTCCATAATAGGATTGTTTCTTTTATGCTTTGGTAGTTCCTATCCATTCTTCCAAAGACTCCTTGTATTTGACCCCATTGCTGATTTGCAAATGGACATGAGTTCATTATGTGCTCGATGTCCTCTTTGTCTTGTCGGCACATCCAACAGAAGGACGGACCTTGCATCCCTTTTTTCTGTAACTGATCCCAAGTCAGTATTCTCCCTTTACAAACAAGCCAGAGGAAGTGAGCTACCTTAGGCCACCATCCTCCGCTCCAATTTTTTTTCCATAACAGTGCTTGTCCATCTTGTTCTTGTTCTACTTTTAGCTTGTAAGCTTCTTTGATGGTGAATGTTCCTTTTGTTGAATGCCCCCATCTTAGGATATCTGGGCCCATTCTGATGGTTATTTTTCTTGTACTCATTTCTTTGTCAAACTCTGCCCCTTGCTCCGTCGCTATACCCTGACCCCAATCTGCTATCTTTTTCCAGTTTCTCCAGTTTCCAATCCCTTGCCCTTTGTTCCAGAATTGTTCTACATAGTGCATATTCCTGTCATTGGTGTATCTATAGATGTCTCAGAGATCCTGCCTGTCTATCAGTTTTTCTCTTTGTTGCCATGAATCCTGCCAAAATCTCGTTGTTCTTCCATTTCGAATTTCCTAGAAAGCATGTTGGGCAATGATCTCTCGGTTTTGTCTTGCTAAGTTCCATATGGCTGAGCCCTTGGGGGGATCTCTGTACCTGAGGATTTCCTCCGTTCTCTCCGGCATATTATACTTTCTTGTCCAGATTTGTTTCCATAGATCTCCTCCTCCCCCTATCCATCTCCACTAGAGTTTTTCCCCCATAATTTGATTTAAGGTGTAGGGGTCTTGTAAGCCGAGCCCTCCTTCCGACTTTTTCTTTGTCAATCCCTGCCAGGACATAAGAGCCCACTTTTTCTTCTGTTGTGCCCCTCCCCATAGGAATTTTTTGAAAATGTCCACCATTTTGGTGCAAGCCCCCTTGGGGGCGGCCATGCCTGACAACTGGTAGATTGGAATTGATTGCAAAACTACTTTTAGGAGGACTGTTCTGCCTGCAAGATTTAGGGATCGGAAGGCCCAGTTCCCCAACCTTCCCTGAATATTTTGGATAGTTTGTTGCCATCCTGCCAATTTTAGGGGGTTTTCCACCAGGGGCATTCCCAGGTACTTCGTGGGGAGGTTACCTATGCTGAATCCCATAATCCTAGCCAAGTAGGATTTTACATTCCCTTGGGTATTGAAGAAGAAGGTACATGATTTTTCCTTGTTGATTTGGGTGCCAGAGGCTTGCATAAAGGTATTCAGGATTTCTTTCATTCTTCGGGCTTCTCTGAGAGAGACTTGGCAGAAGAGCATGATATCGTCCACAAATTGTTGATGTGTAATTGCAAGGTCATTCCCCCATACCCTTAGGCCTTTGATTCTGGACGCCTAGGCTTCCTCCTTGATGTATCTACCCAAACCTTCAGCTACGATAATAAATAGGAAAGGAGACAAGGGGTCCCCTTGCCTCAGACCCCGAGTGGGGTTGAAAGTGCTGGTAGGGGTTCCATTTAAAAGGATAGAAAAACAGGGGTGGATATCATAGCGCTTATCCAGTTTATCCATCTATGGTTAAAACCATACGCCCTAAGTATATTCCTTAGATATTCCCAGCTTAATCGATCATAGGCCTTGGAGAGATCCAACTTCACCAACATGCCTGCAATTTTCTTGATCTTGAGGGAGTGCACCACCTCTTGGGAAGTGACTAGTCTGTCTAGGATTTGTCTCCCTTCAACAAAGCCTGTTTGTTCTGGGGATATAATGATTGGGAGAATCGGCTTTAATCTTTTGGCGATCAGAGTGGCTATAATTTTATAGATGACATTGCATAGGGCAATGGGTCTAAAACCCTATGGGTCCTCCGATTTTGATGTTTTAGGAATGAGCGTAATGAAAGTGGAGTTAAGACCAGGGCATACCTTTTGATTTCATCTTGATTCCTCCACAACCTCCAGGATGTCTGTTCCCATGAATGACCACGTGGCTTGGAAGAATTTCGCTGTGAATCCATCCAGGCCTGGGGCCTTATTCTTTTTCATTCCTTTGATGATTTCTTCCACTTCCTCGAGTGTTGCCGCTCTCATCAAGGCTAGGTTTTGTTCTTGAGTGACCTTCTGGGGAATGTGTTGGGAGATTCTTTGCGTTGCTTCCTTTCTATCCTCTTGAGGTTCTATTAGGAGATCCCTGAAGTGCTTTACTAGGATTCTCTCCATCTCTTCATGTTGCATGCTACGATTCCCCTTGTCATCTTTAAGTGAGAATATTATGTTTTTTTGATGTTGGATCATGGCCTTATGGAAGAACCTGGTGTTCCTCTCTCCTTCTCTTAACCAATTCACTCTCGACTTCTGTTTCCACAAAATCTCCTCTTGCTTTCACCTTTCCTCCAGTTGACTTATGATCCTTCCCTCTTCTGTTGTTGTCTCCTCCGATCTCCCTTCCCATATTATTTTTTGTTGCACTTCTATCATCTTTTGGTTTAATTGTTGTTGATCCTTCATAATGTGTCTGAATTCTTCTTTGTTCCATATCTTTATTTATTTATTTTTTTTCTTTGAGTTTTAGTTGGAATGTTTGCATGTAGTTCCTCCCCTGTTGTTCGCTCTGCGTCCACCATAGCTCAATTTTTTTGATGAGGCCAGGATCTCTGAGCCAAAAAGCTTCAAACTTGAAGGGGCAATTTTTTGGGTTGGCTTTCAGGTCCACTTCCAGCCTGATCGACCAGTGGTCTGAGCCCATCCCAGGGAGAATCGAAGCTTCAATGAAGATGTCTTTTCTCATTACTTGTTCCGATATCAGAAATCTATCTAATCTGGATGCAATATGTTGGTTCCCCCCTCTTCTATTGTTCCAAGTGTGCATCCCATTTATAGTTTGGATGTCAACTAGTCTTTGCTCCACTATAGTGTCCCCGAAGAGTTCCATATCCGTGTCCGTTCTCCTCATGCCCCCTCTTTTTTCTACCAAAGAGGTGATCATATTGAAATCCCCTCCCACCACCCATAGGTCCTCAGGGTATAGGCTTCTCATTTTTACTAGATTCTGGAGAAATGTCCTCCTTTCCCTCAGTATATGGGGGTCGTATACACCTGTGAGTTGTACCCAGTCATTGGAACCAATGACCCTGAATCTCCCAGAGAGGATTCGTGGCATACTAACCCAGTCATCAAACCATATTTCTCTTGGGTTCCAGATTATGGCCAATCCTCCCGCGCTGCCATTTGCATCTTGTCCTATGACTTGGTACTGGGGTTTATGGTTTTCCAGAATCTCTCTTAGCTTTTTTCCATTGATTTTCGTTTCTTGTAGGATCATAATACTTGGTCTATCCTTTTTCAATCTCTCTTTGAGGTATCTCTGTTTGCCTCTACTATTGAGGCCTCTTATATTCCAGGTTGTGATGATCATTTTAACAATTTTGGGGGTTGTTGGAATACCTCTGATAATGGCACCACTCTCCCCGAGTTTACTAGAAGTTCCCCTACCATCTGTATGGACTCATTCATGGGTCTTCTTCCCCTTTTATTTCCACCTTTTCCTTGTCCTCCTGGGTCTTTCCCTTGTCCTCCTTGGGAGCCTAGGTGTTTTGGTTGGACTATTAAAGTCGTTCCCTATTTTAGCTTGTATTGCTGAAAGGTTTCTTTATAGAGTTGCTTTTGATCCTCTGGTATGAAGCGTTCGTCTAGGTGTCTCCATTCCTATAATAGTCATTTCATCACTTGCTCCTCCACACTGAAATCTTCTTTCTGGTGATCAATCTCCATTTGATTTTGTTCCACCATTTGCATGTTATTCCCCTCTCCTTCTTTTTCATTTACTTCTTGTCCCTTTGCTTTTCTCCCCTCGTTTTCCTTCTGCTAAGTATATGTCGTCTCCTTGATGACTTCCTCGTTCATCTCTCCCACCTCCTCCAATTGAAGGGTAGCAAATCTATTGAGGTTTCATCGCTCTACCTCGTTTTGGTGAGCCTTTTGTGACCTTGCTGGTTTCTAATTTCTTCTTCTTCTGTGAACTTCCTAGAAGCCATCTCCTTCCTCTTTTTTGGTCTCCTCTCCTGTCTTCTTTCCTTGCACTTGGTTATCTGGGTTGTTTAGTGGGAAAGATTGGTACAGGTGCCCGTATTCATGGCATCTCCGACATCTGAATGGGATATGCTCGTAGTCTAGGGTTTGCTGCCAGACCTCATCGTGGTATTCGACTTCTATGCAATCTGGTAACGGCTCCGTGATATTCATGTAAACACAGATTCTTGCATATGAAGTATACCTACCTTTTCTCGTCATGTCTGCCACTTTGACGAAGGTGCTGATCGAGTTGCCTATTCCTTCTAGAATTTCTGGGTCCCAGAAGTCCATTGGGAGGCTGAAGAGTCGAACCCAGATGGGTGCCACCAGCATCTTCTCCTGATCCGAGTTATAGCACTCCTCCTAGTGTCTCATAAACAGGTCTACATTGTTGAAGAAATAGGGTCCATCTTCAAATATCCTCTCCTTATCTTCTAGGTTAGAGAAAATAACCGAGAAGAACCCTTTCGCCCCCAGTTTGAGATCGATATGCCCCTTTGGCTGCCATCGATGTTGAATCCACTTTATCAGTTCTTTCTCAATTGGCCATGCCCCTATGAACTTATAGATCAAGGCATGATCCTTCATATATCCTCTAGTTTTTATTTGGTATTACGAATCTAGGTTTTTTGGAAGCTCTAGGCAGGCATTTTCCTCCTAGTCTGGCCTACCATTTCGCTCCCATTACAGGTAAACCCTTTCCTCGTTTCCCATTTCCACCGGCTGATCCCTGGTTGCTTGTCTCACCTGCGGTGACATTTCGGTAGGAGGGGATCTCTCCCCCACTGCCATTCCACTCATTCCTCTGTCAGTCTTTTCCTTTGTCGTTTCCTTCTTCCCTTTTGCTGTGCGTGAAGGTGCAGGACCATTAGCCCCTACCCACGAGCCCGATCCCCTGCGGTTCTAGCTTCCAAGGTTTGCAGGACTGTCAGGTGCCGCCCGTGATTGCAAACCATAGCAACGCTCCATCCTTAGTCTCTCCGTCCGCCCCAGCTCTCCTTACATCATATTATTTTTATTTTCATTCAATAGATAATTTTGTATATTATTTTTATTTAATAAAAAAAGAAAACATAATATTTATCTATTTAACAAAACAATTTAATTGGCATTTATCATAAAAAAATAATACACTATGTTTTGGACTCAAGCTACATTTTGGACTCAAGCTACATTTATAATTAATGGCTATAGATCTAATGCTTATGTCTTCTTTAATAAGTGGAGATAAAATAATGATAATGATGATAAGATGATATATAATCAAGAGCTTTGTTTAATTTGCTCTTTTCATAATATTGCTTTGTACATTCTGGTCTCAAGAACTCAAGCTTGTCTTTTTCAAGCAGGTTATATAATTGTAGTGTGGGATAATTTAGGTTAATTAAAAAAATTGTTTGAAGCAGGTTACATCAATGATTATAAATGTAGAATTGGATAATTTAGTTTAATTAAAGAAGATGGTTAATATTTTATAATTTTATTATATTTTATAATATAAATTTTAATTTAATTTAAAATTATAATTTTCGCATTTCTAAAATAAATTTAAAAACAAATAAAAAAATCTAATAGAAATTCAAAAAGTTCCCTTTTTAAGTGCAAACAAATGGGCTTATCTATTTCACGAGTGATCTGTTTAATATTGGAAAGAGAGACAATGATAATGGTCAGAATATCTATCATCAAGATACGTACGTTGGGTGCAGGTGCTGAGGAAAGCAATTTGGACAAGATGGGGTGAGGAAAGCAATCGGTAGTGTTGAGGCAACATCATTATCAATGATGACTTTTGCGCTCACAATCTCGGTCTGTATTTCATTTTAAAAATTTTAAATCACAAAAAAAACAAAGACAAGGCTTTACATTGGATCTGGAATATATTACAAACTTGAAAACACAACCTATTATACAATTTAAAACATATTTATTAAAAAATAAACATATTAAAAGCAACCATAAATGCATAGGACGGATTGAACGGAATCATGAATAATTGATAATTTTCAGTTGGTTTGGTTTTGATTATATTATAATAGATTTAATTTTTGTTGTAAATTTATTATGTACTGAAATATATTAAATTTTTTAAAATGTCAATTTTTTTTAATATGAATTTGGGAAAAGGTTTAAACATTCATATATTTGATTTTTTTGAATTTTAATAGATGAATAGTTACACATAAAGTATGTTGGTTCTACATCATATTATTTGTATTTATATAAATCTCACATTTTTATATATAACAATTCATATATATCTGTGTGTGGGGTATGTATTTTTCACTAGAGAGAAAACACCTGTAATTTTATTCATGGTAAGATGAACAAAATTACATTATGTATATGCTAAAAGTATTTTATAAGATAAGTCTTTCTATAGATAAAATTTAAAAAAAATTATTGTAAGATGAAGAACAAAATTACATTATGTATATGCTAAAAGTATTTTATAAGATAAGTCTTTCCGTAGATAAAATTTTTAAAAAATTACATGGGAAGCTTGAAAGTTATGTGTGATATAATCACTTCTCTTTTTTGCTTTTCTTTTTCACTTCTCTTTTTTGTATTTCCTTTTTTGCACTTTCCGCCATTCCCCAAGGGCAGGGCAGATTAACTAGAACCGTGGCCAACTCACCTCTAGATGCCATCCGTGGGGATTCTTCATTTGAATCTAATCTTTCTGAAACATGTGCTCTCTTTCCAACGTGGCCCCGTATTCTATATGTGCTTCGTTTTCTTTGTTCTAATGCCTTGATCTCTTGTGGTTCGGTATCATTTTGCCTTGGGGATTTGGTGTCATTCTAGACATTTGCATCATCTTCTACTTGGTTTGGATGATTCTTCATAGTTTCCTCAACTTTTTCTTCTATGTCATTCTTTTGGTTTATGATTCGGCCCCATTTATATAACTTAAGAAAAAATATTTGAATATGTTTATCAATTAAATTTTAATATAAAGTTATGAAACATAATAGTTACGAAAATCAATAATTATTTTAATTTATATGCTTGAATGAATTTTATTTTATAGACAATATTTATATTTCATATATACTTCACATTTTCATTTATTAAATATTTATATTTTTTATTATAGATTTGTTAATTTAATTTATTTAAATATAAATATGAATCATTATTATTTAAATTTATTTTAATGTCATATGCATATTATGATTTTTCTCCACAAAAAATTGTCATGGTAGTATTGCGGAGATGTTGCATTGTAAACATAAACAATTTGATTCCATCAAATTATATTAAAAAATAAAAATAAAATAAAATCTGGAAACCAAGGGGTAATGAAGAACCCGACTCTTCCCCAAAACCAAGATCCATCATTCAAGACTTTCTCTAGGTCTTCCTATTGAAGAATGTAGCTATGGTCAGTTTTCATAATGCTTGATGTATTTATAATACAATGTAAAAACAAGAAAGAAAATTTAAACTTAAATGAGAAGAAATAAAATTAAAAGAAAGGAAATAAACAAAAAGACCTAAAATTAGGATTAGGTTCTTCAACACTTACAAATATGAGTAAAAATGTAAATTTGCAGATTTACTAGAATTTAATTTACAAAGAGATGTGATGTAATTTACAAAGAGAGGTATGTTTAGTATAAAATACACTTGAAACTTTTCATTTTATACATACTCATTGCATACATTTCTCTCACATGTGGGAAGCAATTTAAGAAATAGGCCAACATTTCTAAGGAGCTAAATTTTTTAGACAACTTAAGTTTTCAAACATTGTGATCTCCACTTCCTTTTCATGGTTATTGGTTGAATTTCTAAAGTGTGATTGCTTGATGAAGATAAAATAACTATAATATATATTGAGAAGTAATTACCATAGTTTAGAAATAGTGTTGGTATCCATTGCACTTTATTTTTCAATATGGTATCAAATCTTTGGTCAAGTAAGGAAATTAAAGATCACATCTAATCCTATGCAAATAAATGAGTTGATCTCTATTTTCCAGCAAAGCTAACTATCAAGGCACCTTAGATTAGGGTTCAGATCCACCATAAACAAGTTATTTTTTGTTCCAAAAGTTATGGCCTCAAAATCTAGAATGATGATAATAAGGGGCCAATTTACAATTACTTGTGGTCTGTGATATGTCTAGGACACAAGTTGACAAGAAGGTAGGACATTGATCAATACATAAAGAAGTATATATTCTCAAGATATATGAGTAAGTAGCTATGTAGAAAGTGCTAATATGAATTATTGGCTTTGGGATCAAAGAAGATGCAAGGTCAATCTACTAAATGTCTATCACAATTGTAGTTTTTTCGATTAGGCTTTGCATTATCATTATTCATGTTCTAAAGATTTTTGCTTACATTTTGAATTATCATTATTCTTCTTCTGAAGATGAACTACACTTGGTTAGCAAGTGATCAAAACTCTACTAATATGATAGATCTCAAAAAAAAAAAACTCAAAATTTTTGAAAAAGAAACTCAACATAATTCTATTCACAAAATCTATTCTGAAGATGAACTACACTTGGTTAGCAAGTGACCAAAACTCTACTAATATGATAGATATCCCAAAAAAAACTTAATATTTTTGAAAAATAAACTCATGAATAATTGTTTATTTTCAACTATGATTGGTTTTGATATAGATTTTATGTAAATTAAAAATAAAATTTAAAGTTTTATATATTATCGGTTTTAATTTCATATATATAATAATTTATGTATGTTATTGTTAATGTTTATTTATTAAAAAATTACAAAAAGATGTAATGATTTGATTTTGATGTGACTAATTTTATACATTTTTATTTTAATATTTTTAGGGAAATTTCTTATTTACTTTCTCAATTTCTATATTTGAATAAGATTTCCAACTATATACCATTGATCCCATTTGATCTATGTAATTAGAATAAAATAGATTTCAAATATAGGGTATCCAAACCAAGTATTAAAAGTCCAAAAAAAATATTCTCAACAATCTTCATTTTCCAATCTTTATATTGTGCATATGTAGTCCTGCCATATATTTGACTTCAATGACAACAATATTTCCAAGACTAGAAACCTTGTTGGGCATGTTTTGTATGATATTTCCATCCTTATCTTCGAATTCTAATCACTTTTTACCTCTTCTACCCTTATCCATTCACTTTTTCAACCCTAGTTGCTTCAAATCTCTTTTGCTAAGGTGTTGGAGCATTACAACTCTCTTTGGTAGACCATCAAGAGCATTGTAACTCTCCCTTATAGTGTACTAGGGGTGTTGAAGAGGAAAAACTAAGTCTTTTGAAGGGTTCCATGGATCCTTTCTTACATTCCAGACTACATTTTGAGTTGTTTCTTTAGTAGACCCAAGGGGGTGTCATTTTGAGCTATACCACCTTAAACACAACTTAACGTTAACCTTTTCTTCCATATTAAATGTGGACTACAAATGTTTTATGGAACTCAAACTTGGTTGTTCTTTCTCAAGTTCTTTCCTGATCTCCTTCTCTTGATCTTCCTTATCCCTTGATTTTCCCTCTAATTTCACCTTTGATTTGAAGCCTCCATATTCTCTTATTATAAGTTTGTTTATTGGAGCCACCACAAGGAGGTTCATATTATTACTAATATCCATGACTTGTACTTCTAGATTTGAAAATATATCTTTTATTGGATATTGAAGTTATTATGAATATATTTATTTAACATGGCTAGGGTTTTATGACTTCATTTTTAAATTGATTTGTTGATACCCTCCAACTCCTCACAAAATTCTTAAAGAATCATTCTATGATACAAATATGATCGATAAACTATAGTGGATATTCCACTGAATAGTTTTTCATAAAAAATATGTTAAAATAAACTGAAATATATATTGTAAGTGTTAATTTCCGTAGTTCTAGATTTGATAATTATTGTTTTCCACTTATGCATGTAATAGATAAAATGCAGAATAAGAAAATACTATCATAGACCAACCACAATGAACAAAAAATGTGATATGGGTAATATTTATGGGGGAAAGTTTTGAGAAATAAATAGGCTTATGAAATTAAAGTTGATTTCTTTTTGCATGATAATTACTTGTGAATTTGTTGGCTTCTTTATCATTATTATGTTTTTCTTCTTTCATCAAGTAATTATCAAAATAAAAACATGAATATAACATAGACAAAGAACACAAGGATATAAGTTCTCCAAGCTAGGGCCAAAACCCCACAAGGGGGAAAACCCAAAAAATATTTCTTCTTATTATAGGATCAGATCAAAGTGAGATATCCAAGACCCAAGACCAATACCAATACCTCCAAAACTGCTCCAATTCAACCCTCCATTCCACATTTTACCCTCAATATGATCAACTCAATCTATCACAAACATGTCCTTTAGCTGCTTTGTCCCATAGAATTATTCATCCTTCCTGTAGCTTATATTACAGTCCTTCTTTAGCTTGTCAATCACTATAGAAATAACCTCAACAACTTGAATATATTTATAGACTTCTAGCCTCAAGAGCTCGTATCCTTTCAACCTTAGGAACTCACAAATTTTCTGATTATATGCCACATTTGTTTTTCATATTCTACTATAGAGAAACTCACATTTACCTACCATAGATACTGGAATATCTAGCCACAAAAACTAGCATATCTTGCTAAAATGAAGGAGAGCAAGTGCCAATATAAAGTTGTTTGTCTATGCAAAGGGTCATGTCCCTTGGGTAGGCTGACTTGTCCATTTGCATGGCCGACTTGGTCTTGTGGAGGAAAAAAATTAGTTTTCCCTTTTTCTAAAAACAAGTACAAATGGAACTTTAACTCTTTGACTCGTAATAATTTTTTTTTTGACTTAATAAATCCTGGAAGCATGAAGAAAATGCTTATCTAATGAAATAAAATTTCTTTTTTCTTCCTTTTTCTTTTTACATTAAATACATAATGATACAAGTACAAGAACAATTATGAAGACAGAAGCTAGTTACATTTTCCAACACTCCCTCTTAACTAGGGAGGTATTCATAATTATGCAATGGGATACAAGGATACTCTAATTGAAATATTCTCGTAAGAAGAGTTCGGATTGATAAGCCACCATCAAGCATCATCATTATCATGAAAAACATTATCAATTACAAAATAACAATGCCTTGAATGGAAATCTCTAACTCTCCACTAGATTAGAGCACAATGTTGGGAGGCATACATTTCAACACCATCACCACTGCCTCTCAAGGCACATACTCCATCTAGATTTTCATAAGGTATGTCGTAACAAGACTATTCTTATCTTGGATTTCCAATCCTCAAAGAATATCAATCATTTTTGACAACTCTTATCTTCATTACCCTATCCTGTCCTCAAAGAGTATCTATCCACCAGACTACTACCTATATTGGATTCCAAATCCTCAAGGAGTATAGGTCCCAAATGCTTGTCCATGTTGATATTGGTAGCTTGGGAGGTACTCCAAATCTTGGGGTACAAGGTTGTGGAGGAATTGGCACCACAAAAGGACTTTGTGAGTTGAGTACCCAAGGTGGGGGTTTTGCACCCAAAGGAGTGGGCCCAAAACCAAGGATATTTTTTATGACTTAAAACTTGAAGATGATAGAGAACCCTTAGAGGAGCAAGGGGATTCTTCAAGCACGAAGAGATCCCTTGTCATTGTGGAGAAACTAATTTTAATGTGTTATTTTGTGGACATATGGCACAAAAGACAAGTCGACCTTGACTTAAGGAGACCCCTTGGAAGGTGTATAATTGCAACTGCTCATGAAATTTTAATCTAACTCACAAGATACAATCATACTCTACTTCTTTGTGGAATTTAATTCATAATTTAGAACAATAATAAGAAACATACAATAAGAAACAACACACATGCACACAATATTTTTCGAGGGGAAAGAAACTGCTAAAAACCGCTTATTCCTACTTGCATTAATCTGATGAATAAAGATGTATTACAATTGCTTTCTCGCTTTGAGCACAACCTGTAAGTGAATAACCTATATCTCTACTCATTGAGAAGATTTGACCTAGACTTAGTCAATTTCTGCCTCTTCTTGAGCCCCTATTTCCTTGCACAATTCCTGAGGAATTAGACCCCTATTATTTAGAAATTTTCCTCCAATTCATTGCACAATTCCCAAGGTTGATCATATGAATGCATGCAACACCTGTACACTCAAGACTAGTCTATATTTGATGTTACACTTCCTTGGAATCTCCACCACAACCAGGGAAATTGAATTCTTTGCATGCACTAACTATTTTGGGTTGATTGATAAGTCAACTAGATGATCATTGAGTTAGATGGTTGTCCCTCTGTACAACCGACCTTCCACTAGTTCCTCCAACAATTAAAACTAGTTTAACTGAAAACAACTTGAAATAAATGACCTTGATTGCTATAAATTAGCAATCACACATGCTTAACTGAACTCCAACTCCTCTAACTCAAATTTGTTGAGCTAGCCGAGTGATAAGAGCCATGTCACACAAGTTAACTGCATGCAATTGTGTGCTAATGTGGAAATTCAAATTTTCTCAATTTGATCAAGGCAAAGTCAAATTGAGACTTTCTCGATGCATTTTTCAACACTCCCTCTCAACAAGAAAGGGATTGTCAACCACCCCTATCCTGCACATGGGGAACTTGAACTTCCCTCTTGACAAAGTCTTTGTCAAGATGTCAGCATCTTGTTCCTTTGTCGAAATGTATTGTAGAAACATTATCTACCTCTCCACATAGTCTCGTAGATGGTGATACCATATATCTATATGATTAGATTGATTGTGAAATACCAGCTTCTTAGAGAGCTTGTAGTGATCCATGGTATTGCACCAAGAGTGTTGTAACTCCCAAGGGCTCCTAAACTTTATTTATCAATCTGGGGTTCATACAAACTTCAAGGTGACAATGATATATGCAAAATAGATGGGATTCCACTCATGCCACCCTCAACTAGGAAACTTTATCAATAGTGCTCCAAGAACATTCATCCTACTGAATTAGAATAAAAACTAGCTAATGAAGGTGAAATTTAGAAGCTACCTCTAACCATGAAAAGTAAAATTCTATGAACTTCAACCTGAAAATGTTATTGAATCAATTCATGAAAATCCAAGAGCTACACTACTTGCAGAAACGAAACTACATTAACTTGTAATCAACCAAATAGCTACCAAATCTACTTGCAAACAAGAAGCTAACTTACCAAATCATAACTCAAGATTCCATGTATCATCTATCTAGTTCACACTTTCATATAAATAAATGTTCTATTTGTGCCAAAAATGTGATAAAGAAACTAATGCTATTTTTTTGTGCAATGAAGGAAAAGGAGGGTTTGGAGTGGCCTGGGTGCTGCCCTTGATCGTGGAGTCACAATTAGGGTAAACATCCTTCTAATCTAAGTCCAAATTGCAGCAAAGGTCAAAATTGGTGAAGAAACAAACTGCTACAGGTGCCCTGTATTGCTACAGGAAGGCCTGTAATGCTACATGAAGGTTGCTGAGAAGGTTTATGAGGTAGAAATGATGGGTTCAAGGGATGGAAAGGTGCATGGACATTGAGGTAAATGGATGAAGGGTGGCCAAAACCTCTAGCCAAGCTCAAAGCCTTTTGAAGGTCAGTTTTGCACTAGGAGAGACATTCACGGTGGTCTAGGGAAATGATCTCAAGAACAAAACTTTTAAGACATAATTTAGGATTCATAAAAGTGGGTGAGGAAGTCCAAGATGGAGGTGGTGAAGTTTCCCTTTCCTAAAGATCAAAACAAACTTGCAATCATCACATGCATATACCCTTTTATCATTGAAAAAATGAAACAAATAGTAGTGGAAAAGATGAGTTGAATTTGAATGCCATCTAATCTATGCCAAAAAATATGATCTAGTCAATAAATCAACTCCTAAGCTATAGTAAGCACATGCAAAACAAGATGAATAACATAAATCTTCTTCCAAGAAATCATAAACATAATATTTTTGGGCTGTGATTGTAGATCCTTCTATTCATGCTCCCATGGGAGAGATGAGGTAGAGGTTGCAATCACAGAATTTTGATGGGTTATTTTCTAATGACATGTAAGAAACTAATAAGCACTCTGAACGAAAAGGAGATACAAATAAACAAGAGGGACTTAAGCCACTGGGGTTGAGCCCAAACCCAAGAGCCTTAGACCTATGGAACTAAGTCATTGATGAACCAATAAGAAACTTCTCATTATCATTGCATCAATGTCTAATACATCATATAAAAATAAAAAATAATAGTTCCAAGTACTTGAGCTCAATAGCTACCTAGATGAAAACAAAACTTGAATCCTAATAAGACCTTTTACATGTTAATTTATACAAGAGGGTAGCTACTAGAAACTCCCTAGAAAATAGGAATGTTTGTCTCCTATAAATCAAGAATGGTGGATGTTGATCTTCAATAACTGTACTTTCTTGGCTACCAATGACCTTATCTTGCTTGGATGCCAATGACCTCGAGCCAATGAGAGAGAATTTTGTGATCTTGGGCTGATTGAAGGAGTTAAGGAGGTGGAAAAACTCCTAGTATCTCTCTCTGATGTCTACTCCGAACCCCTACATGGAAATTATCTAAAAATTGCTCCATTTCCCACAATTGAACCATATTAGGCCACATGAGATAGAAAACCATCTTTTACCCCTCTCACTATGCATAATATAATAATTTTTTTAAATAAATGTGAGAAATAGATAGTTCTAAAGTTGGAGGATGGCATAATGTACCTATTGATGAGCCTCATCATCACCACCCTACTATAACTATTGCTCATCCTCTGAGAAAATCAGTCATCTATGTGCATTTCTTTCATGGTCTTGGTGGCCTCCCTAACATCCCAGGGTTCCTTAGATGGTTTGCCTTCATTGGCATAGAAACCTGCATTCTTTTCTATTTTCGTCCACTTTTGTTGTTCTTCTGCTTCATTTATTCCTTCATGTAGGCCAAACAACAAGGGTGGACTGAGCTTGAGCCATATCCACTTAAATTTTAATCTTTTCATGATCCTTTTATACGGGGGCATCCTCTCTAAGGAATTCCTCAACCTTTCAGGAGAGTGATATTCTCTGATCTAGAGGTTGTGGGGTTAGGCATACCATCATCTCTGGCAGGCTTGTAGGCTTTCTGTTCCCAACAACCTGAATGTGTCTTCAAAATGTAAGATGGCTTGTTCCTGGTTGGTGTTGGGATGGGTCCACAGGGGTAGAATTGAATTAACTTAGTCTTTTTTGTAAAGAATTTTGTAAAAGATGTAGTGTCTTTGCGAAATGTGGATGAGGAGCGTGGAGATAGATAGGAGTCAAAGGGGTATTAGCCCCTTGTTTTGGTTGGTTTTGAAGACTCACCCATGAGCCAGGGCCATGATATTGTATTAGAAAAACTATAAATAGTTGAGTCATAGCGAGTCTTAGAGGTAGCTTTTGATAGAGAATTGGGTACATCGAAGAGTTTTGTTGTCTTGGGAAAGAGCTAAGGCAGGAACGCTTTGCTTCTTGCGTTTAGGTAGAGAAAGGAAGGCTCCTGCAGCTGAGTGCATAGGAAACCTAGGTAGAGTCTGCAGCTGAGTGCGTAGACTCCTGCAGCTGTGTGCGTAGGGTAAGAAGAGTTTGTCATCGATGAATTGAAGATCAATAAATACAACTTTTTGAAGAGTTACTGTGTATTTCCATTGAGACTGCTTATGTTATCTTTTGGCAATTGAATGATATGTCTTATGAAATAATGAATGAATACTACGCGAATGCACTTATCTGTCTTAATAATGAATGTTATGAATAAATATGTAGTTCCGCGAATATAGAATCTAGATCTCTTATGTTTTCTGCCGAATTAAGTAGATCTATGTGAACTCCGTTCTAGGGTTGCTTGTTGATGCAAAAAAGTAGGTAAATCCCCTATTTAGGGTCCGCAATTGCTGATCGCAGGCCTTCCCGAAGAGCTCTAGAAGTCTTCCGATCTACACGGAAGTAGACCTAAGGTGCTGGAAGACATCACGCTAGTCTCTAGATGCAGAAAATTGGTTCTTGCATCCCCCCATACTCCTTCAGGTGAGGATGCAGCATGCGCTACGCAGGTTGTTGCTGAAAGGGCAAGTAGTGTAGGGTTTTGTTGGTTATCTCAACTAACTCTGAACCTGGGTCAGGACCCCATAAGCCAACAAATGGTTCCATTGCTGGGACTGGGATATGCTTAAAGAGATGTGTGATGTCGCATCACTGGAATCCGACTAAGAAAGAGTTTGAGTAGTGGTTATATTGGAAGATTCACGAGTTCACAGCTCAAGAAAATAGGAATCCGCACTTGTCAAAGGAGGATTGGTTGAATAGGTATCTATATATAGAGGTCCACGAAATTTTCTTTAGCACTTTTCCAATTAAATTATATGAGTGGTTAGCTAAATTAGAAAATAATCAAGGAAGGTGGATGCTCGAAAATCCTATAGTGTGGATGCTAGAATTTGTTGGGTGTGGAGCATGATTATTTAGAGGTCTTTGTTTCAGTCGGATGTATACCCCAGGAAGTTTGTACACCCCTCCATGCGGGGGTGGGGTGCAGGGGGGACTTGTCCCCCCGTGGGGGTTCGGGGGGGGCCATCTGTTATAGATATATTTGGGCACTACAACCCCAATCACATATGTCCATAAACCAAGGGCTTCTAAGTCCCTAAAAGTTTTGTTTCATACCCTAAAGTAACAAGGTCAATTGATTACATCATCTCCCAGAAGTTCTCCATGAAAAACTACTCAGAACTGGTCAAAACTGGACCATCTCACTTGCTCCATGGTCAGGGTGCGATGCATCTCACCTACTACACACGGGAGGTGCGATGCATACTAAAAAGTCCTTCTATAGGGTGTGATGAGCGAGAATAGACAAATGGCAGAGACAGTTTGCTAAGTGGATGATCAAGGAATCTTCTAGAAACTTCTCATATGACACTTGCCTCTCAGAATTCGCCCAAGGATGAGTAAGAGATCAATGAAATCTCCAAGTGGAACCAAGAACTATCAGTGGAATGACACTAATCAAAAACCCAGAGCTGACTCACACCTCTGCAAATATCTATATATGGATCCCTCATCTGAGAGATCTAAAGGCTGGAATTTTGTAATTTGCAAGGAAGTGATGTTGGTTTCTCTTTGGAGACATTGTTGGGTGATCTTGCTTTGTATGAGATGAAGAGGTCTTTCATTTTGGGAGGATGGAACTGGGTCAGACCAAGTGGTTGTAATTCTCTCTTCTACTACTTCTATCAATAAATCTATTTGAGTTTTCCTCCATATTCTTGTGTATCTCTGAATATTGTGTTGATATATGCATGTGTATGGTCAATATATATCTGATCCTATATTGTTTACAGTGATAGATCTCTATGCTTTGATGGTATTATGCTGCTTTGATTCTATAGGTGCTCTTTGAAGTGAGACAAGTAAGGAAGGAGTGGCAATATTCTGTCAAAGGGGAAAGGAAACAAGCAAGAAGCCAAGTGAAAGACTGAGGTTGGTACTCTCTGCTTCTTTCTCATCTATCTCTCGTAAAGGAAAACACAAGTGACTTTAGTTTGTTTGTTTCTAAGATAGCTACCTGTCTTAGTGGGACTAGCAGCTCTGAATAGACACTAGTTTTCCCGATAACACCATCCCCCCCGTCTAGGGGTCTGGGGGCCAGCAGTCCCCCAGCAAGGGTTTTGGGGGCAGTGCCCTTGAAGCTAAAAACAGATGTAAAATTGCCTTGTAAAAGTACAGTAATTTCTAGTCAATCTAGGTCGTTCATTAGGCGGATGATTTGATGGTAGAACTTATGTTTAGTTTAGAGTTTATTGCCCTAGAAGGCAACCTCTCTCTTTGTACAAGGGCATTGTATTGAGGCTGTGTAATAGATGTGTATTCTCCGAGTGAGAAACAGAGAGGTGAGACTGTGAGAGAAAATAGAGGATATTATAGTGGATCTGCTGTAGGTTGTGTCTCTTCATTTTGTTGGATAATAGAAAGGAAGGATTGGCTGTTCGGGGTGGACGTAGCCCAAGCTGGTTGAACCATGTATATCTGTGTCTGTCTGGTTTTATTCGTTTTCTGTGTTTATATTTATGCAATATCCTATGTGTTCCATTGCTCTGTAATATATAATTTTCAAACAACTGGTATCAGAGCCGAAGGTCTATTTGGATAATAAACTCGCAGGAAAGAAGGGTTCCTCGTTCGAGTGGGAGAAATGGCAGAAGATGGTAAGTTTAGGGTCGAGAAATTTAACAGCCAAAATTTCTCGCTATGGAAGATGTAGATGGAAGATTATCTGTATCAGAAATATCTGTACCTACCATTGGGTAGAAAAACAAAGATGCCGATGGGTATGACAGATGAAGAATGGAACCTTCTCGATAGAAAGGCACTCGGAACAATATGATTATGCCTCACAACGTCGGTCGCCTTCAACATTTCGAAGGAAACAATGACATAGGGTTTGATTAAGGCATTGGCGAAACTATATGAAAAACCCTTGGCCTCAAACAAGGTATTTCTTATGAAACGATTATTTAATATGAAGATGTCAGAAGGTGGATTTGTTGCAGACCATTTAAATGATTTTAATACTGTTACAAGTCAGTTAAATTCTATAGGGGTAAACTTTGATGATGAAGTTAGAGCTCTATTATTCTTGTGCTCATTTCCAGAAAGTTGGAATGTTTTAGTAATGGCCATTAGTAACTTTGTTTCTGGATCTAGTACTTTAAAGTTTGATGATGTTGTCGGTGCTATCCTTAGCGAGGAAATGCAATGGAAAAGATCCGGTGAGACATCGGGTAATGTTTTAAGTGCAGAGTCTAGGGGAAGAAAAATGGAAAGACGAAAAATCTCAAGATATCGCAGTAAATCAAGGAAAGGCAAATCCAAGTCCAGATTAGGGATAGTGTGTTGGAAATGCGGAAAGAAAGGACACCTAAAGAAAGACTGTAGATCTCGTAAGGGAAAAGAAGGAGATGCACAACAAGAAACAATCTTGAAGAAAATATGACAGGTGAGGTGTTACAATATGCTTTGATTCTTTATTTCGAAAATATTACTGATTCCTAGGTGGTAGATTCAGGGGCCTCATTCCATGCCACACCTGATAAGAAATATTTTCATGACTATGTTCAAGGAGATTTTGTACAAGTCCATTTGGGTGATGATAAACCCTGTAAAATTGTTGGAATGGGTAAGGTTCTTGTAAAATAGCAGAATGGAAACCAATGGATACTAAAGGAGGTAAGGCATGTTCCAGATCTGAAGAAAAATCTGATTTCAACAAGGCAGTTAGGCGGTGAAGGTTGTGTGACAACTTTCACAGATAAATCTTGGAAGGTCACCAAAGGAGCCCTGGTAATAGAAAAAGGCGAAAGGGTTGGTACATTGTATTTATGCAATGGTATTTCTAACTCTGTTAATGCTTTAACTTCCAAAGGAGTAGATGCATTATGGCATCATAGGTGTAGAGCTATAAAAAGGGTCTCTTTCACCTCTAATTACCTCACATTAATATGTCAATCCGAGAACGTTTGGTTATTTCAAAGAGTGACTCAATCCAAGGCTATTTGTCAGAGTAATGCTAGTAGTACAGTGTCCTACAAAAACACAAGAGTAAACTAATGCTCGTCTATGATTAAGTGCCTTCAAATGACTAAAACACACACTCTTAAAGCTAAGAAACTTTATCAGTCAAGGGTTCGACAGCAATAGCCCATCCCTTTGAAAACTGATGGAAAGGAAACTAGAGCATGGATCACGGGTCTGGGAGCGAGGCAGTAAATGCAAAGGCTCACTACAACCACAGATCGTCTCTCACACCAAATGCGAGTAAATGAAACGACAAATAAAAATGGAACGACAAATAGGAAATTGAACAACAAATCTAGAAAGGAACAACAATGCTTAAAACGGAACGGCAATTCTGAAATGGAACAGCAATCACTATAACTAAACCTCGCGAGTAATAATCAAACTTGATCTTATCAACTCAAATGCTCTTATTGTAATCAAAACTCCAATCTTTCATTCTCCAAGCAAATCACACAACCAACTAAAGGAACAGCAATAACTCCCAATTATGGAACAACATGTGAAAATCATACACAAGTAACACTCTAAAGAAGTAATCTGATTGAATACCAATCATCAACAGGAATTATAACTGTGTTTCAAAATGGAACAACATGAATTCTGAATCATAAAGAACACACCTTTCAAATAATTACCTTAACACACATACTCAACATAGAAGCTTCATAACACAAGGATAACACTGTTCAATTAAGTCTAATAAGATTTCATCCACTCTGAAAGTATTGATAATATAATGCAGAGTCAATGGAAATAACATTAATGAACGAATCTTAGCAGAGCATGCGATGTAACTTATAAAGCATATCAGATTACCAACTAGTGACGATAAGAAAACCATGCAGAAATCAAATCGTAGTGATACAGAAGCAAGTGTCCTCCGGGGCCAAGCCCTTAGCCTCAAGGGTACACCGCTTTAAGCTAATCCAGACGCGAAGATAAGATAATCACCAAGTTTATATTAATGCATAAAACAGAAAGTACAATGAGCCAAGTTCAACGAGACTCGATGATCAAAGTTCAGTCTTTAACAAAAAGTCACATAAAAGCATCTCCCTCAAGACTAACAGGGCCGTCCCTTTATATAAGGGTAAAGGCAGAGATGTCTAAGTGATAAGATAAATAAAGCAACGATCCCTCAGGATCGAAGATCCTGAGGGATTCGCAAAACTTTTAATCCCTAATCACTTCTTTCTCCTCCACCGAGCTGGTGCCTTCTCCTCCTTTTCTGGACCGGTTTGCTTCAGCTTGCTTTGCCTCGTTTGCACTTGGTCCTTCGTCAAAGGGATAGTAGTTACCCTGTTCTTATCTTCTTCTTTGGAACAACAGCTCCTCGTTTTTACCCTTTCCTGCACAGGAGAATGAAAATTATCAGCGGATAAGTCTTGCATACTAATTCCACAGATTTTATCACAATTTTCTATTGTTTTCCACATTCATGATGTAAAAGATTCATAAGTCCTACTGAAAAGCCACTAAAATGATCATTAAAAACATACCTTTTTAGTACTCCACACACCCCCCTGCTTACCCTGTTTCATGCCCTCATGAAAACGTTGTAGTTGACATGCAAAGTAGTGAGAGAGTAGGCTGGAGAAGGAATCTCATGCGGAGGCCTACAGCCATGGTGAGTGACTAGGTAGTCAAAGAATTGGCCTGTTTGACCCTCAGGCATCTCATATAGGGCTTGATATCTGGGTGCAGGGTGCCAGATAATTGGACTGCGGAATCTATATCCTAACCAGGATGGTCCTGCCCTCAAAATGCTTTCGCCATAGAGGTTCAAACGATTGGCAGATAATTGAAAATTCTCATAATTAAATGGCTCCCTGAGCTGGATGTTTGGATTAGAGGTTCGGTACCGGAATTTGGCTGCATCAATGGTGAGGTCTTTGATAGAAAGAAAATATTATAAACTTTGTCGAATGAGTGCCTCGTGCATGGGTCCTAACGTTTCGATGACACCTGGAGTTCTCATAAGGTTTCTATGTGCTTTCCATAGCCGTACTAGGTCCCTAGGCTCAGCCCTTACCCACAAGTCTAGGCAATTTTCCTGTCTCTGGAAAGTGTTATAGGCTTTGAGCCATTTAATCTGATTAATCCCGAATGAGATGAATGCTTGCAATTGAATGTCCCCAACAAAAGGGCCAGGGTTCAACTCAGTCTCCTGATCTAGCACGAGGTTATGCAAATAGAATTCACATAGCAATCTCTGGACCTTCACTCCATAATGTTTACAACAATCTATAAAGTCATTGACAATATTAATTTGTATCAGGGCACCTGCTTTAACAGCCTTTATCTTTAATTGTAAGTATCGTTCCAATAAAAACAAAGCATATTTTTTGGCAGGGGCCCTACATGCTAAAACGTCATTGTATAAAGAACACAAGGTATCCATCTGTTTGATAACAATATCTAACTTACGGGTTACCTTTGCAAATTTCTCTTGTTCCTTTTGCTACCCTTCAAAGGCCTGGCTTTCAGATTGATTGACGTTCCTTAGTTGCTGTTGGAGTTCTTCATACTTGTCACGAGGGACTGTCTGCTCTCTAAGCCTCTCCATTTCTTGCTGAGCCTCTTTCAATCCTTTGTGCAAGGTCCTTGTCTTCGGATCTCTTTTCCATGCATCAGTGGAAGCTGGGAGTTTTACCTGAACTTTCTTATTGCGTTGCTTTGAGTTCAGAACCCTTATCACCCCTGAGGGTGGTGCCTCTGTTTGAATCTCCTTGTTGTCCTTTTCTTTTTTAACACAAATACTGGCTGGCCGCTGTTCCTTTTCAAATGGAACAACAGTCTGTCCCTCAGCTTCATTTGGAACAGCAACTGGAACTTCGGCTTCATTTGGAACAACATCTGGGCCTTCAGCTTCAATTGGAACAGCCGTTGGATTTTGGGCAGGGTTCTGATCAACAGAGCGATTTTTAGTCCTCCGCCATTTTATCCTGCGGTTTCTTATTGCAGTGGTCATATTTTTCTTACTGGCGGTCTTCCTTGTCCTCTGCCTTTCTTTCAGGATCCTGATCTGCTGGTGGAGCTGGGCTATTATGCTCAATAACATCCGCTGTTCCTTTCGTAATTCTCTAATTTCCAATTTTTTATTAGAAGGAACAACAGGCTTTTTGCTGCGTTCTGGGTCGTGACTAGTCCCTTGATCTTTCTCCTGGGGTGCTTCTTCACTGTTTTGTGCTGGCTGTTCTGGGGTAAGAACCCTAACTGGTTCCGTGGCTTCGCTTTCTATCCTCACTTCCTCTGGAATTTCCTCTGGTGCCGTGGGAACAGATTGTTCCCTCTCAGTATCTCCTATCTCCTTCTCATCATGAACGGGCAGAGTTCCTTCTTCTGCCTCTTCTGCATGTGGTTTTTCGGGTACATCTTCTTCCTGGGGTTTGTCGCGGAGGTAGGATGGAGTGGAAGGTTGGCCATACTCACCCATATTGGCCAAGATTGCAGCCAATTCCTCTTCTCCCACTGGGTCCTGTGGTGGGCTACCTACCTGCTGTCCCATTTCCTCCTCCTGCCTGGATTGTCCATCAGGATGCTCAATTTCCATTTCAGGGTTCTCGGCTTCTATCTCAGGATGCTCGACTTCTGTCTTAGGAGGCTCGACTTCTGTTTCCGAATGCTCAACTCCTTCATTGTTTTCCTCTTCGGATCACTTAGCCTCCTCGACCTCTCCTTCCTTTTCTCCTTCAACTTGTTCTTCTTCTATTTCTGGTCGTGAGGGTTGTTCATCCTCAATTACCACTGACTGGCTAGTGCTTTCCGGGAGTTTTTCCAGCCTTCCTCTTATCTGGGCTAACCGGACTGATTTTCTGCGTTTCTCTGGCTGTTCCGGTGTATCAGTGTCATGCTTACGCTTTGCTGATTCTTGGTGGGTTTCTGGTCGTTCGGATGTGCTTGCAACAGGTTTTTGTTTTCTTAATTCTCTGCGTTTTTCTGGATGTTCTGGTGTGCTTAGAATATGTTTACGTTTTGGGGAAGGTGTTGTCGCTCTCCCCTCAATTATTGCAATTAATTCTTTCCAGTTGCTTTGCTGCTGGGTGAGACTATGACTAACTATTAGTCGGATTAATCCATGGTGGCTGACAACTGACTCTACATGCTGTGCCTTTTTCAGGCTTCGTGCGGCATCATGAAGTAAATAATTCAAAAGTGCAGGAAGGTTTACAGAGCATTTATGCTTTAAAACAGCTAAGAGTTTAAGGTGTCGTGGCCTTACCATGTCTTTTCTCCCCTCGCAGGTGATGTAGCTTTGAACTGTTCTCGCTAATTCTACCCAGGGTCCTCCTAGCGTTGCTGGCAGGACTCCCTTCCCTTTAATTGCTAAGCTCTGGCCTTTGTCCTAGAAAATTTCCATGATCTTCTGGAGTCTTTCCTTCTTCAATGTCCATACAGGTTCGGTGGTTGGTAGTCCCGAGACTTCGGCAATTATATCGTCGGTGACTGCTATCTGCTTCCCTCGCACCGTGGAGTGATCCTCCTGTAGGTTCTGTAGAAATTCCATCGCTACTATTTCATTGGACTCCTTCAGGCGACTGAGATAAGTCAGCCACCCTGCTTTTTCTAGGATCTCCCGAGCAGCAGCAGAGACTATCAACTCTTGTGGTTTGCTTCGAACTGCCCTGCCTCCCATGGTTTCACTGTGGATTCTCAATGGAACAACAGTTGCTTGTGCTGTTTGAAACACAGAGAGGGTAGTAATCGTCGGATTTAGAAAAAAACAGAGTATGCAATAGAAATGAGTTATGAACAACAACTTGTATAGAAAAAATAGAAATGTCATGTTGTTAAACCGTGCCATTTCCTGGTACAATATCTTTCCCAAATAGTAAGCTGACACATAACCTGGGGAATCAGGAGGTGAACCTCCCCCCTCGCAATGCGATAGGCTGCCCTAGCCGTCAAAGAAAGGAGCGGCACCCCGATCTATAACCAAGTCATAAAGGAACAACGTATGAAAATATGCCATGTTTAGAAAAACAACGGTTTGCGGAAATCGAGGCGTAAAGTTAGATCACGTATTACGTAAGAGGCTGCTGTGATATGATGCGAGGCTGGGGGATAGGACGTCTGTCGTACTTGCCAAATCTCAAGTGGTCATTGTCACCTCCTTTGCCATGATTGATGCGGTATATAAGTCGGGAGATAATGTATGATTAGTGCCTAGGATATAAGAAACAAAAGAGTATTAGTATCCTACCTATTGGTGTAATTAATGTGACTTCGATACCATTAACAGTGCTCTGCTGCGGACAGGTGTCCATAACCTTGGCAGAGTTGTTTATTTCACCCTCGGAACCATGATCCTTTATGTGCATATTAAGGAATGTGATGTCAAAATGTAGGCCATTATGTTGGCTTGGTAACCAGTTAGCCATAATGCCATTCACGAGGAGGGGGCGAAGAGTGGGCAGGCCGGCTCTTGATGAGACCTCCTGTTCCAAGGTTTGTTTGCTATACCTTTTGGACCATATCCCTGGTTTGGTGGCCATAGTGGGAATGCCACTTTGCTTTCATCCTCATGATCCTGGTAGGCTGGCTCTTGATGAGACCCCCTATCCTGCTTTTGACAATTTATAATTCATTTGCTTTTTCTTTCTCTTTTTCATAAAAAACTTTTCCTTATATATCCACAAAGGGTGGTTCAACGCTCCTTAAGAGTAGGAATGGTGGAAGAAGTCTTATCATCTCAATAGGCGGATATAAACCCTTTGCTCTTATTCCTGAACAAAAATAAAAAAAAGAATAGCATGATAAAAGATAACCAATCAGGGCAAAATTAGTAAGACAATGACAACAAAAGATAAGTACATCCTTCCTTTTGTCCTCTTACCAATACATAGCCTTATAAAGATAGCGATTTATAATTGCCTGATTTCAGTGTGTTGTGATTTTGTATTCATTGCATAAGTGCATCGCTTGTCTCTAAAAGACATTGAAAGAATAGGGTCAAGAAGCATCCTTGCTTGGACCAGCAAGAGATTAGCTGTTTCACAAAGAGAGAAGAACAATAAAGGAGCATAGGTTTCAAAAGTGCAAATGCCGTTCCTTTTGAAAAAGGAGCAGTAGAACACAACAATGTCGTTCCTTTTGAAAAAGGAACAGTAAGACAAGCGAATGTCGTTCTTTTTGAAAAAGGAACAGCAAAAGTCAAAAGTGTTGTTCTTTTTGAAAAGGAACAACAGAAAATCAAAAGTGTTGTTCCTTTTGAAAAGGAATAGCAGGAAATCAAAAGTGCTGTTCCTTTTGAAAAGGAACAACAGAAAATAAAAAAGTGTTGTTCCTTTTGAAAAGGAACAACAGAAAATCAAAAAGTGTTGTTCCTTTTGAAAAGGAACAGCAGAAAATCAAAAAGTGTTGTTCCTTTTGAAAAGGAACAACAGAAAATCAAAAAGTGTTGTTCCTTTTGAAAAGGAACAACAGAAAATCAAAGAGCGTTGTTCCTTTTGAAAAGGAACAACAGAAAATCAAAAAGTGTTGTTCCTTTTGAAAAGGAACAACAGAAAATCAAAGAGTGTTGTTCCTTTTGAAAAGGAATAGCAGAAAATCAAAAAGTGTTGTTCATTTTGAAAAGGAATAGCAGAAAATCAAAAAGTGTTGTTCATTTTGAAAAGGAACAACAGAGAATCAAAAAGTGCTGTTCCTTTTGAAAAGGAACAGCAGAGAATCAAAAAGTGCTGTTCCTTTTGAAAAGGAACAACAGAGAATCAAAAAGTGCTGTTCCTTTTGAAAAGGAACAACAGAAAATCAAAAAGTGTTGTTCCTTTTGAAAAGGAATAACAGAGAATCAAAAAGTGTTGTTCCTTTTGAAAAGGAACAGCAGAAACATGTAAATGCCATTCGTTTCAGGAACAGCAGAAAAATTGAAATCTATGTGTGTACAAACAAGTTTGAAGAAAAGAAATTATGTACACATTGCAAAAAGAAATGAATTCCTTAATGAATTACGGGTGAGGAAGATTTCTCTTCCTCTCCTAGAATCTCCATATCAGTGTCTCTGCGTAGCTGTTGGCAGAAGGATTCCCGAGTGAGTGGTTTACGATAGAGATGAACTCAGTGGCCATTCACTTTGAAGGTATATCCAGAACCGTCAATGGTGGTTAAAGTGATGGTCCCATTGTCATGTACCTTCTGGATTTCGTATGGTCCTAACCAACGAGTCTGGAGTTTCCCAGGGAAATCCTGAAACCGAGAGTCGTATAATAGAGTCCAGTCTCCCTCATGGAAGACTTTGTTTTTGATGAGGGCATCATGCCATTTAGCTCGCTGCTGTTGAATCAATGCTGTATTTTGTAGTGCAGAGAGCCTGATTTCGTCCAATTCATTGATCTGTTGTAGTCGATTAATCTGTGCCTCAGTTAGATCTAAGCCAACTTCCTGTGCTGTTCATAATGTTTGGATTTCAAACTCTATAGGGAAAATGGGTTGTTTTCCAAACACTAATTGATAAGGTGAGTAACCAGTGGTGCTTCTCCATGTTGTTCTATAGGCCCAAAGTACTTCAGGTAGTCGGGCAGCCCAATCACGCCTATGTGAGGCAATGGTTTTTGTTAGGATCAATTCTATTATCTTATTGCTGCTTTCTACTTGTCCGTTCGCCTGTGGGTGATATGGAGTAGTAATTTTGTGCTGGACATGATAATTATTAAGTGTTGCTGCTAATCTATTGCCAACAAATTCTGGTCCTCCGTATGTAATTATTTCCCTTGGAAGGCCGTAACGTACAAATAGATGGAAGAGGAACTGTATAACAGAGTCCTCTGTGGCTCTTGGCAATGCTTCTGCTTCAACCCACTTGGTGACATATTCTGTTGCCACCAGTATATATGTTCTCTGATTTGATGAGGGGTTGATGGGTCCAACGAAATCAAGAGCCCATCGCTCGAATGGTTCGATGACTAACTGAGGTTTGAGAGGCATCTCGTCAGCTTGACCAGGACATCCTGCTCGCTGGCAGTTGTCACAGGCTTGGACAAATTTCTTTGCATCCCTGAAAATCGTGGACCAGTAATATCCTATCTGTAATACTTTGTGTCCCGTTCTACGCTCAGCGAAGTGTCCCCCACATGGTCCGTCGTGACAGTCTTTTAGGATGTCAAATATCTCATCTTCTCAAACACATCTCCTGATATGCATGTTTTCCCCTGTATGAAACAAATAGCCCCCAATCCAGGAAAATCGAGTACTCTTTTGAAAAATCTGTTTTCGCTCATTAGGAGTTAAGTGTTTTGGTAGTTTACCTACTGCAAGGTAATTGGCAACATCGGCATACCAAGGTGTTCGAACAGCAACAAAAAACAGATGTTCATCAGGAAATTGATCTTCAACTGTTGCTGCATCAATTGGCTTTGGCATTCTCGAGAGAAAATCGTCTACAGGGTTCTCTTTGCCAGGCCGGTCCTTGATTGTGATATCGAATTCCTGCAGTAAAATCAACCATCTAGTTATTCTGGCATTTGTGACAGGCTTATTTGCTAAGTATTTTATGGCGGAATGATCCGTATACAAAATAACAGGATAGCCTGTAATATAATGTCTAAATTTATTGACAGCATGTATTACAGCTAGGAATTCCTTTTCAGTAACAGTGTAATTTAATTCAGCAGGGGATAAATTTTTGTTGATGTAATAGATAGCATATGGTTTTTTATCTTCTTCATGCCCAAGGATTGCGCCAATGGCTGTATCTGAGGCATCAACTGATATCTAAAATGGCAGATCCCAGTTTGGTCCTCGCAGGACTGGGGCTGTGGATACAAGCTTCTTTAAATCCTTGAAAGCACGTTCACATTTTTCTATCCAAAGAAAATCAACATTACCAGTTAGTGCATATAAAGGTGCAGCAATATGTGAATAATGTTCTATAAATCGTCTATAATATCCAGAAAATCCAAGAAAGCTGCGTACCTCTGTTTGAGTAGTAGGGGTGGGAATAAGCAAAAGTATTTGGATTTTGGCCGGGTCTACCTGAATGCCGGCTGCTGAAACATAGTGTCCTAGAATAAGTCCTTCAGTCATCATTATGTAACATTTTTCGTGACTTAAGCAAAGCCTGGTAGCTATACAGCATTGTAGGACTTTTTCTAGGGTATTGAGCACTGGATCAAAATAATCTCCATAGGGTGTAAAGTCATCCATATACACTTCAAGTCCATCATTTATTAAATCTGCAAAAATGCTAAGGATAGCCCTTTGGAATGTGGCGGGAGCATTACATAGGCCAAATGGTAGAACTCGGTAGGCAAATGTCCCCCAAGGACAAGTGAAAGTTGTTTTGTCCTGGTCTTCAGGGGCAATCTGAATCTGATTGTATCCACTGAAGCCATCCAGAAAGGAAAAGAATTTTTTTCCTGCCAAAGTATCTAACACTTGGTCTATGAATGGGAGTGGAAAGTGGTCTTTTTGTGTTGCTTTATTGAGTTCCTTGTAATCCACACAAATTCTCCATTTCCCATTCTTTTTTGGTACCACCACAAGCAGAGAGACCCATTTACTGTCCGAAATAGGATAAATAAAATTAACATCTAACAGTTTCTGAAGTTCTGCTTTCACCACATCCTTTAAATGAGGATTAAGTCTTCTCTGCGGTTGATGGACAGGTCTAGCATCTTTTTCTATATAAATGTGGTGTGTACACAAATGTGGGTCGATTCCTTTCATATCAGGGTAATCCCATGCAAATGCCTGTTGATATTTTCTTAATAAACGGATGAGCTTAGTTTCTTGTTCAGATGTGAGGTTGGCGTTGATATTTAAAGTTTTTCCTGGTTCAATTTCCACAATTTTACTATTTGCGATAGAAGTAACAGGTATTGTTTGATCATGTGTGTCTTTCAGAGGATCTTCCTCTAATTCATTATCAAATGCTGCTTCTATCATGTGACATTGTGTGCAAGATTCAACTTCGGTTTGACTGATGAAATTATTAATGGCATCATCTTCTGTTTGATCTTTAAAATCAAGTGCCTCTTGCAACGTCAATGGAGATCTAATGTTATCAATAAGGTATGATACAGGATACTTGTTAGTTTTAATTATTGTAAGACTTGGTTGCGCTAGAGGGTATAGAACCAAATTCTTAATATCAGGTCCTTTAGTTATGGTCATATTTCCTTGCCGGCAACCAATGTAAGCATCGATGGTGGCAAGCCAAGGCCTTCCTAGGATTAACGGGTGTCCATCAAGTCGGGTTTTTGGATTAATTATCAGGAAATCGGTCGGATATTCCCAGGAGTCTATAAAGACCATGACATCGTGTAGAGTACCTTCTGGTCTAATCACAGATTCGGTTAGCTAATTCTAACAAAGTAGAGGTAAGTTCTACAGATGTAATGCCGAGTTTTTGAAAGGTGGTGGTTATTAAAATATTGATTGTAGCTCCTAGATCAACTAAGGCATTAGACAAGGTCTGCCCATATATTTGAACAGTTACAATTGGATTTCCCGGGTCTTCATATTTGATGGGTGTTTCTTTCCCAGATAAGAGATCAGATAAAGTACCGACGACTTGGACTCTTGGATTAGTTGTTATATTCCTCCTTGGTTTCTTTATGCACAATTCTTTAATAGTTTTTGCATATATATGAATGTCTTGAATGGTTTGGAGGAACAAGATTTTTATGTACAAATTTTGTAATTCCCCCAGAATGTCAAAGTTAGGATACTGTAAAGGTCGAGGTATGACTAATCGTTCTGGGAATGGGGGAGAGGATGTGGTTGCTTGATTATGAGACTGCTGATTATTTACATCCTCTCGTTGCAACTGATGTTCTCTTACTAACTGATCTTCATTATGAACTGTTTTATCTCCCTCATTTTGGATGATACATCCAGATCGTAATTGAAGATCATTACACTCCCGCAGATCGGGTCCTATTTCTGGTGATTCTATGAGTTGAAGAGATTGGACCGGCCTGTTATTTGGATTGGGGTTGGGTTGGGCTGGGAGTTGCGGTCTCAAATTAGACTAGGGATTTTGTTGTAGAGCTGGCAGAGTAGGTTGAGGGAGCGGAATAGTTCCTATTGGCTGTTGCATCAGTCTTTGCTAGTTTGTCTGCCAGGATGAACCTTGTGAAGTAGAGGGAGTCCATTGCGGAGGATATGGGTTATTTTTCCAATATGGTGAATTATAAGGAAAATTCGGCCAACTAGATTGATTTGGATGATTCAGCCATGGGTTTGAAGAAGGAAACGGTGGTGGTGGCCAATTTGAGAATGGGGGTGGGGGCTGATTTTGCCACATATTATATTGTTGAGCATTATATTGTGGAGGCTGAAAAGAAGAGGTTGGGTCTGAAAACATACCAGATTGTCTTTGCTGCCACTGGCGGCGCTGGTTGATCAAGTACACTGATTCTGGTCCTTCCTCTACTTCCTTGTATACTACTTTTAATCCAGGAAGTGAGGGGTAGCTTTTGTAAGATGATCATTTGTACAGATGGCGCATGTTTGGACTCTATCCAGTGGACACTCCTTGTGACTATGTTTTTTTCTACATCGGGGGCAGAAGATTGCCAAATTCTGTTCTGCCTCCATCTGCTTCTGTTTGGCCTGCATAATATCAAGTTATGTAGTTAGTGTCCCTAGAATATCAATTTTAAAATTTTCTAATAAATTTCCAATCTCCACACACGTTACTCCTTCTGTTGCTATATTATTGTCTCTTGCAAACCGATCATATTCTGCCGGTTTTATTCTTGTGCTGCCTCTCGAACTCCTGATGCATAAATCAATAATGTCAACAAAATTCTCTTGATAAATATTCCCTTTTCCCATAATGTTTAATGTTTCGATCCACTGTTCCTTCATGCCCCTTATCAATGCAGTTTTTAACACATTATCAGGTAAAGGTAGTGATGCATAATGAGATCTTTGTAAATTATATTGAAAACGTTCCACATATTCCTCTAATGTTTCGTTTGGTTTGGCTGCCATTTGAAATATTTCATCCTTCAATTCTCTAGACCTACAATAATCCTAATTTTTTTTAAGAAGGATTCTTTCATTTGATCCCAATTGTTGATGACCCCACCACCTAGTCCCATAAACCATCTTAGAGCAGTCCCCTTTAATGTCGAGGGAAATAATTTCAATTTCTGGGGATCGATGGTGTAATCATATCCCCTACACAACACATCAAATTCGAATAAAAATGCATCCGGATCTTTTGATGTAAGACCGTGAAAGGTTGGGATATGTTGAAGAGGGATAGCTTTCATGGGTGCATTTGCTGCAGAATCCACTATAGGATATTGTAATGTAGAGGTTTGAGTATTTGGCTGATTCTGAGCCATAGGATCGAATATGTGCCAATAACCTTCTGGGATATCTAGGAGGGTATTCCTAGGTTGAGAGGGAACGATTTTAGCAGGGATAGTTTTAATGGCACTTCCTTTATCTGGGATAAGAGGAATACCTGATGTCTGAGGAGATTGAATTCCCTCAACAATGATTTTCGCAGCGCTCCCCTTATCAGGGCTACTTAATGGCTGATCTGTTCCAATGGGAGATTTTGGTTCCTCTGTTTCCCCTGTTTCTCCTTCTCCTTCACAAAAGTTACTGAAATTCCCTTCCTGCAATAGTTCTGGAGTAGAATTTTCAATTTCCTGAAAGTCCTGCTCTTCAGTTTGACTATGCACCTCAGCAAAGGCTACAGATGGTGATCCTGTGGCCTGAAGGGAACTAGTAGGCTGCTTAGAAATGGTTTTCCTGAAACCTACTGATGGCTGAGATTCTGTTTTCTTATAGATTTTGTCTATGAAAGTCATTTGGCCAAGGGTCACCGGCCCCTTAGCTTTTTCAGGTTTGGATGGAAGCTTGATATTCTTTTCTGGTTTTTTCTGCTTAGTCATGCACTCAAATAAACTACTAAATTCTATTCAATCAAAGCAAAAGCAAATCTGTTAGGAAAGCGGACAATGGAGCAGGGCTTTTACATGCTCCGTACGCAGGTTCTTACCTTTCGTTTTTAAGATCCAACTCTTTCCTAGCAGGTTTGTACATTACTCTGAAAAAGACAAATGGCTACACTCCTGTCCCCGAAAACGGCGCCAAAATATAGAGCTATGAAAAGGGTCTCTTTCACCTCTAATTACCTCACATTAATATGTCAATCCGGGAACGTTTGGTTATTTCAAAGAGTGACTCAATCCGAGGCTATTTGTCAGAGTAATGCTAGTAGTACAGTGTCCTACAAAAACAAAAGAGTAAACTAATGCTCTTCTATGACTAAGTGCCTTCAAATGACTAAAACACACACTCTTAAAGCTAAGCAACTTTATCAGTCAAGGGTTCGACAGCAATAACCCATCCCTTTGGAAACTGATGGAAAGGAAACTAGAGCATGGATCACGGGTCTGGGAGCGAGGTAGTAAATGCAGAGGCTCACTACAGCCACAGATCGTCTCTCACACCAAATGCGAGTAAATGAAACGGCAAATAAAAATGAAATTGAACAGCAAATCTAGAAAGGAACGGCAATGCTTAAAACAGAACGACAATTCTGAAATGGAACAGCAATCACTATAACTAAATCTCGCGAGTAATAATCAAACTTGATCTTATCAACTCAAATGCTCTTATTGAAATCAAAACTCCAATCTTTCATTCTCCAAGCAAATCACGCAACCAACTAAAGGAACAACAATAACTCCCAATTATGGAACAGCATGTGAAAATCATACACACGTAACACTCTAAAGAAGTAATCTGATTTAATACCAATCATCAACAGGAATTATAACTGTGTTTCAAAATGGAACAACATGAATTTTGAATCATAAAGAACACACCTTTCAGATAATTACCTTAACACACATACTCAGCATAGAAGCTTCATAACACAAGGATAACACTGTTCAGTTAAGTCTAATAAGATTTCATCCACTCTGAAAGTATTGATAATATAATGCAGAGTCAATGGAAAGAACATTAATGAACGAATCTTAGCAGAGCATGCGATGTAACTTATAAAGCATATCAGATTACCAACTAGTGATGATAAGCAAACCACACAGAAATCAAATCGTAGTGATACAGAAGCAAGTGTCCTCCGGGGCCGGGCCTTTAGCCTCAAGGGTACACCACTTTAAGCTAATCCAGACGTGAAGATAAGATAATCACAAAGTTTATATTAATGCATAAAACAGAAAGTACAATGAGCCAAGTTCAACGAGACTCGATGATCAAAGTTCAGTCTTTAACAAAAAGTCACATAAAATCATCTCCCTCAAGACTAACAGGGCCGTCCCTTTATATAAGGGTAAAGGCGGAGATGTCTAAGTGATAAGATAAATAAAGCAGCGATCCCTCAGGATCAAAGATCCTGAGGGATTCGCAAAACTGTTAATCCCTAATCACTTCATTCTCCTCTGCCGAGTTGGTGCCTTCTCCTCCTTTTCGGACCGGTTTGCTTCAGCTTGCTTTGCCTCGTTTGCACTTGGTCCTTCGTCAAAGGGATAGCAGTTACCCTGTTCTTATCTTCTTCTTGGAATAACAGCTCGTCGTTTTTACCCTTTCCTGCACAGGAGAATGACAATTATCAGCGGATAAGTCTTGCATACTAATTCCACAGATTTTATCACAATTTTCTATTGTTTTCCACATTCATGATGTAAAAGATTCATAAGTCCTACTGAAAAACTGAAATGATCATTAAAAAAATACCTTTTTAGTACTCCACAATAGGCTCGGACACATGAGTGAGAAGGGGATGAAGATTCTTCACTCAAGGAATTTGTTGCCAGGTTTGAAGAATGTTGATTTGGACTTCTATGAGAATTGCATTTATGGAAAACAAAAGAGAGTCAGATTTCTCAGAGTTGGGAAAGAAAAGAAGAGCAAAAAATTAGAGCTTGTGCATACAGATGTATGGGGCCTTGCGCAGGTATCATATCTTGGTGGCTCTCGTTATTATGTTACTTTTATTGATGATGCAACTGGAAAAACTTGGACTTATTTTATTAAGAATAAATCTGATGTATTTGATACTTTCATGAAATGGAAAGCTTTGGTTGAGATTGAGACAGGAAAGAAATTGAAGTGTCTCAGATCAGACAATGGAGGTGAATATTGTAGCAAAAATTTTGATAGGTACTATTCATAGCATGGAATTCACAGAGAGAAGACAGTTCCAAGAACACCACAAGAAAATGGTGTGTCAAAGAGGATGAAAAGAACAATCATGGAGCGTGCAAGGTGCATGAGATTGCATGCAGGATTGCCTTTACGATTTTGGGCAGATGCTGTAGATACTGCTATTTATCTAATAAACAGAGGGCCTTCAAGTTCCTTGGATGGTGGTGTTCCAGAGGAAGTATGGACAGGTAAGAAGGTAAACTACTATTTTTTAAAGACTTTTGGTTATGAGGCCTTTGTCCACATTAATAAAGAAAATAGAACAAAGCTTGAGGCAAAATCAAAGAAATGTACCTTTATTGGATATGGTGTTAATGATTTTGGTTATCGCTTATATGATTATGAAAATCACAAAATCATTAGGAGAAGAGATGTAATATTCAATGAAAACGACTTGTATAAGAATGAGTTGCAGGAAAAGAAACAGGAAAAGGAAAACAAGGAATACACAGTTCTTGATGAGATCACTAAAAAAGTAAAGGTGCCTGAAAATAATAATAATCAACAACCACAACAACAACAACCACCACAACAGCAATAGGCACCCCAAACACCTGAAAGTGGTGTTAGAAGATCTACCAGGATAAGTATACCCCCTGAACGATACTCTCCTTCATTACATTATTTATTGTTGACTGATTCTTGTGAACCTGAATGTTATGAAGAAGAAATGTAGGTTGAAAGCAGGAAGAAGTGGGAGGTAGCCATGGAAGAAGAGATGGACTCCTTAATGCATAACCAGACTTGGGACTTAGTTAGGTTTCCTGCAAGAAAAACTACATTGAAGAATAAATGGGTTTACAGGTTGAAGGAAGAAGATGGAGGAAAACAAAGGTACAAAGCTAGACTTGTGGTGAAGGGGTTTGCATAGAAGAAAAGTATTGATTTTGATGAAATATTTTCTCTTGTTGTTAAAATGACTTCAATCAGAACTATTTTAAGTCTAGTAGCAGTTGAAGATTTGCATCTTGAGTAGTTAGATGTAAAGACAACCTTTCTCCATGGGGATTTGGAGGAAGAGATATATATGCAGCAGCCACAAGGATATGAGGTAAAAGGGAAGGAGAAACTAGTGCGCAAGTTGAAGAACAACTTGTATGGCTTAAAACAGGCTCCAAGGCAGTGGTATCTAAAATTTGACAAGTTCATGTCTGAACAAGGTTATACTAGATGTCACTCTAATCATTGTGTTTATATGAAAAAGAAAAATGATGGCAGCTATATTATATTGTTATTGTATGTATATGACATGCTTGTTGCAGGGTCTAACATGCAAGAAATAAATGTGCTCAAAAGAAAATTAGCAAATTCATTTGCAATGAAGGATTTGGGAGCTGAAAAACAAATCCTTGGTATGAGAATAACTAGAGACAGGAAAAATTGCAAATTAACATTGTCTCAGAATGAGTACATACAAAAGGTGTTGAAAAGATTTAATATGCACAATGCAAAACCAGTTAGTACACCTTTTGCTAGCCATTTCAAACTTAGTAAGGAAATGTGCCCAAAGACCCAAGAAGACATGGATTATATGTCTAAAGTTCCATATGCATCAACAGTTGGAAGCTTAATGTATGCAATGGTCTGCACAAGGCCTGATATTGCACATGCAGTGGGAGTTGTAAGCAGGTACATGAACAATCCAGGAAAGGAACATTGGATGGCAGTGAAATGGATTCTCAGATATTTGAAAGGTACCACAAATCAAGCATTATGCTTTGGTGGTTCAAACATTTCTCTACAAGGATATGTTGATGCAGATATGACAGGTGACAAAGATAACAGGAGGAGCACTACAGGATATCTATTTACTGTAGGTGGAACAACTATCAGTTGGGTTTCAAAAATCCAAAGTGTTGTTGCACTTTCAACAATAGAAGCAGAATATGTTGCTTCTATAGAGGCTAATAAATAAATGATTTGGTTACAAAGGTTTATGGAAGAATGGGGTAAGGAGCATGATATGGGCACGTTATATAGTGGTAGCCAAAGTGCCATTCATCTTGCAAATAACTCAACATTTCATTCCAGGACTAAACACATACAGCTCATGTACCATTTCATATGATCAGTGTCGGAAGATGGAGAGTTGAAGATGGAAAAGATACACACTAGCCAGAATCCTGCATATATGCTAACAAAAGTTGTAACCAGGAGAGAAACTGAGAATATGCTCAGTTTCAATTGGTCTTCAAGGATGACGATGAAGATGAGAAATAGCCAGGTCCAATGAGGAGTCATTGTCCAGCAAATGAAGCAGCGGTGGAGTTTCTACAATCATTCTCCAAGTGGGAGATTGTTGGGTGTGGAGCATGATTATTTAGAGGTCTTTGTTTCAGCTGGATGTATACCCCAGGAAGTTTGTACACCCCTCCACGTGGGGGGGACATGTCCTTCCCACAAGGGTTAGGGGGGGCCCATCCCCCTCGGCGGGGGTTTCAGGGGCAGCGCCCCCCGAAGCTAAAAACATATGTAAAATTGCCTTGTAAAACTATAGTAATTTCTAGTCAATCTGGGCCGTTCATTAGGCGGATGATCTGATGGTACAAATTATGTTTAGTTTAGGGTTTATTGACCTAAAAGGAAACCTCTTTCTTTGTATGAGGGCATTGTAATGAGGCTGTGTAATAGATGTGTATTCTCCGAGCGAGAAACAGAGAGGTGAGACTGTGAGAGAAAATAGAGGATATTACAGTGGATTTGCTGTAGGTTTTGTCTCTTCATTTTGGTAGATAATAGAAAGGAAGGACTGGCTATTCAGGGTGGTCGTAGCCCAAATTGGGTGAACCACGTATATCTGTGTCTGTCTGGTTTTATACGTTTTCTGTGTTTATATTTATGCAATATTCTATGTGTTCCATTGCTTTGTAATATATAATTTTCTAACAACTGGTATCAGAGCTGAAGGTCTATTTGGCTGATAAACTCGCAGGAAAGAAGGGTTCCTTGTTCGAGTGGGAGTAATGGTAGAAGATGGTAAGTTTAGGGTTGAGAAATTAAATGGCCAAAACTTCTCACCGTGGAAGACACAGATGGAAGATTATCTATATCAGAAAGATCTGTACCTACCATTGGGCGGAAAAAAAAAAAGATGCCGACGGGTATGACAGATGAAGAATGGAACCTTCTCGATAGAAAGGCACTCGGAATAGTATGATTGTGCCTCGCAGCATTGGTCGCCTTCAACATTTCGAAGGAAAAAATGACAGAGGGTTTGATTAAGGCGTTAGCGAAACTATATGAAAAACTCTCAGCCTCAAACAAGGTATTTCTTATGAAACGGTTATTTAATATGAAGATGTTGGAAGGTGGATCTATTGCAGACCATTTAAATGATTTTAATACTGTTACAAGTCAGATAAGTTCTGTAGGGGTAAACTTTGATGATGAAGTTGGAGCTCTGTTATTCTTGTGCTCATTGCCAAAAAGTTGGAATGGTTAAGTAATGGCCATTAGTAACTCTGTTTCTGGATCTAGTACTTTAAAGTTTAATGATGTTGTTGGTGCTATCCTTAGTGAGAAAATGCGATGGAAAAGCTTTGGTGGTACATCAGGTAATGCTTTAAGTGCAGAGTCTAGGGGAAGAAAAATGGAAAGAGGAAAGAGCTCAGGATATCGTAGTAAATCAAGGAAAGGCAAATCTAAGTCTAGATTGGGGATAGTGTGTTGGAAATGCAGAAAGAAAGGACACCTAAAGAAAGACTGTAGATCTCGTAAGGGAAAAGAAGGAGATGCACAACAAGAAAACAATCAAGGAAGGTGGAAGCTCGATAATCCTATAGTGTGGATGCTAGAATTGGTTGACGACTAGAGACGTTCGATAACAATATCGTGCAGGTTGTCGATCATTGGCTTGATCGAATTCTAGGAGGATTTGTTATTGAATTTGTAGTAGACACATCAGTTAGCTATAGCGAAACAAAACAAAATTTCTTCAAAGGAACGTGAGGTAAGTAAGTTAGGTCATTGAATACTTGGATTAAGATTTTGTTATGTGAAAAGAGGATAATTCCATTACCTTAATGTTCGGAGCTACACAAAGTGGTAGGTTCTTTAGAAATCATGAAGAATCAGGTCCAGAGTACAACCCATTGATTGGACCTCCTTCAAGTGATGACGAAGGGATGGTGCAGACTGCGCCACAAAGCGTTGTTCAGCTAATAACTGAGGGTATTCCTAGAACACATCATCTATCCACTCCACCTCCACCTCCACCGCATACACCTTCACCCACACCTCCACCTCCACCTCCACCTCCACCATTCAACATGGTGAATGCAACGAAGATGTCGATCTTCAAGAGGATAGGAAGTGAAGATGTGGAGTAGTTCTGGTTTGTTGCGATTGTTGTATGGACAACCCAACAGATTACCGATGATAATATAAAGAAGGTGCAACTGGTTACCACCTTTCAGGATCACGCACTAACCTGGTATATTAAGTATTGCGCTGATAATCCTCATGCATCATTAGCAGAGACTCAAACAACTATGAATAAGGGATTGAGTAAGCCCAAATATGAAGTGAAATCGGTTATTGAATTTAAGGAGATCCTAATGAGAGTTGACGAGACACCTTGGGACTTTGATTAGAGGTTGAAGTGCCAGATCATACAGGCTAACATGAAAATCTCAGATAGCCAACATTGCGACTGGTTTATCACCTCGCTTTTGCTGCATTTAAGAATTTCTATGTCATAGAATAAGATAGCTACGCAAGCATAAGATTTAGAGATCGTGATGAGGTTGCATGCATTGCCTACTCAGGATATGAACCTGGGGGTACAACCGATTCACTCGTAGTTAGGGAGTCTGCACCTAGAATTACAAAGTCTAACGAAAGAAAGGAGGATAAGATAGAAGTGCACGCAATGTTTTGGTGCTTGAAGTGCAAGGGCCAGGGACACGATAGAGATCAATGTCCAATATACACAAATTATCTTATAGGGGGAGGGCTATCCCCCATGAAGCAAGAAGCCCCAGCCGGGCCAAGCACAGGAGTTGTGGTTTGGTGCGCCATTTGTTAAGTAACTGGGTAAAATGTGACAAATAACTGCCACTTTCTTAAGAAGTTTGCTCAGACACCCTAACAACTGTTATGTAATTTCTGTAAATCTGTGGGCCATAATAAGAGCCACTGTCGAAGTTATGATCTGATGATGGAAAGAACCCCTACTTACCATATGCAAGCAGAAACTCGGCCTCCAAATAAAGGCACAGGAGGAGCACGCAATGGTTTTCAAGGCCAAGGATGAGGATGAGGGAGAGGACCTGGTAGAGGTCATGGTCAGGTTATCTGCTACAACTATAGGTGGCTGAGGAACTTCGTGCGAGATTGCCTAAATCATACCCACCCTTCATTTCAATATTGTAGACAATTCGACCTTGCCATAGAATAATAGCTAAAATGCAAGAAAAGAAAATGCAACCTCAGCAGCTTACACAAAATTTACAAATGATGAGGGTTGAACCTTGCGAGGAGGATCAAAGAATTAATATCGTACTACGAAGTGGAATGTCAACTGGTGTAGATAAAGGTAAACAAATTTAAGAATATGGATGGGTCTATAGAGCTCCTGAGAAAGAAGTCGCCTTTGACCTTAATCATGCCAAGGAAACATTTATGGAAGCCAAGAAGAGCTTCACTGAGGCCCAAGACACCAGAAACCAGTACGACACAAGAAGTTTATCCTTTCATACTCATTACTTTCTTGGAGACCTGCATGAAGTTACTATGCGATAGAAAAATTGTGGGAGGATTGCAAGACTTAATAGACAAGTGGGCCAATTAGGAAAATTCTTCTATGGAGAAGCACACAATTAGAAAGATTGGTAAGCATAAGGCATGAACAGGACATGAGATGTGGTGAACAACGCATATAGGTGATTATGAAATGGACCAGGTCATTTTGGATCTGGGATATGATGTGAATGTTCTATTGAAAGAGATCTAGGAAAGGATGGGGAGACTCGCGCTGTAGTGGTCTGCGATTCAACTCAGGATAGTGAATCAGTGGAAAATCATCCCCATGGGACGATTATCTGGGGTAACGGTTGATATTGAAGGTGCGAGTGCATTATCAGAATTTGAAGTTATCAAAATTGTTGATGACAGTAATCCCTAACCCGCACTCCTAGGAATAAACTGGGCTATTGATATGAATGGGGTCATTAATTTAAAGAAGAGGACAATGTTGTTTGAAAGAAAGTTGCTAAGGGTTATAGTGCCACTGGATCTTGTAGAAGGGGCGTGCTATACTGAATCAGTTTGCGATTATGTGGAAAGTGACGATGAGCTAGATCAAATATACAAGATAACAACGTGAGATCAGGATTGGATCAATCCAACAACGAATGGATGAATTGCATGGGACCAGGAGAGTTCCTGCACTTTTGACTTAGATGAGGAATTATAACATTGGAAAAATTGCTTACATGAAGTGTCTACATTGCGATGAAATATGATGACGAAATCACTGCGCTCTGTTTCAGTGGAGGTAATAAAGTTATATTATTATGATGGTTTTACTAACGTAGATATGTTTTTAGATGAATTTGAGCGCGAAATCCTTGAAGACCACCGTTTTGAAGCATTGGAGTTGGTGCTGTGTGCTACCCCCGCACGATGGTGGGGTACACATAAGGATAGTTTTGATGGGTTGCAAGACTATAGGCAGATGATGAAGTTATGATTTGGGCATGCCAATACAAGAATGATAGAGAAGTATAATGGGAGGAATGATCCACATGATCACTTGACAAAGTGGACTAAGGCGTGGGGGACGAAACTGCAGCTAGAATGGGTACATATATTTTTTCACACCTTGGATACAATCCCCATGAACTGGTATCTCAAAAAAGAAATCTGCCACGACACTACAGAATGGGATGTATTGAAGGAAGGGTTCTTATTAAATTTCAGCTTCGAGGACGGGTTTGCAAGCATCAATGAAGTGATTCAGTAAATTAAAGTGGTTATCTTCAGAACACCGAAGGAACCGATGGAATGGACCCAACTGGACTGGAGCACCAGCTGCGCCATGCATTGGAATGCTATAATGTAACCACTGAAGAGGAAGAAGAAGACCTGAGGAATATCAATGTTATGGAGACAGAATGCCATCATGAAGTAGAAGGAACGCAAGTAGAGAACCCAGACATCTCCACACCTTTGAAAACAAGACAAGTAAACATTGGCATGGAAGAAGAACCAAAGTTCGCGAAGATTGGAGACTATTGAGAAGATGCTATAGTAGACAAAGTTGCTGAATTACTTCGTAAATACCAAGATCTCATCCCCACTAAGTTTTCATACCTAAAGGGAATACTTGGTGATTTGGGCATAATGAGGATCACATTGAAGCCAGACACGAAGCCTGTCAAACAGAGGCCTTATCACCTTAATCCTAAGTATAAGGAGAAGGTTTTCCAAGAGCTGGATAAAATTCTGGAGTCAGTCATTATAGAACCTGTTGAGGAGTTCGATTGGGTGAGCTCGATGGTAATCTAAGAGAAGAAACAAAGGCGAATAAGGATCTACGTAGATTTGCGGAAGCTTAATGATGCAAGTGTTGATGATCCATTTCCAACACCATTTACAGATGAAGTGTTAGACAATGTCGGAGGGCAGGAGGCCTATTCCTTTACTGACATTTTTTCTGGTTATCACCAATTTAAGATCACCCCAAAGGATAGAAGAAAAACCACCTTCACAACAGAGTGGGGTTGGTTTCAATACGTTGTTATGCTGTTTGGATTAAAGAACGAACTTGCAATATTTTCTTGTGTAGTCATAGAAGCATTCAAAGAATTCATTCATAAGTTTCTGGAAGTATATTTTGATGATTGTACTGTGTTTGGCTTGGTGAAGCGCCATGTAGCAAGTCTCTGACTTATGTTGGATACATGTCGAAGATACTAGATAACGTTGAATTTGAAAAAAGTGTATATTCTGTGTTCCTTTTGGGATCTTGCTGGGTCATGTTGTCTGTAAGCAAGGATTGATGGTGGACCCTGCAAAGATTGTGGTGATTGTGAACTTGGAGGCCCCTAGGAACATCAAGCAGCTGTGCGCGACGCTCAGACACATGGGATACTATAGAAAATTCATTAAAGCTTATGCTCAAATTACGACGCCCATGGACAAACTGCTAAAGAAGGATGTGACATTCTATTGGGATGAAGAATGTCAGCGCGACTTGGAAAAAGGAGTTTCATGTACATGTGGATGTTTTTGCATTGCGCTGGGTGTAGTACTAACACAGGAAAGAGAAGGCGAGTTGGACCATCCTATTGCCTTCACAAGTAGGAAGTTATCAAAAGCCAAGAAAAATTATTGAACAACAAAAAGCGAGGGGTTGGCCATGGTCTATGCGCTACAAAAATTCAGGCATTATCTGTTAGGAGGACATTTCAAGATGTGTACAGATCATTTTGCTTTAAAGTACCTGGTCAAAAAGCCTTTGTTGGAGGCAAAGATTTGCAGGTGGTTGTTATTGTTTTAGGAGTACACTTTTGAAGTTATTGTGAAGTCGAGGAGGTTGAATGTCAGACCTGACCATCTGTCACGAATTGAAACAGGCGAAGAACCCAGTAATTTGGAGGAAGGGTTGCCAGATGCGCAACTCTTTGCGGTACGTGTAGTTGATGACCATTTTACTGACATTATTCAATTCTTAACTACAGGGATGGAATGTGAAGGATATACAAATCAGCAGAAGAAAGAACTAGTAGTTTGTGTAGCCAATTTTTCAGTCATTGTAGGACATTTGTACAAAATGGGGGCAGATGAAATATTGCAGAGATATGTGCCAGATTTTGAGCATGATAGTATTCTCGCTAAAGCTCATGGGGGAGCTACGGGAGGCCATTATGCAAGAAAAGAAATGCGCAGAAGATTTTGCATGCAGGATTATGGTGGCCCACATTGCACAAGGACTCCAAAGCATATTGTAAGGCATGCGATGCATGTCAAAGGACTAGAAGACCATCCGCGAAGGGGAGAACTATTGCTACATCCTCAGGTCTCTTTACAGGCATTTGATAAATGGGTGATCAATTTCATTGGGGCAATTCAGCCACCTGGAAATAAAACGGGTGCATTCTACATTATCACTGCGATAGAATATTTAACCAGATAGGCGAAAGCACAACTAGTAAAAGATTGTACAAGGGATACAACAACAAAATTCTTGTTTGAGCATGTCTTAACCAGGTTTGGATGCCTGAAAGTTTTGATGTGTGACAAGGGTATGCATTTTTTGAATGAAACGATCAACACGATGTTGGAGGAGTTTCAGGTATATCATCAGAAGAGTACACCATATCACCCATAGTCAAATGGGATAGTCGAAGCTTTTAACAAAATCTTGGAGAACGCATTGACAAAGGTATGTAACGCACAGCAGAATGATTGGGGTATCCATGTACCTGTCGTGCTATGGGCCTATAGAACAACCTGTAAGAAGATGATAGGACAAACACCATTTAGATTGGTCTATGGCATCAATGTGGTGATGCCTATGGAGTACATTGTACCTAGCCTGCACATAACGGCTTTGACAGATATGGAGGATCATGAGGCTTTGGAGGAATGGATCGCACAATTAATGGAGCTAGAGGAACATCGATCTATGGCATAATTCCACCAACAAGTATAGAAGGAACAAGAAAAATCATGGAATGATCACCATATCAAGCTTCATGCATTTAAGGTCAATAAACTTGTGTTGTTATAGGATAGTAAGTTCACTAAATTTTCGGGTAAATTCCAAATGCATTGGTTAGGACCATATATTATCAAGGAAATCATAGATGGTAGTGCAGTTCAGCTCGCAAAGCTGAATTCTGATCCATTTCCGGGAAAAGTGAATGGGAGAAGGCTAAATATGTATACGGGGGATCTTGCGCAATGACTATTTTGTAGCAGGACAATCTTAGTGCTCTAGGAAGTTGCAAGGGAGCATGGGTCTATAAACTACGCTGCCCGACTTGGAGGACAAGGCAGTGACCAGGCTGTGCGAAGATTGATGAGGGTGCATCAGTTAAAGTTGGGCTCAGGATGCTACGCCATGGAGGAGGGTGTTGTGCAGCCCAACATAAAAATGATAGTTGGAGTTACTATTCATGAATTGATGGCTAAAAAGCGGTTAAGAGGAGCAGGGTGACGACAATTAAGGTGCAAATATTTGAAGATCTGCCGCCAAAGCAACATTTATCATCCAAATGTGGGGGGAATGGTTAGATTTTAATTCAAATCCCCCTATAAATTACACATGATGGTCCAACAGAGAACACTTCATTCTAAGAATTGATGGAGCATTTGTTGTCTGACGCGTATGAATCGAGCATTCTGGGAAGAATGTACAATGTGCCCCTTGTTTGCAAACTATTTTGCAACAGCCCGATGTTACGGGAATAAGTCCCCTAGGGCTTTGGGTCAGAACCCCAACAGAGCAAGAGTAATCTACAGCAAGAAACACACATACAACTCAGGTAACATGCTTAAATAAACAAACTATGTATGGATGAACATACCCAGATGTCCTTCGTTTGGGTAGTTCCAGCAGGGTTCAGACCCTCTGCAACTCTTGATGATCTCCAAATCTGCAAATCAACCAATCCAAGCATACATAGCAACATATAGATAAACCTGTTGTTATGAACTAAAAAGGGTCATAACAAATTAAATAAAATATTAAAATATTAAAGTATTATTTAATAAATAAATAAATTATTACAATCAGTTAATTAACAAATAATTAGTTAAAATGAAGAGACGTTAGTCCCAAGGGACATGTCTCTCTGTTCAGGCGTGGCCAGTCAACTGCTATTTAAGGAGCACCGCCTCAACCTTGTAAACATCATTCATTTTTCATCAAATATATATAGATATATAGATATATTACATTCAGAATTCTATCTCGTGTCTTCTTTACAGTTTACAACAATTTAGCCATTTTATTTCTAATAGTGGTATCAGAGCCAACTTTAGACTGGTGACACCCACAAGTTTTGCTGGCCATCAGGCCCCCACAGGTCTTCCAAAAAATAGTAAGTGTGTGGGTTGTGCGTATTTCACCTGGAGTGATATGCTGAAACATTAGCAGAGGCCAGGGAAGGTGACACGTTGAATTAGCAGGAAGCCTGTGTCATTTACCTGTTGTTACATTGCATGGGTTCTGAGGGATACGCTGAACCAACGAAAGTCCCGTCATTTTCTATCTGCGATGACAACATTGAAGTCCATCTACAGAGATAAGATCAATAATTAACGCTGAAAGTCCGTCTGCTGAGATACGCTGAAGTTCTCGTTTTTTATCTGTGGGTATTATTTCTGGCGATTATTATTCCTGTCTACGTGAAGGGTTTGGAACAGTCAAATGGTGACATTTCCGGTTGGATGTGACTATCCATTCCATTCGATTAATTAAAAAAAAAAGTATTACATATCACATTACATGTAATTAATTTAATTATATAGAAATAAAACTATATAATAAAAAAAAATTACATATATGTGAATAATATTAATTAATTAAAAAAATATTATTATTAATTTAATAATATCTTTTGATTATTAAAAAAAAAAATTCGGTCTTCGGAAAAAAATTGGAAGAAAATGACGAACGATAATAATGACATTATGAAGAAGATCCAAGAAGACCTCAGTAAGCTATGAAAACGCATGGATAACATCGAAAAGTATGTTAATGAGCAGGATCAGATGGCTGACGAGATTTCCTTCATAAAGAGCATGTTGAACAAACACCTTGGAAAGATCGATCCACCTTCAGCTACACAAAGCCCCAAGACTCCAGAAGGGGAAAGTTCCCTAGGGCAGGGCTTCATGGGACGTGAGAAGCAACAAATACCCCAAATTCACTTTGAAGGAAGCCAATATTATACGCATTCCCCCGGAAGGAACCATTTTAAAATAAAAAATGAATTACCAAGGTATGATGGAAAAAAACATTAAAGGCGCTGTAGTATGGGTAAATAATATGGATGTAATTTTTTTAGCAAACCCTCCACTCGGTGAACAGGAAAAATTCGTCACTGCATCTACTTACTTAGAAGCAGAAGCATACGATTGGTTTTTGTGGTGGTCATCTAAATACAAAGGTTGCTCATTCAATTGGAAAAACCTTAAAAGATCTGTATTAAAAAGGTTTCATGATGAAGAGGAGGATGATGTCTATGAGAGATTTGTTCACCTGAAGCAAAAAGGATCAGTGAGTGAATACACCCACGAGTGGGAAGTATTAGCAGTAAGGAAGATAGGGTTTTCAGATGAGGAGCTGCTAAAAATGTACCATTGTGGTTTTAAAGATTATATCCACGAAGAATTAAAATTGAAAAAACCTAAAACTATTGAGGAGACCAGACATGCAGTGATAATAATTGAGCGAAAATATAAACTACACAAAACACCATATGTTACTAATGATAGTACGAACAACCAATTCAAAGGAAAGGCGAGTAAAACTGCATCAGAGAATACTAGTAAGTACGTTCCACCACCATTACGAAGTGAAGGAAAACAACAAATTAATGTCGAAAGAAAAAAAAAGGAAAATGCTGGAAGTGCGGAGATAAGTATCATCCAGGACACAAATGTGAAACACAAAAATTGTACTATTGTGAAGCTAAGCAAGAAGAGGAATCCTCAAAATATAGCTCCGATGAAGAGGAAAATGAAGAAAATAAAAACCCTAGTCCAGAATCATCAGATGAGATACCACGAATTTCCATAGCAGCCATCACAGGGATAGCTCAACCACAAACATTGAAGCTTAAAGGTTACATCAAGAAACAAAGCGTTATCATGATGGTGGACTCAGGAAGTACGCACAACTTTGTAGATGTCAATGTTGAAAAAATATTGAACATCTTTGCTTACCCAGTAGCAGACTTAAAAGTTATGGTAGCAGATGGAAAACAAATAGATGGAGTTGGAAAGTGCCATAAAGTTAAGTTTCAATTGAGCGACTATGCAATAGAGTCCATTTTTTATACGGTTCCCCTAGGAGGAGTAGATGTTTTTTTAGGTGTACAATGGTTAAGAACACTAGGCACTTATTCAGCAAATCACATAAAACAATTCATTAAATTCAAATGGGATGGACGGAAATATCCGTTTTTCGGTTTTCAAGCACCACCAACACAAGTAATCTCTGCTCAACAAATGAAGAAGCTCATTCGCAAGGGGGCACCAACATTTGTTGCGCAATGTGAGTACTTGGAATTATTATCAACAGAAGGGACTCATCAAACATCAGAGATTTCATCCTTGATCCAGAGATATGAGAAGGTTTTCCAATATCTACCAATGAAGTTACCCCCAGAAAGGAAAATAGAAAACATTATTGAAGTCAAAACTGATTCAACTCCAGTTAATGTCAAGCCATACCATTATCCCCATCACCACAAGACAGAAATAGAGTGCTTAATTCAAGACCTGCTGAAGCATAGAATCATTACAAAGAGTAGAAGTCCATATGCTGCACCCGTAGTATTGGTCAGGAAGAAGGATGGATCCTTCCAATTATGTATAGATTACAGAGGCAAAATTAAAATCACCATTAAGCATAAGTTTCCAATTCCATTCATTGATGAAATGTTAGATGAGTTATATGGTGCAGAATATTTTTCCAAGTTAGATCTAAGATCAAGTTACTACCAAATACGAGTAAGGTTAGAAGATATCGAAAAGACAACATTCAGGACTCATGAAGGGCATTATGAGTTCAAGGTCATGCCATTTGGATTAACAAATGCACCAGCCACCTTCCAAGCCACCATGAATGAACTCTTCCATCCTTACCTTAGGAAGTTCGTATTAGTTTTCTTCGATGATATGTTAGTGTACAATAAGACGTGGAAGGAACATCTCAAACATCTAGAAGAAATGTTGTCTATTTTGGAAAAGAACCAGTTTTATGCCAAGCTATCAAAATGTACGTTTGGGCAAAAGGAAGTTGAATACCTAGGTCATATTATATCAAGGGAAGGAGTCAAAGTAGACCCCAACAAAATCAAGGCAATCAAAGAGTGGCCGAAACCCAAGAACATATCTAAGCTAAGGGGATTTTTGGGTTTAACAGGGTATTATAGAAGATTTATAAAAAATTATGCATACCTGACAGCACCCCTTACGAATTTGTTAAAGAAAAATGCCTTCAAATGGGATGACAAAATAGACAAGTGTTTTGAGAAATTAAAGGAAGTGATGTAACCACACCGGTACTAGAAACTCCTGATTTCTCCAAACCGTTCGTGGTTGAATGTGATGCTTCTGGGTTTAGAATTGGAGTTGTTCCGATGCAAGACAACCACCCTATAACATTTGAGAGAAGGAAACTTAATAAACAAGAGGGCTTAAAATCAACATACCAAAAGGAGATGCTTGCAATCATACATGCTTTGACAAAATGGCACCAGTATTTGCTTGGAAGTAAATTCTCAATCCGAACTGATCACAATAGTCTTCAATACTTACTTCAGCAAAAGACATTATCAAAAGAGCAACAGAAGTGGATGGAGAAGTTGTCAGCATTCAATTTAGAGATATTACACAAAAATTGAAAGGAGAATGTCGTAGCTAATGCACTCTCACGTAAGGATGATGATCACACTACATGTGCTGCCATGATATTTGTTCCGGAATGGTTGGATGAAATACGAGGTGAATATGCCAAGGATAAGGATGGTGACTCCATGATTAACAATATCATTCAATATACTAACTTCAAGTGGAAAAATGACATCTTATGGTACAAGGGGAGAATTTATCTAACATCTGCATCCAAATTTAAAATAAAAATACTAAAGGAGTCTCACAATTCACCAGCAGCTGGACATGTCGGATTCTACAAAACTTACTACAATGTATGACAGTCATTCTATTGGAAGGGTATGAGCAAGGAAATTCAGAAATATGTTTCAGAATGTGATATTTGTCAAAAAATTAGAGAAAAAATGTTCCAACTCCAGGGTTGCTACATCCACTTCACATTCCAAATCAGAAGTGGGAAGATATTTCGATGGATTTTATTGAAGGACTACTTGCATCTGACGGGAAGGATAAAATATTTGTAGTAATCGACAGGCTCACTAAATATGCCCACTTTATGGCTATTAAAAAGACTGACACAACCAAACATATCGCTGATGCGTTTTGTAAAAACATTTACAAGCTACACGGGTTCCCTAAGGTCATAGTCAGCGATAGAGATGTAAGGTTTAAAGGGAAATTTTGGAAGGATTTCTGCTAACAAGCAGGAATATCACTAAATATGAGTTCATCTTACCACCCCCAAACTGATGGGCAAACCGAAATTGTTAATAAATGCTTGGAAACATATCTTTGTTGTTTCGTTACAGATAAACAAAACAGGTGGCCACAGTGGCTACACCTGGCCGAATGGTGGTATAATACCGCATACCATATGTCAGCTAAGATGACACCCTTCCAAGCCCTATATGGTTACGAACCACCCAAGTGGAAGGAATTTGCATCCCTTGAATCTAGGGTACCAGCCGTTAAAGACCACTTGGGAGAAAGTCAAAGGATCATCAACTTACTAAAAGAAAAGCTAACCATGGCCCGAAATAGAATGAAGCAACAAGCCGACCAACACCATTCTGAAAGAGAGTTCGAGGAGGGCTTTTGGGTCTTTGTTAGACTCCAACCTTATAAGCAACTATCACTAAAACAACAAGGGAAGAATAAATTGTCTCCTAGGTATTATGGACCATACCAAATAATTGAAAAGATAAGTAGTGTAGTTTATGGGTTAAAGTTACCAGACAATTGCCGAATCCATAATACCTTTCATGTATCAAGTCTCAAAAAAGTATTAGGGAAAAATCAAACAACACAGATAGAAATACCAGAGACCGCTGAAGAAGGAAGAATAATCCTTAAACCTGAGGGTATACTTGCTACCCGAGAGAAAGTTCTACGATATAAGACAATTAAGGAATACCTCATCAAGTGGAAGAGGTTACCAGACGAAGATTCGTCTTGGGAATCAGAATGTTTCATGCGTCAACACCCAAGCCTGCCTATGCTTTGAGGACAAAGGATCTTAAGGGGAAGGCAACGTTATGAACTAAAAAGGGTCATAACAAATTAAATAAAATATTAAAATATTAAAGTATTAATAAATAAATTAATTATTACAATAAGTTAATTAACAAATAATTAGTTAAAATGAAGAGACATTAGTCCCAAGGGACATGTCTCTCTGCTCAGGCATGGCTAGTCAACTCCTATTTAAGGAGCACCGCCTCAGCCTTGTAAACATAATTCGTTTTCTATCAATATATATATATATATATATATATATATATATATATATATATATGTATGTATGTATGTATGTATATATATATATATTACATTCATAATTCTATCTGGTGTCTTGTTTACAGTTTACAACAATTTAGACATTTTATTGCTAACACCTGTTGAAAACTGAGAAGGACTTCACCAGATTTCAGCCTGCCAAGCCATCAAAAAGATGATCAGAAAGAAAGAGCTGTCTGAGGTGGGCATACCCATGCTCAAAGAAAGTAAATCATGTTCGCATATCAAGTACAAGCAGATCCACTATGTATACAAGTATGAAAGATTAAAAGTACATAATGAATCATTTGATCATGATCGAACAAGTACATGTTTGAACATCACATATATAAGAAGATGATCAATGAAGCTGAAGGGTGAAGCTGATCACTGATGTCAAAAACTAATCCTGATAGTACCAAATGAACATGATGGAATAAGATGATACTACATTGCAACTCGGATGCCAACATATGAGATGTCGCTGTGAAGGACTACAACATATAATGTGGATGGTGTCAACTAGCAGCAATGGGAGCAACTGACAAATGAACCAAAGAATGTTGATGCAACCCGAGGTCTTCACCGATCATCGTGGTACATTTCTACACAATGGGAATCACTGATCTAAAGTTGACCATGTGAGAAATCATTTGATTACCAGTCATTGATGTATACCATTAACAAATGCGAGACTACTCACCGATAATGATAATGAGAGTCTAGGTACCTAGTACAATTTAACAAGTGTGAATGAATGAGCTGAGGTCGAACACCTGGAAGAATCTACCAATCAGGGGACAATGATGGTTTCCCACTGTCGATAGCGAAGGATCTGCCACTGATGACTGAAAACCCCAAGGTACTGCCAAATAGACTCTAGATCTTTGCCCCAGAGCAATGAGTCGTAGTCGATAGGAAAAGATCCACTAGAAGGAAGGCATTAAGGCATCCTTCATCAATCTAGTGTGAGTGTAACCCGTAGGCCAATAATGTGGTAGTAATCAGACGAAAAAAGATGTAGTAACCCAACCGAAGCACGTTTCCGGCATACACAAGATGTAGCTAGCACATGATAGAAACCCTTTGAACCAACCAATAATGAAAGCTGGAACATAGGTGAGGAATCCACTAATAGGGTCAAATGGAAACCAAAGCACTGCACGAATCCCAATGTGTGATAATGAAAGCTGATGTCGAACACAAGGGAAACCACTCAGTCAAAGACCCATGATACTAATCGATGCTGAGCACAAGGTGACCTATCAATAATGAAAATAGGGCCAGGGTGTGGCTCTAGGCCTGCCCTCAGAGAAATATGTCGTTGTCGATAAGGACAAGACCCGCCAGCAAGAAGTCAATGGAGACCTTCTCAAACCGGCACGAGAAAAGGACCAATATAACTGATGTGATGACAAACAAGACACTGACAACCAGGGATGGCCGACTGAAAAATAGGTCAAGAGACACCGAAGAGAGGCCGACTGAAAAATAGGTCAAGAGACACCGAAGAGAGGCCGACTTAGGCTTACGTCCCTTGAACAAAAGCACGACTCAATGATGACTATGTGGCAGCATATGATAACTCTGTATAAGTTCGTCATGCAAGAGGCACGAGCAAACTCTCCATATGATTGGAAGAGATAACCAATCGAAGGAGAACTAACTCAATAAAAAGGTTAAGGCATACCTAAGTCAAACTAAATCCCACCCAAAATGGAGGAGATACTTTCTTTTGAGTGCTTTGCTCAAGGGCGACACAACTGACTCTAGCTGCCAACAATATATGGAAATGTTCTCCGATTCCCACTCTTCTTTTGGAATATATAATTTTTTTTTGTCTTTTTCTTTAAGCTAAAAAAGAATAAAATAATGCTATAGTACAGTGGAGAGAACGAGTGTCAGTGAAATAGATGATCTAGTTCTTGGGATGGGAACAATCTTATGCTCAATGCAAGGACACTCAAAGGGATGTTCCTTCCACGGATCAAAGGGTGTGTCAAGTTGCAGAAGCTAAGTGATTGCCAGTTTGAGTTTGCAAAAGACATGGGAAAATAAGTGGCTTAAACACGAGTCCAAGTGAAGCCGGCTCAAGGCCAAAAGGTGCAAATAGTCAAAATTCAATGCAATAGTACAACTCAACACAAAGGAGCCTCTAGGGTATAAGGCCAGAACAAAGAAAAAAAGCAAAGAGAAATGAGTCTTCAACGCACAAGTCATGGTGGGACTAAAGAGGACTCTCGAGCCTACTCAATATAACAGTATGGGCAACAAATGTCAGTGAGGTGCTAACTATGATGCCCATGTAAAGTATGGCTCTACCATCATGTCATGATTTAAAAAATCGGCGAGTGAACATGGTTTACTAACCATAACACGATGGGGTCGACCCTATGGTTAGTGTATCGAAAAATGGAGGCTAGTATGCAAGATGCAATGGAAAAAATGGTTTCCCTAACCTGTATGCTAGTGAGTAAACGATACCTGCCATGACGGGTCATCGATCATGGAACTGATAAGAAATCTCGAAGAAGCGTTCATAATACCCTGAAAAAACAACTTATTCCCGACATTCCAAGCTCACAAGTTAAAAGATTCACGAGACGAAAAAAATCAAGTTTTGAAAAAATTTGACATTTTCAAAGCTATAAAATGACCTTTTGACTCACCATTTCTATATTTTGTGTTGAGAGCAAAAGCTGTGGAGAAAAAAGAGCAAACTTTCCCCCCAAAGAATTGGACCATTCAAATTGGATCAAAATCATCAGGTAACCCACAATTCAAGCTTGCATTACCTTGTGATTATTTTTAGAAATTTTTATTAAGGTTTGACCGTAGGAATTTATGTTAAAAATTTCAACGCGGCGTATACGTGGGTTGGATGTTATCAATCCGCATATACGAAGACCCTACACGCGACTGTGTGTGAAAGGAACCCGTGTATACATGGTTTGAAATTTAAACACAAAATTCTAACAATTGAAACTCAATTTTTTTCAGGATGAAAATCACATGGAGAGAGAGGGAGCATACAACAATTGATAATGAAGTTATGAATGATCAACAGGCATTAGATGCATTGCAGGGATGTGGCTTGTTGAAATTTTTCAAAATGCCCAACATGAAAGCCAACACTCGTTTGCTTGAAATGATAATCCACTATTGGAGTGTCGAAGATGATGCATTTATGACTTATCAAATGCCGTTGAGGATAGAGGTGGAGGATATTTACTTTATCACTGGTCTCTCTCAGAGAGGAGAAGTTGTACATTTGACTGGCCCGACAGGAGGTAGTCTTTCAGTGGAAGACTACATTCACATTTACTGTCCTGGGCATCTAGAAAAAATTGGAAGCCAAATTCCAATAAAACATGTGGAGAGCTTATCCCTGATGATTCTATTGTTCACCATAGCCAGGATAAACGAATCAGCCTCATTGCACCAAGCTTCACGAGTATCCATGAGCTTGGCCGTGGAGTGTCTCACCACTATTTTTGACTGGTGTACACCTCTTCTTACCAATATGAAGAGCCAATTGTCCTCCATTCAGAAAGGGCAGACCAAAAATTTCGGATATGGGACCATTTTATGCTCCTTCTTCTTTGAGAAGGTGCCTGGGCTACGTCCCAAGGTATTAGTCTCTATCAACAGCCCCCGAGATCCTCGGATGGGTAGGTGGGCCGATTTGATGAAACGCCTTGGAGGCGGGGATGTGCCGAGGACTACTTTTGATGATGAGTTATTCTCCTGGTGGGAACAACAAATCATCGCTTTGGATTTCAAAGGAGATCCTGACTTGGTGCTACCACCAAACGCAGCATGGGGAGAGATAGGTAACCATTTTTTAAGTTTTTATCAATTTTTAAGATTTTTTTTATGTTTTTTAAATATGAAAATGAACTTAGAAATATTTTTGATGGGATTAAAATACTGACATAATGATCATGTTCCATATGAGGGTCCGGTAAGACCAGACGGATGTCCACGGCACAGGCATCGTGGAAGAGGTGCCGAAGAGGCAACTACTGAGACAAAGAGGGTCTTGTATGAAGTCCAAAGAAACTTGGTGAGATTGACTCACTAGGTACTAATGGTGGCCGTAGAAGACCTACCTGAGGAGATGCAACACCACGTGGTAGGAGTACCACGAGACTGGGTTCGCATACTTCGACATGTGGTCAACGCAGTAGTCACCTTCTTAGCTGTTCATCCTGAGTTGGGTCGATAGATAGACTGGACATGATTATGGGCATTTAGTCCCAATTTTGTATATTATTTTTGAACACTTTATGTACACACGGGCAACTTTATGATATAGATATATACAGTTCCAAATTTTTGATGTTTGTTTTTAACTTGATGAATGATTGATATCACAAAAATTCCCGAAAAAATATGCACAAAAATATAATATATACAAAGAAGTAATTGCTTGGTCGAAACCTAAGCAAAATGCCTCTTAAAGTAAAGCCCATCCGGGGGCTCTGCCAACTTGCTCCTAGGGATATTTATAGGTATAGTTCTTGAGCCAATTAATATATTAACTTTGGCAGATAACTGTGTTGGAGCCAAAGGATATGAAACCGTACAAACATCAATAGTAAGTAGATTGGAGGGCCTAGACTCGACTTCATGCAAAGGAGGACGAAATTATGAGTGATGATGTAAATATTAAAATGGTCGATCTAGAATCATCATTGCTTCGAAAATTGCTTCGTCAGATGTAGAAATTGTATCTAAGAAATCCAAAGCAAAAGTGGAGTCGAGGGTCCAAGCAAGAGCCACATCACCATCCAACTCCTCATCCGAAGAAGGAGTAGGATTGCCGTCTATAGAGTTATCGGTAGATTCATATCTAAGTTCTTTTGTAGACATAGGAGATTCTATTCCACTCACCTACCCTCCATCTGATGTGGTCACGGATGAAGGTAAGGTCCCAGGATCTGAAAAATAATGAGTTCGAACAAACTCTTTCCGTAATGGCTCCTTGGAGGATGAAATTGTATCGATTATAGCTGTAGGATGGGGAAGATCATATACACCCATCAAGGAAGAATACATCATTACTCCTAAATTCTCTATAGGTTGACGAGGATTATCCACCAATGGGATGGTAGAATCCGAAGCTGCACGAGGATCACCTAGAGAATAATCCAATTGATCAACTTTAACAATCCTCCCCTCATGAGAAAAACAGAGGACGCAGAATAAAGATGACACTACAACATCCATTTCATAAATCCAATTCCTTCCTAAGAGGAGATTGTAATCCAGGTTGGCATCGATGATTTCTACTTCGATTTAACGAACTTTTCTCCAACACATATAGGAAAGGTTGGGATAATCCCGTGTGGCCTGTGAGAATGTTCGTCAAATGCTGTCAAGAGAGTGGGTGAAGGAACAACTGTAGGTGATCTAATTGCCTTCCAACATGACATAAACATTACGCACATGGAAGCTCCCTCATCTGTAACTGTCCAAAAAATATTGGTTTTCTAGTAAGTAGACTTTATCTGGAAAGCCATATGATGAGGAAGTCTCTTTTTGACATTGAGCATATCAAAAGTGAGTTCTAAAGCGTTTTTTGGATCTACTGCCCCCATTGCCAAAAGAAAAGCACTTCTTTGAACAGGACATGACTAGAGTACCTCTAAAGTAGACATAGCGCAAGGAATTTGAGTAAGATCTTCTACAATTGAGTAGTTATGGGCTGCCCTAGCATTAGGGTTAATAGTTGCGCGCTTGGCGAAACCTTTCAGTATCTGAGGTATAGACTCAACAGAGCATCGCTCAATATGAAGTGGGTCCATAGTTCTGGGAACAGATTTATCCTTAGATGTTTTTGCTTCACCGTAATCACATGACTGTGTAGCCACATCGACATGAGAACTCATCATGAAAAAATTTGAGGAATTGTCCCCCTCTTGGTTGCCCCTTGCAGAGGTACTAGGGTTTGAGTTCGCACCAACAAGCAACTGCTGCCCTTGGGGGAAAGGGTTATTTAATACAACTTGGGAGCTAGAAGACCCTTGTTGCACTAACAAGTGCTGAGCATCTTGAATTTTCGGGTAGAGATGAGTCAAATGATCTCCACTGCATAACTTGCATGGAAATTCAACTTTCTTCTTAGACTCATTTCTACCCTCATCGGCACCATCACCAGGCTTGTTTGCATTATCCTTCCCTTCCTGATTCTTATTTTTACCTCATCCCTTCTTCTTCCCATCGGATTGTTGATTTCCTTTGGGGTTAGAAGCCTGGATGACATTTATGGAAGAAGGTTGGGAAGGTGAAGGAGTAGACGGTGGAGCCTGATTAGAAGAAGCATTTTGTAGAGGCAACTGCTGCAATTGGTTCAAAAGGTTCACTGTATTTGCATCAACCGATCCAACAATACCATCAGCGTAAGGGCTTGGCTTCGGTTTGGCTATATCAACCGTGGATCTAGGAACATCAGGTTAGATTTTCTGAAGAGTCCTAGACTGAGAATATATCAGTTCTAACTTCTGGGCATGAAAGATAGCTTGCTCTTTGGAATAAACATCGGACATAGAAACATCCTTGGAGATCTCTAGTTGTAATGATTTAAAAAACCATTCGAGATGGAATTCTGGTGGAATTTTAGCTTTGATGAGCCTTTTTATTTGTCTCCATTCCTGGATGTAATCCGAAATGTGAGTAGCTGTGTCCTGATGGAAATTGGCCAAAAGCTCAGTTCTAGCTTCATAATGGATAGGAAACTGAAAATGGTTTAAGAAAATGTTAGCCAAATCGGCGAAAGAAGTAAAGGTGCCCCCTGGCAACTCTATATACCACTTAGCTGCATTCCTTGTTAAGGTGCGCTGAAATAACCTCAACCTGATCGAATCATTGATCAGGGAGTTGGATGAGCACCATAAATGGAACGTGGTTACATGGTGACCAGGATCTTCACCATTCTTCCCTTCGAATTTTGGAATATCCAATGGAAGTTTTGTTGGGACCGGAGGCCAAGCCGGATTGTACCTAGTTGGATCGTTTTTTAACTTAGTCAAGTTTGGCAGATTAAGCGTGGCTTGAAAAGGAAGTCGTGGAGGACCTTGGGGATTCCACTCAGATGGGGTAGGGTTCCCAAATGTTTGAAAAGAATGACCTGGGTTTTGAAAGGCACCATGTTGCCTGAAGTAAATAGTAGAACCTACTGGACCAAAAGGTGACCCTTGTGGTCCAGAAAAACTCAGAGTTTGACCAACTCTAGCTGGAAATCCTCCGTAACCGGTAAAGTTTCCCCCTAACAAAATATTGTAAGGAGATGATAGCCCCTGGTAAGGGTTCCAAGCGTTAGCTAAGGGTGGAAAAAATTGAAATGAATTGACCGAGGAGTACACATTCCCTTGTTGGCCGAAAAACTAATTCCTAGCTCCTATCCCACTAACCGTAGGGTTTGTCCAACTCTGAAAAGGATTACTGCTTTGAATTGTAAAAGGAAAAGGCATAGACCCTACTGTCGGATTGGAATGTGGTATATGACCACTTCCAAATGAGAAACCCTAAAAAGAAGCTGATCCACTTATCGTGGACGTGGAGGCGGTTGATGGTACATTCAACAGAACTAAAGGAATACCTTAAGAGGACATTCCAAAAGGGAAAAATCCAAAACTAGATGCATTGGCTTGGGAACTTCCACTCATTGACGGAATGGAAGTAGTCCCAAATAAGGATGTGCTGGGAGCATTAGAAGGGATGGAAATAGTTCCTCCCCCTTGCATAGATATGGGAGTCTACATACTTGCAACACTCGTGGTGGATGCCATGCTTCCAACAGTGGTCATCGAAGGGATAGATGTGTGTGGACCTAGGCTTGAAGGCCTGTGAGTCGGAGTTCCAACGTATAACAATACGTCTGGATGATCAGGAGGGAGAGGAGAATTTGGAGCCGCAACTGACTCTGAAAGCTCTTCCACTTCAATACTATCTTTCGACTGGAAGAGTACTCGAGAAAGAACTGGTGTGTTCCTCTCTAAATCTGTAGTAGTACCAGGTCTATCTTGTGAACTAATGCCCCCAAGCGGAGGATCAATCTTTGATGCGCCTACTGCCACTGGTTGAAAACCACTGGCAGAATCACTCCTACGCCTTCTAGGAGAAGGCTCTAGACTTGCAGGTGAAAGCCCACGAAGTCTACGGGACCGTCTAGGTGGTTGGTCAACCACTTTGAATTATTTTTATAAGATCTACTTAAAGACTCAAGAAAATTGAAAGCTAGGCTGACTAGGAGCACATAACACACACTAAAAATGTCCCTAAAGAGATCAACAATAAAACAAATTCCAATTATTTCCGCTCCGGGTGATTAGGATCAGAAACCAAAATACAAGAAAGTTAATAATAAGGGCCTTCCGAAAATAGAGTGGGGTAATTACGCCCCAGTTCTACTAGCGAAGGTATCAGAGGTAGTTACACTGACCTCTAGACAACAACCTTTGCCGGTGCAAGCCCCCAAGCTTCGCAAGGGTGCCCTCTAGAAGTACTACTAAACGTGATGCAACTTCAACCTCAGGTGCCATGGGATTCCCCTTCGTAGCCACCTGTGTAGATCCCTGGGATAGGCAACTAAAGACACCAACTCGTATCAAAAGCTAGGCGGAATAGTCGTGAGGTAAGATCCGACAAGTAAGAGAGGGGGTATCTCTCGTCCTTATCTTCACAAACCCTCGTACTTAACTCCCAATCACGGAGCTTTCTCGGTCTTCCTAACACTATTGGATTTCACTCTTTAATCAGAATTCTATGTTTTACAATTTAGAGTGGCCTTGGAGAGTTTACTCTCCTCTCACCTAATCCAAGGCCCTAAATAAACCTAAAACTTATTGGTGTATTCTGATGACAATACAAAAAGTTCTAGTTTATTTTATTAAGCGCTTCATTTTAAGTGGCTATTCTATTAAGTCAAAGGGACAATATGGAAATGAAACCGATGGTGTTTGTATGATGCAAAAGAAATTAATGAAAAACTAACTTATATGAAATGCACTTGTTTGTTCTTCGATGAAAAACAACTTCTACTTGGGTTCTAAGAAACTTCTATAAAGAAAAAAAACTTTTTCCTTTTCTTTTCTTATCACAGACTTCACACTCACAAAAACTAAAAAGAGTATTGATGCTTTAATAATGCAAAACTACCCTAATGCAAGATGTACATGATAATGCAAAATCCTAGATTACTCTAAAAAGAAATGAAAGCAATTGTTTATAAGCCAACTTAAGTGTTTGAAAAGAATACGAATTTTGAATACAAAATCTTCCCCAAACAAGAAGGACTAATAAAAAATATCACAAATCACTCTCTGAAAATGAAAAGAAACCAAAAGCAAACTTGGCAAAAGAAAGCAAAAACAATGTTTTTAAAGAAATTTTCTTTTTCAAGAAACAATGAAAACAACTTTTCAAAAGCACTCAAAATGCCACTAAATACTCAAAGACCAAAAGCAAAGCACAAGGAAGCTTTGTAAGTTACCAATTCAACCCAAATGAAAACTTAAACAAAAAAGGGCTTCAACTTTCACTAAATGATCCAAAAGCAACAAAAGAGCTTTGAGAAACTAACCAAGAAGTCAGGAAAGAAACACTTTCAATTTCACCAAAAAGAAACTTTCGAAAAGCAAGAAAAGGTGTAAGGCCACAAAATGACAGAAAGCAAAGTGAGTAGACCAACAATCGAGTTTGACACAAAGATTGAAAACAATCTGTTGTTCCAAAAGACTAGAAAAATCAAGAACCTTGATAAGAAGCCTTGTATGTTCAAACACAAATCATAAAACTCACTCAAAATCAAACCTAGGCCCAAAAATTTTCAAAGTAGGAGAGAATTCAAAACAGTAAGCTCAATGAATAATTAAAATCTGAAGACAGAAACTGACCACTAAGAAACCAAAAAGACCAAGAAACTAATCTTTCTGGGCAAAAAGATTTGAAAAAAGCATACAAAAAATGGTATACGCGACTGTGTTCCAGCACAGGTGCATGTACACGCGCTTTTGACAAAAGAAACTCGCGTATACACGGTTTCAATTCATAGAAACAAGCTTGTGTATGATTCTGTAAACAGACAAAGGTGCGTATACTAAGATTTTCAAGAAAAATAAAAAAACAAGGCTTGATAAAAAACATCAGACTTGAGGTCTGAGTTCCTATAGGAGTAGGCAATACTTACACAACAAGCAAACCAAGAACTGAGCCTTGATTGACACTGAACAACCCAAACTAGGAATAACAAGATTGTTATCCCCAGTGGAGTCGCCAATTCTGTTACAGGAATAAGTCCCCTAGGGCTTTGGGTCAGAACCCCAACAGAGCAAGAGTAATCTACAGCAAGAAACATGCATACAACTCAGGCAACATGCTTAAATAAAAAAATATGTATGGATGAACATACTCGGATGTCGTTCGTTTGGGTAGTTCCAGCAGGGTTCCGACCCTCTGCAACTCTTGATGATCTCTGAATCTACAAATCAACCAATCCAAGCATACATAGCAGCATATAGATAGAGCATTTTAATGAAATCAACTTTATATCATATAAGTAAGATGATTAGTTATACATCTAAATTACATTCATACATGAGTTATAACAACATCTGATGCATAAACAAGGTCAATCTTAGGAACAAGACAACTTTTCTTTTTATTGTAGAAAACTATAATAAACATGGAAAGAGTTCACCTGAGTCTCCTTCTTTCAGCTCCAAGTAGAACCGTCCTCCAAGTTCGTCCAGCCCCAGTCTTCAAGAACCTCCTTCCATAATCAATACCATGATATCTCAAGCAAGTGGGAGAATATCAACACTTAAGGAAACAAGGGTTTCCTGAACTTGGGGAAGTGCTTGAAGCACATGGATACTTCAGACTTGATCACGGGATAATCTCAGTATATTAATTCTATCTCTTCTCTCCTCCTTAAGGCCTTCCCATAGAAGTCTTATTTATACTTCTCCCAATTAGTTTTTTAGTTGGGAAATAGTTGGGAATAGTTGGGCCACGGGCACTAGGAGGTAATCAACAGGTAAAACCTGTAAACTCCACCCATAGTTAAGGAAATTTATTTTTTTTTAAGTGTTTTAACACATATACGCAGGTTGGGTATAGGTTAACCCACGTGTACACGCTTTTATCACAGGGCAGAGTAGCGTACAGGGAGTAAAACATTGTTTTTATAATATTTGGACCAAGTCTAGAAGGAGGGGTTGCCCTAGGCCATAAACCAAGCATCAAAAATACCAAGGGTGATATTTGGAGCTATAACACCTGAGAAACATTCTTTAGGAAGATGACTGCTTCCAACCCTTACCAAAGCCATTAGTTCTGAAGTAGTTGTGTTTGACGTATAAGGCCATGAAGTATCTAGTATGGAGGTTACGCCTACTGTGCCCATGGCGCCGACGTTGCCTAGGGCGAAACAAAAAGTGACAAAAGAAAAGTAGCCCACCATGAAATAAAATAAATCAGCTGCGAAAGAAAAATAGAAGAAGCCGGTGCTGGTGCGAATGTCACCAAGGAAGCATACAGAGGCACAACTGCAAGAGAAAAAGGACAAGTAAAAAGTGGTGGATTTAGAGGAAAAGGAGTACCAGGGTGTTGAAGAAGTCAATGCCGAGGGGATCGAGCCTATCTCTATGCTGCCTGAGTACATCCCTCCACGGAAGGGAAAAAATAAAGTGACCAAAGATCCTGATTCGGGAAAATTTGGGGTATCCACTCCCTTGCTGCCGGAGTAGGTCACATTTGAAGGACCTGAGCTAGCGCATATCCCGCTGTTGAAAATGGAGGATTAGGACCTCGAAGATCATGAAATCTCTCGCATCTGGTGACCCATAAATATATGACGAAGATATACTTTGATGAAACAAGAGTTACACAGTTATAACCCATGAAGTGGGTCCGCAACATTGAGTAGTCAGGGTTGCTAAACATGATTTTAGTACCACATTATCACTGCTCACCTATCAATATGATTTGTGTGTGCTAGCTCCTCATGCTGGTGGATGATGGGATCCTGTGGCTAGGGTGACCTATTCTAATAACTGACATGTTGATCCACATGATAAAAAAAATTTTGTACAAAGGAGCGGACCCTACCAAGGAGTTTGTAGGGAAAACCAGGGAAAAGGAGGTAGCTGATAAAATGAATAAGGAGTATGGTCTTGTGAAAAAGTCGCGAGGATACTCTATCATGTCAATTCAAGACCAGGCAGTCCAGTTACTTGCCCAGATCCTTGCAGGCAAGATTATGAGGAAGTGTCGCGTGGACGAAGTTTCGGTGCCAGTAGTGTCACTTGCTACTCAGTGCACAAAGGGCATGTAGTATAATTGGTCCAATTATCTCTACAAGGAGTTCCTCGCGAACTGCCGAAAAGCCTAAGAAGAAAGCAAGCTGTTTCACTATGCTTGGCTTCTATTGTCTACTGTATTAGTTGCATGGAGGTTACCAGAGGATAGCCAATTTCCTTCGCACACGGAATATTTTCCCGAGGCTGCAAGGTTCACCTCGCTCTGGGCTACAAAGGATGCAGAACGAATCAAAGAAATGAATTTTCTGGTTTCTAATGGAGATGGACTTTCAAATGGTGATCAATCAACAACCAAGGTTGTCCCTAACATTGTTCAGGAAATTAACAGCCTACGCGGAGTTCAAGGCTGACTTTCACAACATCTCAATCTGTGCATGGAAGGACCCCGAAGGAACTTGGCATGTTTTGCCTTCTTTAGTGTTTGAGATGGATGTGCAAGAAGTTTTAGGGTATTGGCCGCCAGAGTCGCGCGAAACTACAATGCTAGATATGGGAACTAGAAAAGGTGGAGAAAGCTCTGCTGTGCAGAAGCGGAAGGACACCACTCAGAAAGTTGTGCGCAACTTGGCTGAATAGAAGCAAAAGGAGGTTGATAAGGCAGCTGCAAAGAAGGCTCATCTGGAGGAAGAACGCACTGCTAAAGAGAAGTTAGAGAGAGAATGAAAGGATGTCGAGGAGAGTGAGAGGTCTTCTTCACATCATATTGACAAGTAAGAGTTATCAGAGCAGGGAGGAGGCGACGGTGAGGAGCAGAGCACTCATTTCATCCTGATGAGGTGCGACTAGTAACAGACGGGTGGACAATGAAGGAATTCAATGATCTCCGCTAGAAATTAGAACAACCAATCGAGTGACTTGAGGGCGAGTCACGATATTTGTGTTGGGGGCCTATTGGGATGGGGTCCCCATGGGTATAATTGAATTAAATCAGTCATTTTTGTAAATAATTTTGTAAAAGATGTAAAGTCTCCATGAAATTTGGATGCAGAGCACGCAGATAGATAGAAGTCAAATGGGTCTTAGCCCCTTGTTTTGGTTAGTTTTGAAGACTCACCCATGAGCCGAGTGCCATGGTATTGTATTAGAAAAGTTATAAATAGTTGATTCATAGTGAATCTTAGAGGTAGATTTTGATAGAGAATTTGGTACATTGAAGAGTTTTGTTGTCTTGGGTAAGAGCTAAGGCAAGAAGCTTTGCTTCCTACGCTTAGGTAGAGAAAAGAAGGCTCCTGTAGTTGAGTGTGCAGGAGGCTTGGGTAGAGTCCGCAGCTAAGTGTGCGGATCCTTGCAACAGTGTGCACAGGGTAAGAAGTGTTTGTAATCGGTGAATTCAAGATCAATAAAGACAAATTTTTGAAGAGTTACTATGTATTTCCATTGAGACTACTTAGGTTATCTTTCAGAAATTGAATGATATGTCTTATGAAATAATGAATGAATACTGTGTGAAAGCACTGATATGTCTTAATAATGAACGTTATAAATAAATATCTAGTTCTGCGAAGTTAGAAGCTATATCTCTTATGTTTTCTGCTGAATTAAGTAGATCTATGCGAAATCTAATCTAGGGTTTCTTGTTGATGTGCGAAAGTAGGTAAATCACCTGTTTTGGGTCCACAATTGTTGATCTCAGGCCTTCGCGAAGGTCTGAAATCCGGTTAACCTAGTTACAATAAAATAGCCCTAGAAGTCTACCAATCTATGTGGAAGTAGACCTAAGGTGTTGGAAGACATCACACTAGTCTCTCGATGCAGAAACTTGGTTCTTGCATTCCCCCGTACTGCTTCAGGTGAGATTGCACCCTGCGCTACGTAGGTTGTTGCCGAAAGGGCCAGTAGTGTAGGTTTTTGTTGGTTTGCACAACTATCTCCGAACCTGGGTCAGGACCCCCTAAGCCAACAGTTGGAAAGAAATTTAGGTGCCAAGTTAGCATCATTGGAGATGATGCTATGATTGCTAATGGTATCCATTGGGCTCACTAGATCTGCCCTAATATATAATGGTTACTTTTATTCCTTTTCCATGACTCCCTTCACTTCCTCAGCTCTTTCCTCCTCATGAGTCATCCAAGATTCTAAGGCCACCAGTTGTGTATCCCCCAATATTTCATTGGGATCCCAAATATTCATATCAGTCAAAGTGAGGTTATGAATGAAAACTAAACCAATTTTGCTTTGTCCTCCATGCTAGATCGGTTGAAAAATTCAATGAACTATTTGTAATCTTGAAATGGAATAGATCCATGTTTTTCTAAGGTTTTGATTTGGAATTGTAGCTGCTGATATTTGAGAAAGAGTGCATAAGTCTTGGGTGACTATCTGCACTATAGCTCCTCCACAGAGAGGCTTGCCATGGTGGCAAGTTGGGTTTCTTTTTCCTGCAGCTTCTCTCTCAACCACATGTTTTCTTTCTATAGATGCTCCTTCATTATGGACTCGTCATTCTTGGCTCACTTAATTCTTTTCTCTTTTCAAGGACATTTTCTTCCATGATGCCCACATCCTCTACCTTATTAGAATTAGCAATTTTCATCATCCTGTGGGTTCTTCCTCTTTCTGATTTTAGCTCATTGAAAAGTGGGACTACAATTTTTTGGGGAATCATTCTCCCTCATTCAATGAATTTATAATTGGTGCTTAGGCTAGGCTTTTGACTGGGCTCCTGAACTTCTGGGAAGTCCTTCTCAAATTTTTTTGGGGAGGCTGCTACCACCTATAGCTATTGTGTCACATTATTCCCCTCTTCTTGCTCACTCTGCGCCTCCTGTAGCTCACTATGCCCCTCCTGTAGCATCCTATGCCCCTCCTATAACACACTATATTTTCTTGTAGCACACTATGTGCCTCCTATAGCATCCCCTATTATTCATGTTGAAGGGTTGTTGGTGTCTTGGGTTGTTTAAAGGAGGTTGATTTGGTGGTGTTCCTCCTTACATATGCTATAGGAGTCTTTGTCGTGGGTTTTGGAGAGGTGGCATCTTTGATTTTTCCATTAGTTGGTCCCACCTCCTATTTCTTGCTTGGGGACTCCTCAATTATGATGGGGACCTTTGTGGGAGTTTGTGGCCTCCTTTGCTTGATCCTGGTGATTTCTCTAGTCTTAAAATATAGGGAGGATTACCTTTGTCTCTTCCTTTTAGGGTTGATTGGGGTGCTTACGGTATATAAAGTTGCAATTACCTCTTGTTCAGTGGTTCCTGGAGACAAACTTGTTTTCTTTTAGGCTGTCTTTGTTTCTTTGGGCTCCATAGTCTTCTGAGGCCTTGATTTTCATGGTTCTCCCCCTCTTATTTTTCATCTTGTTCTCCTCCTACCACTGCCTTTGGTTCTTCCACTATCCCTTCTGCTTCTGTTTCTCTTTCCTCTTCTTCTGACCCTACTACTTCTTCCTCTTCTGCCCTTGCCCCTTATTCTTCTTCCTTTGTTTTTCCCTCTCTTCCTCCAACACTAGAGCCTGGGGTCTCACCTGGTGTGAGGTTCTGTGTCTCATTGAAGGCTTATCTATCCATGTCTATGGATTTGTACAAAAGGACAGGGAATATTAACTTTCTCAAGCCATCCACCACTATTAGTTTAGTGAGGCCATGGTGGCCTAGGTGTTGGTATTTTCCCTCTCTCACTTTTTGACTCATGTCCCTGATGGACTGTAGGAGGAAGTATGACACACTAAGCCTTTGAGAAAGAGGTAATTCTTCTTGGAACCTGAGTTCATGAAGTAATATAAAGTGGTAGGCATATACCACACTCATTCTTCCCTCACAAGAGATGTATTTCAGAATATGGTAGGTCACCTCATCCCAAGGATAAGGTAGGATTTCCCTCCTAACTCCATTCTTGTCCTCAATAGGCTTTTCATTGGCAATGGAGAAATTATCTTTAGTAGTGACACTTGTGGCTTTTCCCTCTTTTCTCCACTTGATCCCTAGAGGTAAGGTTTTCACTTTGCTAATAAATTAAGGGTTGAGTGAGATATATAATCCCCTAACCACAATGGTGGTATTGTCCTCTATTTGTGAATTCAGAGCCATGGAAAATTCAAAGGAAAGGTCATCATCATACCCTTTCAACAACTCGAAGAACCCTAGCCACTAGTGTCTTCTAAAGATGTCTACCACAAGAGGGTGTAGGTGGACTCTCTTGGTATCTTAGGGCTCTCTTTTGTTAAATCCTCCCCCCATTTCTTCTCTTATGTTATGAATCAAGTGACGGACATATACTTCTTTAATAGCTTTAGTGTGTAATTTAGTGGTAGCAATGAGTTAAAAATTCCTTGTTAATGACAATTGCCTACATTCCCATATCTTTACTACTCAAAAAGACCTTTTAATTTCACAATTAGATTGCCACTGCTTGTAGAATTTGAAGTGAAATTGACATGCAGTTTGATGGATGGATGAAGGAGATGGTGGAAATTAATTTTTATAAAGTATCCTAGGATGAAGGTGCTAAGTTGGAGACCAATTCAAACCTCTATGGCTTTCCTCCACCCTCTTAATCTTCCTGTAGTAGTTTCTCCATCCTCCTGTAGTAGTTGCAGGCTTGCTTGTAGCTCCTTCCTGTAGCAATTGTAGAACAAGCTTCTAAAATGATTGATTTTACCGTGATCTTGTCCTCTCAATAATTGTGTTTGAATTGAGTGATTATGCAAAATAACTCAAGTCCCAGTACATAATATGCCATTTTTGGTTTAGGCTTGGAGCACTATTGTGACCTAGTAGTAACATAGGGTTTCCTCTTTTGGACCGTTGTCCCCACTCAGAGTAATTATTTCTTATTTCCTCATAATCACCACCCACTATTTGTGATCCCAACTCGGCTGATGTAACATCTCCATGTTGCATGAGTGCTTACCATCACTTTTATTCTACTAGCTGAGGGTGGCTAAGTTAACTAGCCACCTCCAGCTTATTAAACCATCTCCTCTCGACATTTACACATTTTCATTATTCACAAATAAGGAGAAGGTGAGAGTTTTCCATACCTGTGCCTATCTCATGATCAAAATGCTGTAAGGATTTTCATGTTGGAGCTTGACCACATCATTAGAATCAAGGGAGTTGACTTGCTAGCATGCTTATTTCCTATGTATTTTTTCATTGCTCCTCATGATATTTGACTGTTGTGTTTGTTGTGTGTTCAGGTACTTTTTGATGTTCAAGTTGTTACTGTTGGTGGAGAATCCTATTGGGAGTGATATGACTACTTCTTATTGGCCTCATAAGTTTCCATCACCACCCTACTGATGAGAAAAAACAAGATCAATGCTTCATGTGATGTGTGCACATACTACTACAGGAGGAACTTTTCTTCCTATAACAATCCTTTCCTTTCCTTTTGGGGTCTTTAATCTGCATGGGAGTGATGAGAGAAGTTGCAAAAGGTCTTGAGGACAATGCCAAGACCATGAGGGAGTAGTGTATACTTTTAGAAGTTAAGGTAATGGCATCTGTGTGTTTTTTAAATTTTCAACAGGGGTAAGGCAAAGTGAGTGAATAATGAGTGTTTTTTTGTGAAATCGGATGGATGAGTGGTAGATGGATGATGGAAAATGGTGGGGGAACCCTATTCATCATTATCAAGGTCATAAGATCCATTTTGGGCTATACTTTCCTAATATATTCCTCATGTATATTTTCAGAAACCTCCTGTAGCACTACATGACCTTCTTGTAGCAATTATAGGTCCTTCTTGTAGCAGTCCAGAGATGGGGTGAACTTGAATTTTGGGCTAATGTGATGGTGGAGAGAGGTGATCAGATGAGTGTGGATGATGGGTAGGAGGTGGATGGATGGAGGAATGAAGGAAACTTTGAGAATTTTGGCTCCATAGCCATGGATTCTGCCACTGTATATAATCCTGCAAAATGACAAAAAAAGTTAGCAGACATGTTGTAGATCCATTTCTTGTGTTTTGTTTTTTTGAGACACACAGGCTACCTCAGAGGAGGTTTTCAACCTATATTCCTGCCCTAGGAGCCTCAAAAGAGGTTTTTCACATAGGGATCTTTTTTATTTTTATTTTCTCTTTTTTGCTCCTGAGTTGCCTCAGAGAGGTTTTCAACCCAAGAGTTGGCCTCAGATGCCTCATAAATGTAGGTTTTAACCCTGTATAGAAATTACCTGCATACGAATTCTAAAACAAAAAAAATAATAATGCGAGAGCATAACACATAAAACACATATACACAGAGATTTTCCCCTGGGTCCCAAAATCGGGACTACAGTTTGATTTTTCATTATGTTCCTTTCAATGTTACAATACATATTTATACATGCCAAAGCATCCAATACCATGGACCGAAAACCATCGCGTCCAAAACCATGGATTGAAAACCATCGCGTCCAAGACCTTGTGCGAAAATCATGCACAAAACCATAGGTAGGTCCGCCCAACCTAATATAGGGTCCAAAAACAAAATTTCCCGGGGAGTTACCTACACCCCTCAAACCCCCTGTGACCCCTCTGCTACGAAATAGGCGTAATGAAGGGGGGGCTCTACCCCCCTATAACCTGCCCAGTTAACTACATGGGCTAGTCGTGGAAAGAATATAACACAACCCAACATTCTCCCACTTATTATTTTCTTTCCACAGGGGGCCCATAAGAGAGCTTAGTCATTTATCCAACCCTACAACGCCCATTGTTTCTCTACACCAAGAAAACTTCTCAGAGCTCACAGATTTTGTCAATGCATCTACGGTATTCTTCAAAGTGTCCACCTTTACCAGCAACACCTTTCTGTCTTCTATCATATCCCTCACAAAGTGATACTGAACATCAATGTTCTTTGTCTTTGAATGATATGTAGGGTTCTTTGCTAAGAAAATTGCACTTTGGCTGTCATAGTCTATCCTTATAGATCCTTGTACTAACCCCATACTTGAACAAAATCTCTACAACCCAACTGTTTCCTTGCTTGCATGAGTGGTTGCCATGTATTCTGCCTCTGTAGTTGATATGCCACTACAAATTGTTTCTTACTCATCCAACTGACTGCACCTCCAAATAGGTTAAACACATACCCACTTGTAGATCTTCTCTGATCCAGATCTCTAGCCCAGTATGCATCAAAAAAGCCATGAATATCCAACACTCTGTCCAATCCTGGTCTTCCTTGGTAGCACAAACCATAATCACTAGTGCCATGCAAATACCTGAAAACTCGCTTCACTGCTGTGTAGTGCTCCTTCCCTGGTTTTGACATAAACCTGCTCAATACTCCCACTGCATGTGCAATGTCTATTCTAGTATAGACCATTGCATACATCAAGCTACTGACTACACTTGCATATGGAACACGGGACATGTCCTCTTCCTCTTCTTGTGTCTTGGGACACTGTTCAGTAGATAACTTCACACCTACAGGAATAGGAACCCTCACCAGTATACTATCCTGCATATTAGACCTCTATAGTATTGTCTCGATACACTTCCTCTGGTTTAACTAGAGCTTCCTCTTTTCCCGATCTCTTTTAATTTCCATGCCCAAAATATAGTTTGCAACACCAAGATCTTTCATGTCAAATTTGGAGGACAATTGGGTCTTCAAATCCTGGATAATTTCTTTGTCATTTCCAACCAACAACATATCATCCACATACAAGACCAGATAAATAACACGGTCACCAATTAATTTAAAATACACACAGTGATATGCTTTGCTTATGGTGAAGCCAAGTCCCCGTATAAATGTATCAAATTTCTGATACCACATCCTTGGTGATTGTTTTAACCCATACAAAGACTTCTTTAACTTACATACCAGTTTTTCTTACCCTTTACCGCAAAGCATTCAGGTTGCTTCATGTAGATTTCCTTTTCCAGATCCCCATGAAGAAATGTTGTCTTCACATCCATCTGTTCTACCTCAAAATCAAAAGCAGCAGCAACAAATAAAAGTAATCTAATAGAAGTTACCTTGGCAACAGGAGAAAAAATATCACCAAAATCAATTCTTGACACCTGGGAATAACCTTTTGCTACCAACCGAGCTTTGTATTTCTCCACCTTTCCTTCTGCATTTGTCTTCTTCTTGAACACCCATTTGCTACCAATGGGTTTCCTTCCAGCCGGAAACTCCACTAGATCCCAAGCCTCATTTTTGTGCAAAGATTCCATTTCATCAACCATGGCCTCTTTCCAGAGTTTTCTATCCTCTGAATATACTGCTTCCTTCACAGTTCTGGGATCATCGTCAGTAATAAATAAAGAAAAAATTGAATAGAAAGCAGATGGACTATACCTTTCTAGTTGTCTTATTTCTCAAACTGATCTTCTCACACCCAGAGTTTATGGCTCTTCATCTTTTAATTCCTCCTCTGTTGTAGAGTCTGATTCTTCCTCCTTAAGCTCAAACTCTATCTTCTAAGGTTCCTTTGGTTGGACTTCATGTTTAATAACATCTTTCACCTCTATGAACACCACGTCTCGGCTGTACACAACCTTCCTTGTTATTGGGTTCCAAAGCTTATAACCCTTTAAGCCATCCTTATATCCAATAAAGATGCAATTTTCAGATTTACTATCAAACGTCGTTCTTTTCTCCTTTGGAAAATGTACATATGCATCACATCCAAATATCCTCAGATGTGAAAGAGAGGGTTTCCTACCAATCCATACCTCTTGTGGAGTCTTATCCTCTAACGCTGATGAAGGTGATTTGTTGACTAGATAACATGCAGTCTCCACCACCTCTGCCAAGAATTCTTGTCCTAACCCAACACCATTGAGCATGCTTCTACCCTTTCCATCAACATCTTGTTAATTCTTTCTGCAACTCCATTTTTCGTAGATGTGTATGGAGTAGTCTTCTGCCATTTATCCCACACTTCTTATAGAATTCTTCAAATTAATTACTGCAAAACTCTCCACCATTATCTGTCCTCAACACCTTTATCTTCTTCTCTATCTGGTTTTCCACCAGAGCCTTAAATTCTTTAAACATGTCAAAGACTTCAGATTTCTTCTTAAGGAAATATATCCATGTATTCCTTGAGAAGTCATCTATAAATGATACATAGTACATAGACTTACTGAGTGATGGAACCTTCATAGGTCCAAACAAATCACTATGCACAAGTTCTAATATATGCTTTGCCCTCTTACCACCAGAGGGGAAACTCACCCAATTCTGCTTCCCATATACACAATTTTCACAGAATTCAAAATCTAGAGAGCTGTTACTCATACCTTCTACCATACCTTTACCATGAAGTATTTGAAGGCCCTTCTCTCCAATGTGTCCAAGCCTTTGATGCCACATCATGGTCTTCTCTCTAGAGACCACTAGATTTTCTGCTACACTTTCAGGAACCACAGAGCTATTGCACCCATCAACAACAATACTACCTTGCAAGTTGTACATAGTTCCAATCTGAACTCCCTGCATCAATACCAGTGCTCCCTGAACCATCTTGCAGGTATCGTTCTCGAACACTGTTTTTACACCTGCATCATCCATCTTGCTTACAGAAATCAAATTTCTGGCCAATGCAGGAATATGCAAAACACCCGGAAGTGTTCTAACCCTTCCACCTTTCAACTTCAACTTTACTTTTCTACGACCAACGATTCTAGCCTTCCTATCATCCCCTAAGAAGACATCACCACCATCGTATTTCTCATACAAGTAGAACCACTCTCTATGGGGAGTGAAGTGAAAGGATGCACTTGAGTCAATTAACCATGCCTCATGATCTACATGTGTACTTGAAGAAGCCAAGTACACATCCCCACCTTCATCTTAGGTGGTTTTCACCTCTGCAAAAGGAGCATCATAAGATTTCTTTCCTTTATCAGGAGCTTTAGATTTATAGTCCCTTTTGTAGTGCCCTTCCTTTTCGCATTTCCAACACACCACCTTTATAGGTTTTCTTGGAGATTTAGATCTCCCTCTGGATTTAGATCTCCCACTCGATGACTTATTTTTGTTTCTATTTTGGGACCGTCCTCGTACAAACAAGGCATCACCATTCTGTCTCTCCATATTTTTCTGTCTCATCTCCTCCATCAGTAAGGATGAAACTATTTCATCAAACTGCAAGGCAGTTGTATTGTTACCTATTGCAATAACCAGACTATCCCACGAATCTGGTAGAGAACACAACAAACTAATGCACTTATCTTCATATGAAATTTTAATATCAATAGATAATAACTGACTTACCATAGTATTAAATGCGTTCAAATGCTCTGTCACTGAGTCTCCATCTTTCATCCTCAGGTTATGCATATTTTTCCACAGGAACAGTTTATTCACAGAGACTTAGATTGGTAAAAAGTCCCTAACTTGTACCACAAAGCCTTCACCGTAGCTTCCCCTGATACATTCAACAATACTAAATCTGATACACACAATCTTATTGTTCTCTTTGCCTTCCGATCCAACTTCCTCCATTCTTCATCGAACACTCCCATTGGTTTAGTACCGGGATCTACCATGATCCACTGATCTTTATCCACCAACAGATCCTCCATCTTGAGTTTCCACAACTCAAAAATATGACCATTAAATTTCTCGATCTCTATCTTTTCACTGCTCACCATCTTCTTTCACCACTAGAATTGATCTCGCAGATATCCCACTGAACAGGGTCTACCACAGGCTCGAGTGAAACCCCTCAGCAACAAAGGCATCCCCTTGAAGCCAAAACACCTCTGATACCAAATGTAGGTTTTAAGTCCGTACAAAAATTACCTGCATATGAATTCTAAAACACATAAAATAAATAATGCGAGAGCATAACACATAAAACACATATACACAGAGATTTCCCCTGGATCCCAAAACTGGGACTACCAGCTTGATTTTTCATTATGTTCCTTTCAATGTTACAATACATATTTACACATGCCAAAGCATACAATACCATGGACTGAAAACCATTGCGTCCAAAACCATGGACCAAAAACCATTGCGTCCAAAACCATGTGCGAAAATCATGCATAAAACCATAGGTTGGTCCACCCAACCTAATATAGGGTCCAAAAACAAAATTTCCGAGGGGTTACCTGCACCCCTCAAACCCCCTGTGACCCCCCTGCTATGCAATAGGCGCAATGAAGGGGGGGCTTCGCCCCCACCCCCCCCCCTCTAACCCCCTTGGTTAACTACGTGGGCTAGTCGTGGAAAGAATATAACACAACCCAAAAATAAAGGTTTTCATCTAAGCCTTTTATTTTTCCATCTTTTTTTTAAACAAAAATGTCTAGAACTTTTGTGGACTAGAAGCTATGACACTCCTAATTACATTGACTTCTCTGCTGATTTCATTGATGAATTCTTCCTTAGACATAGGTTTTATGTATATCTTCAGCCTATAGCCATTTCCAAGAAAGGGGATCCCTTCCTCATCAATGGTCCTAATTTGAAAAACTCCATTGTCATGACATTTTTCTACCATGTACGGACCTAACCATATTGTCGACAGCTTTCCTTTAAAATATTTGAACCTAGAATCATATAATAATGCCCAATCCCCTTCTTGAAAAACCTTTTCCTTGATATGCTTATCATGCCATACCTTCCTTTGCAATTGTATAACTTCAGTGTGTAGGAGGGCCTGCATTTTGAACTCATCCAAGCCATTCAATTGGAGCAACCTTTCTTGCTATGCTTTGGTAACATCTAAGTCTAATTGGGCTGCCATTCGCAAAGTATTATACTCAAAATCAATATAAAGTAGAGCTTTCTTTCCATAAAATAGATCATATGGAATGAACCAAGTAGTTGTCTTCCAAGTGGTGTTATAGGCCTAAGTCGCCTCCACTAATCTGTCTGCTCAATATCTCCTACTGCTGCTCACAACCTTGGTGAGGATGCTCTACAATGCCCTATTTGCAACCTCTACTTGCCCATTTTCCTAAGGTTGATAGGTAGTAGATGTTCTATGCTTGATATGATGTTGCCTTAGGATATTCTCAATTAGATGCGATGTGAATTAAGCCCCCTGATCGATGATTATCTCCCTGAGTACCCAAATTTTTAGAAAATATTTTCCCTTAAGAACTCAACCATTTTCTCCTATGTTGCTACTTTGAAAACCTTTATGTCATTCCACTTTGTCAAGTAATCAGTGCACATAATGATGTACTTTTTTTGCCTTCATGGTGGATCAATTGGCCCAATGAAATCCATGCCCCACTTGTCAAATGGTTCTAAGGCCACTTGAGGTTGTAGAGGAATTTCATCCCTGGTTGTGGGTTTCCCCATCCTATGGCACTGATCACATTTGTTGGTATAACTTCTTGCATCTTGGTGGAGAGTGGACCAATAATAGCCAACTTGTAGAGATTTGAAAGTTGTTCTCTTAGCAACACAATGACCTCCACAGGGCCCATCATGATAAGCCAATAGGATGTCAAAAACTTCCTCTTCCCTGACACATCTCCTTAAAATATGATCTGGTCCCAACTTGAAAAGATTGCCCCTAATCCAAGTGAAAGGGGCACTTTTCCTTACAATTCTGCTCTTCTCCCTGGATGACAGATTTGGAGGAAATATCCTAGAAACTAGGTAGTTGGATATGTCAGAAAACCATGGATATAACAATGGGATAAAAAATAGGTTCCCATTTAGAAGATAATCATCAACCATCCCTTCATCACCTGCATGTAAAGCAAGTCTAGACAAAAAATCTGCAACTACATTTCCTTTTCCTGGCTTTTCAATGATAGTCAAATCAAATTGTAACAATAACAAACATCTAATGATTCTAGCATTCACATCAGGCTTATTCATCAAATATTTAATAATATCATGATCAATATGCACAAAATTTTGGTATCTAGTGATGGAGTGTGTAATTTTCTTTTAAGGAGTGTACAACAACTAAGAGCTCTTTTTCAGTGACAGTGTAGCTCAATTAATCATTAGACATATTTTTACTAATGAAATAAATTACATAGGGTAACTAATCATCTATGTTCCCCAAGGTTTCCCCCACATATTTGTCTGATGCATCAACATGGATATGGAAAGGCAGAGCCCAATTGGGACCCCTAAGTATAGGTGCAATGGTTAATTTCTCTTTCAAAATCTCAAGGGCCTCTTGGCAGCTACTTGTCCAACATAATTTAGAATCCTTAGTCAGCAATCCAAACAATGGTGAAGCCACTTTACTAAAATCCTTGATAAACCTCCTATAATAGGCAGCTAAGAAAACTCCCAATATCCCTTTGCTTTTGAGGAGTAGGGACTCTTCTTATGATGTCAATCTTGTTTGGGTCCACTTGTATTCCCTCCTAAGATATTGAATGACCAAGGAAAATACCTGCATTCATTAATAATTCACATTTCTCAAGATAGTTAAGAAAGAGGTTCATGTCAATGCATTTTCTAAGGACTTTTCGCAGATTAGAGAGAGCCTCTAGGAATTCACACCCATAGGGAATGAAATCATCCTTGTAGATCTCCACGGAGTCATGGATAAGCTCAACAAAGATGCTTAGAAATATCCTTTGAAAAGTGGCAGGGGCATAGCATAGACTAAAGGGGAGGAACCTATGAGAAATGGTACCCCAAGGACATGTGAATGTAGTCTTGTCTTGATCCTTAGGGCTAATCTGGATCTGATTGTAACCACTAAATCCATCAAGGAGAGAGAAAAAATTCTTCCCTTCAAGACCATCTAAAACTTGATCAATGAAAGGCAGAGATAGATGGTATTTCTTGGTGGCTTTGTTCAATTATTTGTAATCCACGTAGATTCACTATTTCCCATTATTCTTTGGGACTAAAAATAGAGGGGACACCCACTCACTATCTGAGACGGGGTATATGAGCCTCGCATCCAACAAATTTTGCAACTCTTCCTTTACTATTTCCTTGAGGGATAGGTTCATTCTCCTCTGAGGTTGGAGGACATGTTTTCATCCCTCCTTTAGGTAGATGTGATGAGTACAAACCGAGGGATGCACCCCCTTCAATATTTATAGTTCCAAGCAAAGGCATCTATGTGTTCAGGGTTCTATATGGGCAAAATTCCACAACTTTGACATGGGAAGGACTTGGGTCAACTGAGCATAATTCGGTCCAAAGACTACTCTCATATTCTTTCACTAGCTCATCAAGAGACCTGGTATTGGGGGGTTGGTTTTGAAGGATCTGGTCAATGAAGTCATATTCATCATGTTTCCCCCTCCTATAATAACATATGGGGTATGTTAGTGTTAGTTATTTCACCCTGTCACCAGTGATCAAATATGCTCTTACAAGGTGTTGTTAGGGTGTCAAGTCAATTTTTTGTCATTTCAGTGAGTCTTCAAATAAAAATTTGGTCACTGGCCATTGGTGTCTAGGTCACTGCTGCTCCCTTCACTTACTCATGGTTTTCATCACTCATCATGGTCATTGTCTTCTTCGAGGTATCATATCTTCATTTTAGTGTCTTGGGTCATGAAATGGTTAAATTCCTCATTTTAGGTCATGGTCTAGGGTTTCACTCCATGTGTCATCATGATACCATATGTCAAAAAAAAAACATGTCCATCATGTGATTCAGTGGGTAAAGGGAGTTAGCAGAAGACAATGCTGCAGTACACTACCTCGTCTCATCATTTCTCATAGGGACAATTTTTCTTCAAAATATGTTTATGACCCAATGGAGAAGAATTTTACAAAAGTGAAAGAGGTTTTTGTCAATTATAGTCCAAGGAACAAAAACCTCCTTCTGTTTATGCACAGGTATTATGACGTTAGAAAAATGCCCAAACTATACTTGCAACAGGAGAGTTGTTACAATTCTGGACAGCTTGATTTCAAGACAATTTTTTAGGGATTTGTAGCAGGTGTTGGTAGTTCTTAAGAACTATATTGTGTATCAGACATCCTAAGATTTCCAATGGTACCTTCAGATAGTTATTTGGATTAGTGGAAGGCATACAAAAGTGCTTTGCAAGTTGGCGTTGTGCTTTTGTCAGAGACACCTTGGGTTTTTGGAGTGACCTTAGGAAAATCAATTTTTCTCCCTGATGGAGTGTCCAAATTACATGCTTGAGGTGTCCATTTGTAGTAGACTTCAAAGGATTTACAATGATCTATCTAGTTCACAATTTGGAGTAGTTTAAGGCCTCCAAAAGTGATTTGCAAGTCGGCGTTGTGCTTTTGGATACTGCGCTACGATTTTGAGGGTGGCACTATGCTTCTAGACACTGCGCTGCGCTTTGGCACCGTGCTTCCATGAACTGTGTTGCGTTTGTGCCAGAGCAGCCCGAAACTCATCCAAACTCACCCAAATTTTTATTTTGAGCTTGCAATCCTACTTCTTTCTATTCTAAGCTTGTTCACAAGTAAGTATCATCCTTTTGATCACCTTTTTCCTTTGACAAGATGAATGTAAATGCAAGTTCTCTTCATCTAGGGTTTAGGTGAAATTCTTATGCTGCAAGCACTTGTGTAACTAATGGTTTGGTTAGTTTTGATATTGAAAACATGTAAATATTTCACCTCATACCTATGTACATGTTTAAAACACCATTTGATTCACTAAATAACTTATCAATCATCATATTGCCTCATCCGTACACAAACCCCAGCTCATACCTATAATTTTGGGAAATTTCATAGCAAGACTGTTTTTCAAATTCTCCTACTCATCTCTGTCTCTCATTCCAGTCCATTAAAACTTCCTAAGTTTCCTACAACCCTTATCTATCTCCAAAAATTCCCCTACCATCATTTTCCTTCCCTAACTCCCTCATTTCATCATTTCCTTCCATGAGCAAGAAAACAATCAGCTTAAGGCTAGACAAATCATCATGAAAAGAGAGAAATCCAAGGTGTTTCAGCAAAAAGGCAAAGGAAAAATAGTGTTGGAGCCTAGTGAACATGAGGAAACTGAAAAACAAGGCAAGAAAAAGAGGCCAAGGACCAAGGGAATCAAAAAGGCATTGAAGGAGGAGAAAGGACACAATTTGCTAGATGAAGACCTAGACATGGAGGACAGAATTTCCTTGGAGATCAGTGAGGGAATAGAGTATTGGCTAGATAAGGTTAATAACCACTTGGAAAATCTTCTTGACAAATCCAACAGAGGTAACTAGCTGCTAAGGCACACAACACATCACTATCAAACCAGAAACATGATATGTAACATCAAGCTCAAGGAAACCCTAAAGGACAAAAATGAGAGGGATAACTTGGATATGATTTCTGAGGCATCCATGAAGGCATGACATACCTCATTTTTCACTTCATGATCAGTTTTGAAGGTTTTCTTAGCATTTTTGGTTTTCTGAGCATTTCGGTGCCAAATTCAGAAATTGGGCTGGTCATAAAAGAGCAGCGCCTTGGTGCTGCACTTTTTCCTCAGGGGTCCAAATAAAAATAATGACCTCCTCTAAAAAAAAATTCATCAGATTTCTCATAAGGGGTAAAAAATCAGCATTCTGCCCCTCTTTTTGATAGGCGTTGTGCTTCTAGAGACACCTTGGGAGAATGCATTTTTTAAGGCCTTTCCATGGGTCATTTTTAAAAATTCAAGGTGTTATGGAAACTAGAATTGAAAATCTAGTTGACCATTCTTTATGATATTCATTTGGACCTTAGGAAGGCACCTTAAAGTGGTCTCAAAGTGGGTGCTAGGCTTCTGCAAATTTCTGTGTTTTTCATTTAAATTTCACTATGTAAATTTCCTAGTTTTTAGTTTGATTTGGTCAAAGTCAGACCTCTTGATGCAATTGAAGTTAGTTAAAGGTTAGATGATGTAAGCATGAATAAATAGACATTAAAGGTTGTTTTTATGGTTTATCAGGCCTCATTAAGGAAGAAAAATCCAAAACAAAGTCTACAAGAAGTTTTTGTATTTGACCTTCTCACTCTCACGTGTTGGTTGAGAGAATCTCGGAAACAGTTCCACCACCTAGGAATTCGACTCTTGAATGTGGGGAATTGGTTCAATTGAGTCTATATGTATGATTTATCATTCAGAGAGAGGGGTTGGACTTTTTTGGAGAAGGCTTGTATGCTTATGTTCTCTTTAGCTAATACAGGAGCAGTTGCAACAATATTTCAGGAACTTTAGGTCAGTGAGCCTATGGTATTTGTTTACTCTTTCTATTAGTTTCTAATGGATAAATAATCTCTCTTTACATGATTTATCTTCTTCCTATGAATTTCCTTGCAGTTACATAGATAAGAATCTTTAATTTAAGCTCTGTTTATGTGGAATTCATACTTGTGTTTCATTTCTTCTAAAGCTATTGAATTCATGCTTTCACATGCTCATTAGTTTCTTATAAGTTCACAAATATATACTACATTGAAAAACACTCCAATTGCACCATAAAAGACTAATATCTAGCTCTTATTTATACTTGTATCTGCATACTTGAAGCCTAGACCTAATTACCTGCTCTAAACCCTAGTCCAGCAAACCTAAAAAAACTAAATTCACAAGAACTCAAAACAAACTCATATATCTAGCCTGAAACCTGTCTCTTTACATATATTCATTGACAAATCCTTTGAGAGATCACTCTCTGGCTGAGTAGGGCTAGCTATTGAGCTAAAAGTGGTTCGCGGTTACCTCTTTTGATCTCCTCCTCAACCTAGGAAATTGTAGAGGATAACATGGTATAAATTGGGTAGGATGTTGTATGATACACTTCATCTTCCTCCTCCTCTTCTAGCCACAAGGGTAGGTCATGCTCAATGGATGGCTGGGCAGGAGGATACAATACCAATTGTTTGGACAAATGCCCATTCTTAATGGTCATGCTCTCATCCCTGCAACTAATGTAAGCATCAATAATGGCTAACCATGGCCTTCCCAAGATAAGAGGATAGCCATTGAATTTGTTTTTGGGTTGGAGAACCAAGAAGTTAGTAGGATATTCCCAGGAGTCAATGGAGACCATTACATCCTCAATAACTCCCTGAGGGGCTGCTGTGGATCTATCTACAAGTTGTAGCATTGTAGTGGTCTTTCTCAAGGCTCCTTAGAGGTTTAGTTTTATCATTATTTCTTTAGTCATCACATTGATGGTAGCCCCAAGATCAATCAGGGTATGAGGGACAATGATGCCATTAATGTGCACATCTACTACTGGACTTCTAGGGTGTAAATATTTTGGATAAATCACTCTCCCCAACATGAAATCAGATAATTGACCAATAACATTGATGGTGGGGGTGTCTCTTTTTCTTCTTCCAGGGTGTTTAAAAAATTTATTCTTGATCAACTTATTATAGATGGGAGCATCCTTCATAATATGGAGAAGGGGTATTTTAACACAAATATTCTTCAATTCTCCCAGAAGATCAATCTCTTCTGGGTTGTACTAGCTAGGGTGGATCAATCTCTTAGGAAAGGAGGTGGTTTTACTTAAGGGGTAATCTCTTCCTTTTCCTCTTCAAGTTCTTCTAGTGGTTATAGAGGTTGGGTATTTGGAAGCACTCTTCAAGACCCAAGGTTGACTTCTTGGATCTCCACAGCATAGGTAGGATAAGATGTCTCTCCATTGTAGACCTGTTGTGCTGGCTTGTTATTCGGGTTCAGATTGGGTTGAGCAGGAATTTGAGGTTGTTTGGGTGGAGAAGGATGAGTGAGTTGTGGTTGAGGTGGAGGTGGATGCAGTAAAGTAGGAGGTTGGTTGAGTTGAGGCATCGACCCTTGTGATGGGTTGTTCCATTGAGGAGGTTGGAGGGCATATGACTAAAATGGTTGATTGACAAGTTCAGGAGGATATTGAGGAGAATAAGGTCAAGAAGGAGGTTTTGACCATGATGTATGAGTGGAAGAGTACCAAGGTGGTAAGGGTGCATTCTAGTTGGGATGGTAATAAGAGTAAGATGCACCTTGCATGCCTTGTTGGTATGGCTAAGGTCCTTGAGGCCTCCTTTGATTTATAAAAAAGAGTTTCTTATCCCCACCTTTTTCCCTTGGTATACAACTTTTAAACCAGGCAAAGAAGGGAATTTATCTGTGGCATGGTTTTCCTCAAATATTGAGCAGACCTCTATGACATTTAATGGGAATTCATTTCCGGGGTGCCTTCTAGTACATTTAGGGCAGAAAATAACTAGGACTCTCTCTACTTTATCTTCTTTCCTCTTGATCTGCATGGTATCCATTTGAAAAGAAAATTTATGCAACATTTCACTTTTAAAGTTCTCCAACATGTTCCCAATCTCATTCTTGATGGATGTTGTGGAAGGAGAGGAACTGATCAAGCCTTTACTAGCCCTACCCTTATTTCTAGAAACCTTAGTGTGATTTTTGGACATTGTTTTAATGTCATCATAGGATAACTGATATATATCTCCCCCATACAACATGTTGAGCATTTCTAGCATGTCCTCCCTGATCCCTCAGAGAAGAACTAGCTTAAGTGATTTAGTATGAAGGGTGCATCTAGCCCTCCTATAACTGAGTTGAAATATCTCCTCATAGTCCTCTAGGGATTCATCAGGTCCAAGAGTCATTCTAAAGATTTCTTCCTTGGGCTCTTTGGACCTATAGTAGTCCCTATACTTGCTATTAAAGGCTTGTTGCATTTGGGCCTAGGTAGTGATGCTACCTAGGGAGACCCATAAACCAGTGCAAGGATGCATCCTTATGGGTAGATGGGAATAAATTTAGTTTTTTGTCATCAGAGGCATAGTCATAGGTCATATAGACAACAAAAAATTCAAACATGAAGGTATTAGGATCCTTAGAGGTTAAGCCATGGAAGTGTGGAAGGGCAGTAGGGCTTATATTCTTGATTCCAGCCTCTCCATTAGTCTCTCTGATAGGGAAAACCTCATTGTTCCTGGTTTCATCCATGGTTTGGGTAGGTGAAGTGGGTTCTTCTTATTCCCCAATAAGTTCTTCAAAGATCTAAGATTTCTCACCTAGAGGGTCTTCTAACTCCCATGTAGTCAGAGAGGGAAGCTAACAATCACTGAAGAAGAGTGGAGGTTGAGTGCTTGAGGGTGTGGGAGTGTTTGATAAGAAATTTCCTTGAGTATTTCTATTCCTGTGAGGCATGAAAGAAAGTTTTTCTCTTTTATTTTATGTTAGTTTTCAAAACTGTATGAAAAACAGAAAACAATGCTTAAGTAAAAATAACATCTACCTAGACAACTCCTCGGAAAATGTGCCAAAAAGTGGTGAGCCTTGGTATTGCACCAAGAGTGCTAAAACACCCAAGGGCTCCTCAACTCTATTTATCAAACAGAGGTTTGTACAAACTTCGAGGTGACAATGCTATATTACTAAAGATGGGATTCCACTCATGCCACCCTCAACTAGGAAATTTGGTCAATAATTATCCAAGACCATTCCTCCTACTGAATTATAATGAAAAATAGCTAATGAAGGTGAAATTTAGAAGCTACCTCTAACCATGAAAAGGAAAATGCTATGAACTTCAACTTGCAAATGCTATTGAATCAATTCATCAAAAGCCAAGAGCTACACTACTTGCAGAAAGGAAACTACATTAACTTGTAATCAACCTTCTAGCTACCAAATCTAGTTACAGACAAGAAACTAACCTACCAAATCATAACTCAAGACTCCATGTATCATCTATCTGGCTCACACTTGCATACAAATCAACGTTATATTTTTTCCAAATCTGTGATAAAGAAACTAACACTATTTTGTTGTGTAGTGAAGGAAAAGGAGGGTTTGGAGTGGCATAGGTGTTTCCTTTGATCATGGAGTTATAGTTAGGGGTCAACATCCTTCTAATCTAAGTCCAAATAACATCAATGGTCAAAACTCGTGAAGAAATAGGCTGCTATAGGTGTGCTAGAGGACGCTGCTACAGGTGCTCTATATTGCTACAGGAAGGCCTATAATGCTACCGAAAGGATGCTGAGAAGATTTAGGAGGTGGAAATGATGGGTTCAAGGGATGGAAAGGTGTATCTAGGTTGACTTAAATGGATGAAAGGTGGCCAAAACCCCTAACCAAGCTCAGAGGGAGAGCTACTCACAGTGGTCTAAGAAAATGATATCAAGAACAGAACTTTGAAGACAAAATTTTGGATTCATAAAAGAGGGTGAGGAAGTCCAAGATGGAGGTGGTGAAGGTGTCATTTCCTAAATATCCAAACATCTCTGCAATCATCACATGCATATACCCTTTTATCATTGAAAAAATGAAACAACTAGTAGTGGAACAGATGAGTTGAATTTGAATGCCATCTGACCTATGCCAAAAATATGATATAGTCAATAAATCAACCCCTAAGCTATAGTAAGCACATGAAAAACAAGATGACTAACATAAATATTCCACTAAGAAATCATAAACATAATACTTTTGGGCTGTGATTATAGATCCTTCTATTCATGCTTCGATGGGAGAGATGAGGTAGAGGTTGCAATCACATAATTTTGATGTGTTATTTTCTAATGAAATGCAAGAAACTAATAAGCACTCTGAACCAAAAGGAGATACAAATACAAAAGAGGGACTTAATCCACTGGGGTTGGGCCCAAACCCAAGAGCCTCAGCCCTCTGGAACTAAGTCAGTGATGAACCAATAAGCAACTTCTCATTATCATTGCATCAATTTCTAATACATCATATAATAGTAAAAAATAATAGTGCCAAGAACTTGAGCTCAATAGATACCTAGATGAAAACATAAATTGAATCCTAAGGTGATCTTTTACATGTTTGTTTATACAATAGGGTAGCTGCTAAAAAATCCCTAGAAAATAGGAATGCTTGTCTCCCATAAATCATGAATGGTGGATCTTGATCTTCATTAACTGCACTTTCTTGGATACCATTGACCTCAAGTCGATGAGAGAGAATGTTGTGATCTTGGGGTGAATCAAGGAATTAAGGAGGTAGACAACCTCCTAGAATCTCTCCCCATTATCTACTCTGAGTGCCTGCATGGAAATTATCTAAAAAATTCTCCATTTCCTGCAAATTAAACCATATTAAGCAACATGACATAGAAAAACATCGTTTACCCATCTCACTAAGAATA